>VYXD01012026.1:722142-813874 GCA_013397195.1 Hylia prasina | reverse complement strand
TGGCGGAAGGGGATTCCATGGAAAGAAGCCAATGTCTCCACGGAAAAGTATTTCATCATAAAGCTGGTATTATACCGTAAAAGAATTTTGAGTAAATTTTTGGAAGAAACCTTTTTTATTATTCTTGAGTTGGAGACATTAAATAATAAATAGAAGTGAGTAGAAAATGATAACCATCCTATTGCCACTTTAAACCAACCTTTACATTTTATAGCAAGGGTGCAATTAAGTTGCACAGAATTACTTAAAACCTCCATAACAAGGATATTATTGTCTACTGCGCTCTAAAGGGTTGTAGAGTAATTTCTTTGCCATATGTTTCAGCTTTGTTAGAACATTCTTGCTTTCATTCTCACTTGTACTTGGCTTGCATTATATTGAACCTTTTTTCAGAAGTTAGTGCATCTGTCTTCCATTGTGTTACCAGAATGCCAACTACTGAAATAAATTAATTTTCAGATAATCTTGCCTTCAAATAAAACTGGGAAAAAAATTTAAAATGACTGGAGCTTCTAAAACTAACTGTGTATTCTTTAGGTACCTGTGTTCAAAACCCAGGAATTCTCCTGCAGTGTGACTACATTTTGAGGAGCCACATTTTGGTTTGAAAATTCCTCAACTATCTGCATGCATGTGGACATCTCTGCCCAAACATCCTGGAGCCTCACTTATGCTGGGGGTCCAGTACTGAGTCAAGTTTTCACCTGTACCAGGAATGGAAAACTAATTTCCTCTTCACAGCATCAACTGCTGTGAATCACAGCACTCAAAATCCAGTGTTTTGAAAACAAACAATCCTCCACAAAACCAGCATATGGTTGTTCTGCAAGGAACAGAGCAGATAATGAATTTCTGTCTTGTCAGTGGATTTCCATGTCCAAGTCGCTCAAGGTCCTTCCCCTTATTTCAAGGTCCTAGATAAGCTCTTGCATCTCTGGGTTCTCTAGTGCCAAGTTAGGGATGAGCTCAAACCTCACGGGAAGTTCACAGACACTAAGTTCTCTGCTTAACTTCCTGTTTTAAATATGCTGGTAGGAATTAATGTTTTTAAAATCTTCACCTCTGTCAGATTTATTTAAAAGCTGTTAATGTGCAATTTGTTGGAAAATACACATACTTTTATACACATGTGCACAGAAAGGAGCCATGGTTTCCACTGTGAGTCAGTTTGCAGATATATATTACATAATTAATATGCTTATTTTCTATGATAGCTTCAATGGAAGTTCTTTTTATGTAAAATAACAGGCAATTTGGTACTGTAACGCTGCAAATTTCTCATATTGCTTTGATCATATCTCCACTTTCAGTTTTACTGTTTATATTCTTAAACTACTGCAAAGTCAGTTAGCTTGTCAGCTCCAGTTAAATGCAACTTCTTGCTAAACTCTTTTTACAGTGGAGACCAGCATCTTTAAATGTCTGAAAAAAAGTGCAGAGAAATATTGGGAAAAAAATACTTTGATGTTTATTGACAGATGTTTATTAAAATCTATTTGTCATTTTCTCAAACAACAATCATAAATACAATTTGTAATCTCCAGTGGTTTGAACCAGCAGAATAGTTTCTCCTTTTTCTTTCTTCCAAATATCATAATACAATTAATTCAGTATTGAGGTTTTGTATCCCTGTGGGATGTGATAAGATAATGGTAGTACAGACAGACCTAGTTAGACAGAATCAGTTTGCAGACTGTTTTCATAAATATTAACAAGAATCCCCTCCGGACTACCAAAGCAGTGGCTTGTCATTTGCACTGCCTGCCAGTGAAATGTTTTGGTGGCTTAGGCACAAGCAGGCACATATTAATCAGATTGACTAAGCTACATCCTAGCTAAATCCTTATCTTCTGCAACATTGATTTCAAAGCCTACAGTAGTTATTTCATATATCTTATCATTATTCAAGGCCCTTTGGGGGAGTACCCAAATTTCGTAAACATATTATGCTTTTTTGGGAGGAAAAGTGAAACATGCTGCAGGGGGAAACTTTATAATTTGCTTTGCTTACAGATATGCTGAGTTACTAGTACTTCATATGTTAAAAAAAAAAAATTCCAATGTGCACAATTATTTTCTGTCAAGAAACTGTTATTTTTATTCAAATAGAGAGCTAAGATCTAGAGCTGATAATCAGAAACTGCAGGCCACTTTCCCCAAGTTTATTATCATAGAGATAATATGGGCTGACCCTCACCCACCACCCAAATTCCACACATAATACTCAGGGCAAAGGGAAGAGCTGATGTTGGAAAGTTAGTTTGCCCTTTTTAAAGAAGGGCAGGAAGTTCTTTGAGCACTGATAACCACAATGAAACATGATAATTCATGGGTTGATGTGTCAGGACTGATTGATTGGAAGTTTAAGAAAGCACCAGTTCTAATTTGAGTATCTCTACATGTCCTGTTTATTAAACCTTCTCCAGTGTAGAAACTATATTAACAACAGGCCAGGTTACACTGAAGGATTTCCTTCATTTTAAGCATCTGTTTCTTTAACTCCCCGAATTCCCTATCTTGGGAAAATTTAAGTTTTTTAAAAATACATACACCCTGTGTAAGATTTGATTGAAACAAGCAATTTGATTGAAATATGCTTACTGATTCAAAACGTGGGGGAAGGAATGGTTCTGACAGAGGCAGACAACATAATAATATAAGCCCTGTTCCCTTAGGAAGAAAAGTCAAATAAAGAAATCCTGTTCTTTTCAAACCAAAGAGAGAACTGTCATTTTTTCTATTGAGGACAGAAACCACAAGCCTGGGATGAGCTGGGAGATAAGCACAGTTTGCAAGAGGGAAGGACCCGAGCACAAAATATCCCCCTTGACCAGGAGAATATTTTCAAAACTGAAGGAGACGAAAGATGTAGGGAACCAAGGACAAGAAAATCACTCAAAAGTTTGAGATTAGAGAGATAGCAGGTAGGAATTTGGGTAGGCTGAAGTCAGATATTAAAAAGATGATGAGTCATGGACAGGGCAAAAATGCCATCTCTGAGAGAGCAGAATAAACTGAAGATCACAGCAACATTTGGAAAAAATTATATGGAATTTATATGGGGCAGAATTCTTGTTATAGCACAAAGTTCATGACAGAGAAGTAGAAAATATCAGCAGGATTAGATGGAGTAGGATGGGACATTGCTGAAACACTATCTGAATTAGGGAATGTTACTTGTTTCAAGCGGAAGATCATTTTTTTCTTGTATGGTTAGGGAACCTGTTGCATGCTTTTTAAATGCTTTAGGGAAAGGGTGATGGCTTTCCTGCCATGTCCTCACTATATTGCCTTGTAATATATTTTTGTTTCATTTCTTATTTATAGATTTTTACTTTTTGCCTTTTCAAATCTATTCCACTCTTCTGTTTCTCTTGATTTTGCTTGTTTTACAATGTTGACTGCATACCTCTACCCAGCCTCTCAGTTAATTTCATGAAAACCAATCTGAAATGTCACTGCAAATTAAAAAAAAAAGGAAAATTGTTGTTTGATCTGATCTTTAATTTTCAGATGCATTTTTCCTCACATTGTGAGTGTCATTTCATTGACTACCATTTCCTGCCTTGCCTGCATTGCCTGAGGTGAATATGATCATTGTTCTTCGTGCGATTAATATTTTGAATAAATGAGACAACCCAAGTGTTTTGACCAGATTTCAAAAATGTTGTTACTGTGTGACTCAGAAGTACCACATTGACGGCCTTGATGGTCAGGCATCTCTTTACACATAGACCAGTAAAAGTAAAATCTTCCCAAAAATGTTACTGCTCATTTAAGTATTAATAGTCAAAGACCCTACAACAGGATTACAAGGAACAACAAAAACAAAAGAAGACAAAAAGAACCCCCCACCCCAATCCAACCAAATTAAAAAATGAGAAAAAGAAAAAAAGAAAAAGAAAAAGAAAAAAGAAAAAGAAAAAAGAAAAAGAAAAAAGAAAAAAGAAAAACCAACAACAACCCCAAACCTTTCTCCCATATTCCTTAACAAATCTTAATCTTACCATTGTTATTTTACCTTCTCTATGGAACAAGCTGAAAATTAGTTCTACTTTTAAAATGGAGATTATGACAGGTGTCTTGATATAGGTTTGAACTTGTAATTCTCCCTTTCTTTGTTTATTGATCACTTGAATAAATAATCTGGATGTTCTTACAACAGTCTCCTGTGTGACTGCTGTTTGCACTGTTCATTAAACATAAATAGCAAACACCCACCAAAACCTCAAACAATAGGTTACAAATTCTTGTACTAATGCAAACTCCCCTCATTAAAGGGCAGATTTATCAGAGAGAAGACAGCAAGCTTCAGAAGGACTGATGGCTGACACTGGGACAGGGACAAAGCAATTCAAAGCACTGTGCAGTCACAGTCCAGAAATAACAGGAGAGACAGGGAGAGAACTTCAGTGGTTTTAGTTTTGTGGTTTTTTAAATTTTTTGTGGTTTTTTTTTTTTTGTTGTTTTGTTTTGTTTTGTTTTTGTTTTTGTTTTTGTTTTTGTTTTTGTTTTTGTTTTTGTTTTTGTTTTTGTTTTTGTTTTTGTTTTTGTTTTTGTTTTTGTTTTTGGTCTAGCCTGCTCCCTGTGTAGAGGAAAATGGCACTGCACATTATTGGGTGTTAACAATCTGTTATTCTAAACAGAGGCATTTGTTTGGCTACGTAATTTTGAGTTTTAAGACACCCAGCAAATGTAGCCATATTTAATGGTGATTTCTCCCTTGAGAAATCACCTATCCCAGCTCTCCAGACAAAACAGTAATATGGCATCATAATTTTAGAAATGACTCCTCTTAAAAAAAAAAAAAAGAAAAAAGGAAATATTAAAAATGCAATGGAAATAAAGACACAGGGCTTAAAATATTAATTGCAGAATCATTTTCTCTTGCTTTATTTTCATAGATCAGCTTCTGTTCCTGAGGAAACAGAAGAAGAAAGGCAGCAGGTAGCCAGAAGCAGAGAGTCAATGCTCTTACTTGTCACTGTCAGTGCCTGCTGTGTAGGGAAAATACCAGTCTGCCAAGAGGCAGCAAAAGCCTCAAGGGGGCAAAGTATTCCTAATGGCTGTGAAACTTTGGAAGCAAACAAAGATATGAAAGGGAAAGAGCCCTGCATTTTCCTTGTGCACTCAGGCAGAATTTCCCAAATGTCTTTGAATATTTTTTGTTTCAAGATCATTTTCAGTGCATATTGTAAAACTGCTGTGAACTCTGGGGGATGTAAAATATACCTGGGTTTTGCTTGGAATTTGCAAAGCTGGTGTTGAGTGTTTCATATGGGGTAATTAACACAGCAGATGTGTTCCAATTAATGAACTTAGAAATGTTAGGGTTTATCTTTTGTTCAAGGAAGAGCCAATGTTAGTGCCTAGAACCCTGGAAGCATGTTAAATCTTGTCCAGTATCCTCAGTGTGACAGTAATCCACAGTACAACAGGCACTGCTCTAAGGAGGCACATACTGCACAGCCCTTCCCTCTCAACAGTGTGGTGTGAAAGTTGATATTAAGGAACACCAGTCTCCTCCTGGTCTTCCATCCTTGGAAATGTGACCAGTAAAGGATTGCATGCCATTTTCAGTGTTTTCCAATTTTGTACCTGCTGTAGGCCAAAAGATAAGGCTTTCAGCACATGAACATCTAGAAAAGGTCTTTTGATCTAAGGGTTGTCCCCCTATGGAGGAGAGAGTCTGTCTGAACTCCCAAGGGCAACCCAATCACACAGGATTGTCTCCCCTCTTTTCCTTCACCCTGAGTTTCTTTAAGAAAAGGTGAAAGATTTTTAAGAGACAATGGAGGCAAACAGTAGCATCCCTTACTACATATTAGGGATATAGGGCATGGTTGTATTTTGCTCTAATGTTAAGTACAAAGCTGATTGTATGAAGGGTGGCTTTCAGAGAAAAAAAAGAAAAAAAAGAGAGAGAGAGAAAGAATGAGATATGTACCACATAAAATACTCTAGCAGAGTCTGGATTGTCACCAGAGACTTTCACTAGGACTTTTTACCATGGTAGTGTGAATCAATCTAGCTGTACTAGATCTAAATTTACCCTAGCATGGGAACAAAATCTATGCTTCATCTCTGAAAAGAAATGAGAAAGCAGTGGGAGAAAAATCTCTCTGAAGCACTGATGTTTAATTAAGTTGAGGCACACTTGTCTTATTTGGGTGTACTGAGATTTGAGTAATTTCCTCATTTTTCCAACACTGTGGCTTATATACAGTTCTCATAAACACTTTCCTCTTAATTTCAATATATGCTTTTACTATTCTAGTCTCATGGATAGTTTTCTTGGAAGAGTAGCTCACTTTTCTCTTCTTAACCAAGCAAGCACTGCAAATTTCTAGCTCATTCAGGGAAGGGTAATTCCATCTTTTTGTCATTATTCTTCTCAAACAACAATTAAATCTTATCCCCTGGAGAATTTTGTGAAACGGATGTGGTATGCCTTCAAGACAAATTCTTTTGAGTTCATTTTTTTAATCATATATTTCATTCTTAGCTCCACTGGCTACCAGGGATTTTATTCAGCTCCCAAGATAGACCAGGGAGGGCTAATTCCATCTTCAGTGAGTGTCTGGAACACTAAGCAGCTGCACTCAGCAGCACAGTGGCAGACTGGGAAGCTCCCTAGGTGCAGATTTGACACAACATTCCAAGTCCTGCAAAATTTCAGTTAAATACATGATTTGATAAGACACAAGAAATGGCTGGAATCATGAGGAAAGAGGGAAAAGTCATGTGAGGCTATGAAGAGGAATCTAAATGAGCTGGAGGTCTCATGTCTGAGAGTAAAATGCTTGCTACAGTCTTTAATTTTGATAGCCAGCATACTCTGCAAAGAATGATAACAGCCAACACTTGCATTACAAAAAAAACACAAAAAACCCCCCAAAACAACCAACAAACCAACCAACCAAAAAAAAAACCCCCACAAATCAAAACAAAACAAAAACCAACAGAAAAAAAAAACAAAACCTGGCTGGAGTTTGAAAGAGAATTTTCACTATGAAAATATCTTCTTGATTTTCTGTACTAAAAGCTTGTTTCAATAAAATTTTCCCACACAGCTCTAACAGCAGGCAATAAATCTGAGTGTATTGAACTAGAACAATGAAATTGTTTTTATGATACATGTTATCTAAGAATGAAGGAAAAGTACTGGGGTGCATTTGCAAAGTGACAATGACAACAGAATTAATAATGTCACTGAGAAATATTTAGACAGATTGGAGATGATTAACACAGCCAGACAGGACAGTGCAAAGAACCAAAATATGTGCTAGAGCAGAGACAGATACAGAAGGTACAAGGCAATTCTTTGTTTTTATGACAAGGACACAACTTCTAACCTCCTTATTTTTGTCTTAAGGCTATTTCTTCCGTGTATACTCAGAGTTCTGGAAGTGACAGCTGCTCATCAGATGCAAAAAGTTCGTTCACCAAAGGCCTTACAGTGGCAGCAATTTTAAGTACTGATTTGCCTTGCTGTTAAGACTACATGGTTTATCTTTCTTTCACATCACTCAGAGGAAACCCACCATTTTGTCACACTTTAAACATCCAGAACAATCTTCAAATTTTTAGATAGGTTTGTGAGAGACTGACAGCATAAATTTAAAGATATACTGACTAGAAAGTGTGAACTATGCACCACGTGTAGCCCACACTTCCTCTTAGAAACAGTTATATGCCAGTTACCTAAATTATTTTGTATCCATGTCATATTTCAAGGAAAAAATATTTTTGATTAAAAAGTGAAAAGCATATTTATTTGATCTGAAGCAATATGAAGGGTAGATGAATATGGAGTTAGATTGTATTTCCAAGCAGTACACATATATATAAAAATTATAATATTCAAATTATAGATTATGAATAAGATATTAATTCATTATAGGGTGAATGTCTGAGGATTTTTTGAGTTTGATCTTCAAAAGGTAAATGATGCCTTTTGCAGTTGATATTCTATGATATTTAGCCATTAGAATAGCGAAGTAATTTTCAAACTTGGCATTTAAATCACCTGATTGTTTTTTAGTGCATTTCCAGTCCAGTTACTCAGTCAAAAAGATAATAAAAAAGGAAACACTGGAAATGTTTCACATTGCTCCTCTTCTACAGTTATTGATGTAGAAAGTAAGACTAATATTCTATATATAAAGCAACACATCTGATCTAATACTTCCATTCTTTAAAAATGTTGATATGTGATGTTAACACTGTCAGTAAGTTATTTATTTGTGGAGATTGACATCTGATCTAGACTGCACATGAAAGACTGGGAAATAAATAAGATTTGTTAGTAATTCTGTTTTGAAGGACAGAAAGGGAGTGCTCTGTGCTGGGAAAGAACTGATGGATACTTATTAGGATCAATAACAATCAAGAAATGTTTATCATGAAAACATTTTCTCTCTCACTGAGAACGTCAGTGAAAATAAAACTTTGATTCATTTTGTTCTGCCACATGCAAATCCAAATATATTTTTTAGACTGTAAAGATAAGAAAATGCAATTTTGCAAAATTGTTAAGCAGCTCATAATAGTTTTAATAAATAAATTATAATGACTTCAAACTTTAAATGCATTTTCTTGTGCCATTTACAGATTGCCATGTTGACCACCTCTCTGATGTTCGTCCAGTGAACATCTTGAAATATTGTGGTTATAATCTAAGTAACAGGAGAATCTGAAGGAAACATTTGGTTTAAGATTTTCAAATCATAGAAGGTCTCAATGAAAGTACCACATTACAATACTTCTAGAAAGCAAATGTATTGTCGAAAATACTTTCACAAAAATTTGTTTGTGATTGTGAACAAAGACTGAAAAAAGCCTCAAAACTCCCATTTTTAAATTCTGAGCACTTCTGAAAAGGTTTTCATGAGATCAAATGCCCTTTAGTCTTTGCTTCTGCAGTGGCAGTAGTTCACTGGTTCTCTCCCTGTGGTGTGAAAGTTGAGATTAAGGAACATGACTTCAAGAATAAATAAGCTTGATTTATCTTCATATTCTAACTTTGCCCTTTTAGAGGCATTTCCAACAATTCAGCTTTCATAACATTGCAGACCACCTTACAGCAAATTTTGTATGCTTTTTAGAAAGTATTTGGAGTATTTCTGAAAACAGATAACACTTTCTCTGAGATGCCACCATTATTTCAATTGATTTTTTTTTGCAGATTTGGATGAGCTAGTTCAACTTCTCTTTTCTCTGAACTTTCAGGCTGCTTTTTCCAAGCAGTCTATGACTTGTTTTTTTCCGCCACCAAATTTAACCTTGATTTCCCCATTTCCATACTTAAATATTTCCATCAGAGCAGCACATATTTGTTATGTTGTATTATATAACTTGACCACTTGCTTGAAAATCAATTCAATTCACTGCTTGAGGTTCACTGTAAGCAATGTTTGTTCTTCGACAAGTAACAATCTCTCAAAAGCTAAGTCCTTTCTTACTGTTCTTTACATTTGCTATGGATGCCTCATATTTGCTCTGGGTTTTTTCCCAGCGACGTTGGTAATATCATATCTCATAAACTTGTTGGTGATTTTCTAGGACCTGCACCTGTTCAGTATTGCTTTTTGCACTTGATCGATTGCCTTGATAGATCTCTTTGGAAGTGTGCATGTTGTTTTGTTGTCATTTTCCTGGCCTGTTTAAAAACTCAAAGCTGCTGACATATTTCCTTGAGACCTTCTGTCTGAAAAAAGAAAAATATTACTTTGTTTTCTGGGGTCATTATCCAGATTCATTATTTTCTCCTTTTTCCTGAGTGGGAAAGGCACTTTATTCTCCTGCTTTTCTCATTCTTTTATTGCAGTACAATATGCACTAAAGTATGTGCTAAAAGAATTGATTCTCTCATTCTAAAGCTGAAAATTTTGCTTTAAGTGTGACTTTTTTATTATTTGTGTGTTTTGTTTTATTTTTGTGGAGGTTTTTTGTCTTGTTTTGGGTTTTTTGTGGGTTTTTTTGTTTGTTTTTTTCCTGTGTGTGTGTTTTTGTTTGTTCATTTTCTGTGGATTTTTTTTTTTATTTTATTCTATTTATTTTTTTTTTTAGCTATGTAGCTTAGCCATTACAGCTGGGAAGTACAATATGTGGCTTTCTCAAATTTCATTCCTGCTTCTGCCTGCTGTCTGCCAGTGCATTACAGCACTGTGAGGCTTCCCACTGCCTTTTCACACCCTGCAGCTGTTCCATCAAATGAGAAATTAACTGTTTTCATAAACTTCCTAATACTTTAATAAGATAGATGTTGTGGTTTAATCTCAGGTGGAATCTAAGCACCAGTCAGTCAGTCACTCACTCACTCACTCACGCACTCCACACCGGTGGCATGGGAGAGAGAATTGGAGGCGTAAAAGTGAAAAAAATTGCGGGTGGAGAAAAGAAAAGTTTAATAATAGAAATAAAAAATAAAAATAACACATATCAATTTTAATGAAGGAGATATAACAAAGAGAGAGAAATAAAACCCAAGAAGGACAAGTGATGCAAATGCAAAGAGTGGCTCCCCACCAACCAAGTGATGCTCAGCCGGTCCCTGAGCAGTAGTCCCTCTGTCAACCTTCCCCAGAGTTTTATGGCTGAGCATGGCACCATATGGTTTAGAATATGTCTGTGGTCACTTGGGATGAGCTGCTCTGGCTATGACTTCTCCCAGATCCTTTTGCACCCCCAGCCTCCTCCTGGTGGTGTGGGGTGAGGAGCAGAAAAGGCCTTGACTCTGGCCAGCAGTAACTAAAACATCCTTGACTTCCCAACACTCCATCACAAATCCAAAACTAGCTACTGTGAAGAAAATAAACTCTATCTCAGCCAAAACCAGCACAATGGGTAACAATAAATTGCTCTAAACAAATAAAGAAGGATGGGATAAGAACTATTGATACCTGCTTAAAATGACCCAGACAGAAAATATCCTTCCTAGAAATAAACAATTATCTGCAGAGTTCTATTTCTCTGAGTAGTGTTATGTTTTTTGCAGATTTTTATTGATTTTATAGGTTAGATTCAACTCATAAGTTCAATTTTCATGCCTTGCCTCTTTTGGACATAAAAAATACCTATGTTTATTCCCTGAAGTTAAAGTTTCATATAGTAATTCATAATAAATGTTATCAAATAAATATGGTGAATTGTAACATTGTAAACAGGCGGGGAAATTTTTATAAGATATTATGACATGATGAAAATATAAAATAACCTAGTAGGAAACCAGTTTCTTTTTTTATTATTATTCATTATTACATTATTTGTTTTTAAGTATGTTTTCATGTCAGGCCTAACATCAGGTGTTTGGTGCTGCAATTCTGATTGTATTACCACTAGGCTACAAGGGAAAAAAAAAAAGAAAAATGGAAAAAGTTCTCTCCTAATAGGGCAAAATATTTTAGGACTACCTGTTCACATGTGAGAAGTATTTTTAGAGTAGGTTCAGATATTGCAGGTTTTAGATACATGTAGGCATCCGAGTTTTAGCCAAGATGGGGTCAATTTTTTACAGTGGGTGGGAGGGGGTCATGGCTAAAGACCGGATGTGGTTCTGTATCCCCTCATGTCATTGCCAGGGGTGGGGGTAATGATCTGCTTCTGAGGAGAAGGACATGCCTTCTAGGGGGAGAAGGCAATGGTAGGGTCAGTGTTTGTCATGAGCTTTCTGTGTGAATCATTTCTTTGTCTTATGGTATTAATATTGTTGCTGCTATTGATTGTTTTCTTATCTCATTGCTGTTTCCAGTAAATTGTTCTTCTCTCAGCCCATGGGTTTCCTCTTTTGTGCCTCCGATTCTCAACTCAGTCGTGCCAGAGCAGGAAAGGGAAGGGTAAGGAGGAGGGAGCGAGTGGCAGTGGGGTTTGGAGTCTTGGTGGAGAACTACATTAGGGACTACCATTCCTAAATCACAACAGTAGATAAAGACAAAATCATTTTCAATTTATAATTCTTAACACTTGTTTCATGTGGATCATATTAGTTTGGTCCTTTGAAGCGGTTATAAGCTAATTAAGAAATATTTTTATTTGTAGGAAATATGTTTACAACCCAGTCCTAACTTTTAAATTCTGAATAAGCCTAATTTACTCTAATAATGGCTTCAATTTCACTTAATGGTCCTCAAAAAGGATTCAGTGTGATCAGGCATTGTGTTTAACTGGATCTAATAAAAAATTATATTAGCAACTGAATACTGCAAAAAATTATGAAAATATTTTGGATGGTTAACACTTATAAATTACTGATAATTTACACAATGATTCCTCTATTTGACTGCTTCATTGGCTTTGTGAGATGTATTTTGCTTTACAAATAGAAGTGACTCAGAAATTATACACATTCTCACATATAAACTTTTCTTCTTGTTGAAAGCAACAAAGGATGAGTCTCCAAACAGAAATAATTTTACAATATATCATACAGTGAGGCATCCCATGGCAACTTTTAAATTACTGTCTTTCGGGTGGCTCATTGAGTGAATGAATATCAACTGAGTGGAAGCAGCAGCCCCTGGGTCAAACATTTATAATGAGACTTTGAATTACACTTAACATGAAATACCCAGTGGGGAGGCTCTTGTGAGCTAGTTTTTCTTAGCTTGTATTTTTATACAAAGAAAAACAGTCATTTTCTTTTCTTAACTTAAAAGGAAATCTCAGCCATCTTTTATCCTTGATTCCATTGAAAAATGGAATAACCTTCTGAAAGAATTATTATGTATATATACATACTTGTACAAAGTAGCTTAAATAACTTGAAAGTGATGTCATGGTGAAATTTACTTACCTCAAACTACCATTCAATCACAGAATTTAACTTCCATAAATTATTTCAAATGTACACAGGTCAGGATTGTTTATATTCTGCTTATAAATATTTTCTACATTATAACATTATTTGACTTGCCCACTTTATATCTATCTATCTAAATATATATAAATCTTTACGTATCCTTACTCTTTGTGTAACAAAATTAAGAAACCCTATAAATCAAATCAAAGCTATAAATACATCCTAAATCTGGTTCAGGAGTCTTCCATGTTTTCTAGATTACTTCTATTTCATAATGATTCTTCAGTTCTATAAAAGTTAATAGACTAGCAAATGGGCTGTGCCATCTGTTTCAGTTATGATGAGTTCATTAGTCTCTACCTGAAAATTTGAGTGTAGTTCTCATACAGCTTACTTTTGTCTGTAAAGCCAGGCCCATCTCTGTTAAAACTGTTTTCCGTTTTTGAACCAGTCTAACCAGTATTTGACCTTCTTTTAGAAAGACTAATATCAAAATTGTCATGATGCTGAAAATAATCAAGGACATAACAAAGCAGGAAGAGCAGCTGCAGTAAACCAAACTCACTGAGTTCAAGCTGTATTTCAAAGAGGCTTTGAACACTCACCTAGTGAGAGGAGAGCCTCACTTCTCCTTAAAGTAAATCTCCAGGGTAAAAAGTGCTGCTCTACAGATATAGTGATATAGCTTTATTTCTTACAATTTGGGAAAAGTCAGCCATAACCAGAAAGGGCACAGTACTATGAGTTTTAATTAGGTGGTGACTTTCAGAGAAGAGCGGTATTCTTTTCTGAAGTAGATGAATTACTTGGAGGCACAAGAAAAAAATTTCAAAAAATTTCTCAATAACTTTCTTTTAAAAATCATTATCCATTCATGTAAGGAAAATTCTATTTTTTTTAAAGTCAACTCAGCTTAGAAAAGTATATCACAAATAATTATTTTATTTTCTTAAGAGAGAAGAAATTATGCCTGTAAACTTGTAGCTCTTCTCTTGTGAACACAAGGTTAATACATTATTAGTCATTTTTTGTACGTCTAATGAGGACAATCCTCTCTCTCTCTGGTGAAGAAGTTTTAGCACATAGATATTTTTTAATAATTTGTCTTGTGCAGTGTTGGCATGCCTTACTCTGTTAAAATAAGAATAAAGATTATCACTCCCAGACTCAGGTCTCACATGTTGGGATTGCAGTAAAGTCTCAGTTCCACAGGTGCTGTAGGCTTTTGTGTGAGGGGATGTCATGACAGCTGCCTTATTTGGTTTAAACATTAGAATAAAAAATTTTATTTGCAGAAGTGAACTCGATCCACTCCTGGTGTCTCTGTAAATTTTGTAAACTGTTAGAACTGGTCAAATATCTTCAACCGAAATACAGTTCAGTAAAATTTGGGGTTTGTCCCAAATTTTATGGATTTTTATGGAATCTTCTTTTGGAAAATTAAAAACAAGTTGCTAGACTTCAGGTCAAAAATCACACTTACCTCTAGTCACACTCAAACCATCTGTTTCTATGAAGCTATATCATGACACTCTTATTTTTCTTTCCCACAGCTCTGTGAGCTAATCCGTTCTCTTTCCCTATGATTGTCCTCAGACCTGAGTCCATGGCCATTCTCTTGTGCTCTGCCTATCTGCCACCAAGGCATGAGTGTGCTTTTTCCAAAGGCCACTGATGCAAAGATGCCTCAGCTGGGATATAAAGGAGGAGGCACTCAGTGAAATCATAAGCAGAAGTGTCAGTGGTGTCCTGAGACCACTTTAATCACTCAGTGGGGAACAGCCTGACCAGACTCTGCACCACACCAGCACCTCCTCTGGGGCTTATTCTAAAATGTTAAATGGACTTCCACTGCATGATGTGGATATATTCTGGAAATCAAAGCCTGTATAATAAAGACTAAATGGACAGTGCTTTTAGGATTTAATTTTTGTGTGTGTGTGCCTTGTTAATGGAAAATCATTATTTAAAACACACAAGATAAACTTTGAATTGATTTGACATAAACTAATACAAGAAGTGAAGATAAACTTTGTTAGTTCCTTTCCATAACTTAAAGAAACTACCCTAAGTTATTTCACATGCTTCCTTAATTTTTTGTCTCTTATAGTGTACATATTTTAGGAAACCAGATTTTCTTCATTATTTTTGATTTTTTTAAGTATTAAGGAGAACAGCTTAAAGACTTTTAGCAAGCATGGAAGTCAAAGCACAACACCTAATTATAGCTCTGAATGATCACATGATCTTTTATTATAGTAGAAAATGTCCTCTCTCATAGCTGTTCTCTCTTAATATCAAAGAGATTGTAGCAGGAGATCAGCTACTAAGGGAAGTCTGACAAAAATGGAGATATTTCAAATTGTAACCTTCTTCTATGTCAGTCTGTTCTGATTTTTAGTGGTAATAAGGGTGGTATGTAACATACTATGAGCAACATCAAGATTTTTTCCCTGTTAAACTGGGACAAGGTTGCCTATGGGGCCAGAAAAGAGAATGACAAAGAAAAAGCAATACCAAGCCTTTGCCTTCCCATGCACCCACCTTATTAACTTATTTTAGGGTCTTGCTTTTATTTTCTATGTTGGACATCGCATTGGAGCCTTAAGCAGGTTTTTTACTCAGTTTTCTGTATGGGCAAAGAACTTTTCAAGGTCCAGGCTGATGCATTCTTCAATGTGTAGAATGAGGAGCCAGGCTCTTGTGGAACATCACTATCCCTGGGTCAGAGCTCCTAGGGATGTGGGACTTGAAAGAAAGTTCCTTTGAGCTTTAAATCTAAGTCAAAACACCCCCAACTAGAGACATATAAAAATGTTTTAGAATGCTTTAAAATGAACTTTAGTTGGCTGAACTCAGACTGTATTTAAAAGTCCCAATTTAGGATTTGAGCTAAAATGACAAATCTAAAGCAAAAGTTGTCATGAGGAGGTGGCAGAGCAAGATTATGAACGTGAAGGCAAATAAAGTATTTCAAATATATTTGTGAAGAAGGAACATGGACATAGGTATGGCCTTTTTTGATATTAGACCAACATATTTAGATTATGCTTATTTCTTTTGTGTTTTGCCCTTTGGAACTCTGGTACCAACTAATCACAACTAGGTTGGGGTGTGAATTAAGCATAAGCTCAGAAGATCTAGTCAACTTTTTAGAAAATGGCTTTGAACAAATACTCTTCCCACTGGGCTTGAATATTGTTTCTTATCAAGAAAACAAAAATCATAAACAAATACCTCTTCATCATCACTTAGTTATCAGCTTTTTCATGTTTTATAAAATAATGTCTGATTTTCATGAAATGGGTCATCTGTAATTCTTCTGAGACTCTCAAAAATCCCTTGACATTGCTGTATTTTTAGCAAAGAATAATGAATAACTGATAGGATGAAATATAGTACTACATAATTGGCAAATGGAGAACATTTTGCAGAAATCATTCAAACTATTTTGAATTTCATTCTAGTCATGGTTTATTTAACACTAGCAGAGTGCTGGAAGAGTTTCACAAAAGATTGATGACCCTCTAGAGCAATTCCTAAGTGTAATATTATGTCTTAAAGAATTATGTCACTTTCTTTAAGGGTGCTGAGAAAGATATTACTATGCATCAATAAAAATTCAAGTTTTACCAACCATCTGTATTGCATAAATCAAGTAGAGGGTAAGGGTTTCCCCAGAAAACAATTATGGAATGGAATGAGATGGCCCAAAAGGCATTTACTGTACTAAAGCATGTCGGTAAATGCATTATGCTACAACTACAATGAACTTCAGAATGAATTTTAAGGACAACATTTTCAAGGATTTGTGCCCAGGGCCCTGTACACGTGGAAAATGGTGTTTCTTATCCTTTGAGTTGGAAATTCTCTACAAGGAAATGGTGTACCTATTCAGTTTGAGGTATAGTTTACACACTGCTTTAAAGCTGGTTGGAAACATTTTTCAGCTCAGTTTGGCCATTTTATTTCAAATGAACTCAAACTGATTAGAAATCTTTCAGATGAACTGAAACAAAATACCTTGAAAAGAATGTGTGTGTGTGTGTGCCTATATTGTGCATACATAGGAAATTGTGAAAACTAAATAAAGGGGAAAGCGTTATTAAAAGATTTTTAAAACTTTAATGTAGAAAGACTGCTGTCAAATTAGCTCAATACTGTTAATTTAACATTTACCGCCTTACTAAGAGTCTAGGCCACTGTATAACCTCTTTACATATTTTGACAGTGTTCGAGGAGATTAGTCAATGGAAATACTTCAAAACTGATCAAATGTATGTTGTCTTCAATTTCCTGCACCAAAGACACCAGTACATCCATGTGCAAGTCAAATCATATTTAAAATATGCAACATAGTTGATTTTGTACATACCCATTACTATTCTTTTGTAAAGGGACTTTCTGCTTGTCAGCTCCTGAATTAAGGTGCGATGGAGTGCACTACAGCTGTTCACAGAGAATTGGAGTTAGATCTCTATTTGTTGTTCAGGAAATACGTAAATTTTTGATTCATAAATAAAATGCAATAATCTTGAAACTGTCAAATTTGAACACCCTTCAGAAATACTTATTTTGACAGTAAATAAAAATGATTTAAAGTAAGGATTTATAACAGAAATTACCTCTGAATGTTATAAATACAGTGAAGAAGGAGTAGCACAGGATTGTTGTCTAAATTTTGGGATAGCTTATATTTGGAAATGTACATTTTGAATAGAATTTATTTAGTAAAATCCAAAGACCAAGGCATTAGACTGTGCAAAAAAACCCCAAAACTGCCTGTCTTGGAAGGAGAGGAACCTTTCCTTAAGGTACATGTCACTTGGATTGGTCAAGAGAATTGGTATGACATATCCCAAATGATTGCTAAAACTCCATTAAATGAAAAACTGACAAAGACTGTGAAAGACAACACCACATGTATTATCTTCTCAGTAGCCCTTGGGACCTGCTCTCCCTTGAGGAGCTGTGCCTCACCAAGGCAGTGCTACACCTGCCTGGAGGCAAGGTGAGCTCTCTGACCACCACAAGGTCACTGGCAGCTGAACCAACATCGCCTATATATAATTTAATGGGCATTTTGGAGCTATTAACTTTCTATCACTAATGAGCCGAGATCAGCTCAGTTGGTTAGAGCATGGCACTAATAATGGCGCTAAAAGCACCAAGTTCATGGGTTCAATGAGTGTGTGAGCCATTTACTTAAGGGTTGGACTCAGTGACGCTTGTGGGTCCCTTTCATCTCAGAATATTCTGTGAATCTGTGAAATGCAACTGGAACAGATTATAAGGGGCAATGGGGTCTCTTTTATCAATTACTCTAAATACATAATTCTCTTCTGCTTTTTGTATAATAGTGTTTGTCAAGCTGCAAAGGCTGTACCTCACTCTTATCAAAAGTGCTGTGACATATCAGTCTTTCTCAGAGTTATCTACAAAAAGCTTATCAGTTTCATTTAATTTCCCAAAAATTCAAGGCCACTCCACACTCTGTTGAAGCACTTGGTGATATTTAGCAATGTTTATTGAGGAAAGATTAAAATGCTGATCACCCAAGGAAGCCAGTTTTATAAATTCAGAGTTGTCAATAAAACTCATTTTCAAGTGTTGGGCTTTTCAAATGAAAATGGTCACCAAAAGTATGCCTTTCTCAAAATGGTGCTTCATTGCTGATGTTAATGACTCCAAATTCTGCTACGCAGTCTCAGCCTCAGCTCTGTTGTAGATCTAGAATATTGTTCTAAATTATTCTAAAATGCACTTCATTTTCTTTGTATCTGGGCTTGGCTTGTAGAAAATTTGATAGATACTTTCAAGAACATATGGTTTTGGTAAGAGATGAGTGGTTTGATAAGCCCTCAATGGGATAGTTCCTTAACTAGATATAAATATTCAGTGCATTAAAGTAGAGGCAGTTTGCAACCTTCCACAGTGATTGGAAACCATTTTATTGTTAGTAAATGTCCTGTCTCAGAAACTACAATTGCTAAAAGTTTGACAATTCAATGCTAATATTTTCTGATATAATGATGATATTTACTGGAAAAGGACCTGGGCTTTGTCATATTAGTAATGAAACATTAATGACCTACATTTAAAAGTCAAAATAAAAATATGCTTCTCAAAACTAATATGATGTGTGATGAGCCAAACAGATCCATTTTCAAAATAAGAATCTCTTTTTATTTTGACATTTATTCCAAAATCTCAAATATTTTTACAAATCAAGAAACAGTATTTTTCATCTCACAGTTTTATTATAAACTTGTTAGATCAACCTCTTTTACCAAGGATCTGTACTATGCCTGTCTTAAAAGCACCCTGTCATGGCCCTTATTCAAGGGTCTTCTTTCAAAAAAAAAAAAAATTGTTTCCTTGCACATGACATTCTGACTCAGAAAACTTAGAAAATTCTTATATAAAAGAGGTGCAGTGTCAGTGCTTGCAGGTATAGAGCTTAGTGCTCTGTGATTTAGTAGTCTAATTCTGTAGCTTAAAGCTCTCAGCTAGGTTAGCAAAAATCAATGATCCTTGTACTTCAGACTGCCAATGTGTTTTAGGTAGTTCTCAAAATAAAAAAAATCCAGGAATGATGTGGTGATATAGACTGAGAGTTCTCTAGTGAATGTTGTAAAAGATAGATTAAAACACTGTGCTGTGCTGAGCTGTCTTTGCTTCAGACTCTTTCATGCCTGACTTTGCAGTTGCTCAGTTTCAGCTGGAAGATGTTTTTTGTCTCTCTGGAACTCAGTCATTAAATAATAGCACTAAAAATCTTGTGAATCAGAAGCCCCAGTTTTCAGTAGCTCTAACATTATTCCCAGACAACGATACATACTCTCCATTATTCATTTAAAATCAGTCCAAAATCAGTCCAAATGTAGCTGTAATCTTAACCATGAGGGTCTCCCTCTGCTTTGACATTTTGAAAAGAAAAGATGAATATTAAAACCAGGTCATAATATCAAAGTCTGTCTGTACAGCACATTTAGAAAATATAACTGTAAATTTATGCAAACATGGCAGTCTGTCTTGGAACTGTAACTTCAGCTAATACATTTCACCTGGGACACACTGCAACCCTCAAGCTAGCAAACTGCAGTGCACTGAGTGGGGAGTGCCAGTTTTTGTCCTACAAAATAACTGCAAGCAAGGACATATCTAAGAGGCTTGGTTTGGTTTACAGCCTGAAGGAGACAACGTTTTTTCCTGAGGCAAGCAGAAATCACAATGGCCTGGGTGAACCAGAGCAATTAATAATTATCCAGCCACCTAAGACAGCCCTGTACAGATGCAAAAAGTTCCTTTCTCCTATTTCTGATCTCAGCTTGATGTTGCCTGCTGCACTGGGACAATATCCAAAAACACAACTGGTCGAGCATTTGGCCAAGTATTTGAATAAATTTGGGAAGTACTTTTGACAGGCCTTCACCCTAAAATATTCAGTGCTTCAAATAAACCTCAAAAGAATAGAGCTGAGTTTCTAGGCTAGTATTCAAGATACATTTTTGAATTCCAGTTGCTCTGCTGTTTCCCTCAGCCCACACTGAATTTTCATATGACAGGACCCTAAAGATTAGGTGAATCACACACTGGTTGTGAGCTTGGTGGTGATCTTTACTTTGGAAGGAAATGTAGATATTCCTGCTATCAGACTAAATTGATTCTGGGTTTTCATTTTCTGGATAAATATCTAGCCACCAACTAGTGACAAAGAGGAGAGAGTACAGAGTACTGCCAAGATCAGTGCAAGGATTTTTGGTAGCTGTGGATCACTGGGAGAAGAACATCTGCTATATGCACCCTGCTGTATTTTGGCAATTACCTACTTAGCATTATCATGCCCAAGATCTTCCATTCACATCTAGAGTTCCACTGAGGGAAAACTGTTTCTCTCTAAAGCATTCATGTGTCCATAAAGCCAGGCAAAAGCTGAGTAAAGGTTTTGGGGATCCACGTTTTGGATTAGAGATTGGTGTCTTAAAGAGACAATAATGACTTATACAGTTTGTGTCTGCTGAAGATAGTCTGAACCACTATGGCCAGCTGCTGAGTTCTGGACTTAATTCTTGTTCCAACAGACAGGCTGAGGTGATTCTAACTTGTGAATTGCAGACTTCACTGCCCCACAGTTGTGCTTTAGAGGTTGTTCTGTTGATGGGAGAAGTAGCAGAAAAAGGTCCTTCAGCAGCAGTAGATAATGGTAACCTATCAGATTAGGGTGGTTAAGAAGCAGATTGGTGTCTAATTGGTCCAGAAAGCCAATCATGAATAGATTCAAACTGAAAGACAGTAGGTTTAGATTAGGTATCAGGAAAAAAATTCTTTACCTTGAGGGTGGTGAGACAGAGACCCTGGAACATGTTGCCCAGGGAAATTTTAAAGGATCCATCCCTCAAAGTGTTCAAGGCCAGGTTAGATGGGGCTCTGAGAAACCTGGTCTAGTGAAAGGTGTCCCTGCCCATGGCAGGGAGGTTGGAATTAGCTGATCTGCAAGGTCTCTTTGCAACTTGAACCCTTCTATGATTCCATGAATTCTGCAACCTAGGAACTGTAGTACTGACCTTGTTTTTCAAATTACTTCTGGAGAGATAACCCAAAGACCTCCACTCTCTTTGACAGCACTCCATTAAAACAAAAAAGATTCTGATTTAAGTAGTCGTTGTTGAAGGATAAATAGGAATGTTAATGAGGTCATTAAAAGTAACTGAATGCAAATCAGATTCATATAGAATCCTTAGCTTTCAGTGGCATTAAAATGCACATATGCTAAGTGACATAGTAAGAACTCCAGAAGAGTTACCAAAAGGAATAGTACCAGAGTAGAATGGATCTAATAACTAGCAAAACCTGTGGGAATTTTTTTTTAAATATGGGCCAAATGATCAGCCTTGGGACCACAATGGATCATCTACAAGTCATAGTGGACAGACTTGGAATTATTAAGAACCTTGAATTCACACTTTGCTTTACTAATTTGTATCTCTAATTTACACAATTCCATTGTGAATGCATGGAGTTTTGAGCCACTGTAAAAATACAATTGCTTCACTGTTAGAGCAAGTGACATATCTAATAGATGTTATTTTATTTCAAAATCATGGTTAAAAACATCCTCAATTTCTTTAGTCTTTTCAAAATTGTAGTGTAGCTTGTAGAGGATATATTTAACCATCAGGAAAACCCTGCTATTACTTCTGAAGGAGATGGCTTATCATTATAAGGGGACGAAGCTTTCAACATTTCATTTTGCTGTCATTTATTCATTGTTTCACAAAATATTAAAATCATATCCCTGTTATTTAAAATGTTACATTTTCAGGACAGAACTGTGGTCTGCGGTCTTTATAGTACTCTTTTCTTCCTAGGAGTGTGTGATAATTTGTATACAGGGAAAGTATAATTAATGCAAGGGTATGCTCTAAAAGCAAGTTAGAACCTTTGCAATGCAAAATTAACACAAAATCTTTGGGTAGGATATTACACCTGTGTTCATATACATGGACAGTAGAGAGGTGTGCTGCATCTCTCCTCTGGCAATGAGTTCTAAGGAGATTGGAATATAGGATGTGCTCAGAGTAGCCATTATCAATTTCTGACACTACCACATGTGTTTCATAAAAGGTTCCCATTCTCCTGCCAAGGTTCTAGTCTGCTCATACAGGAGTCTTTGGATCTTGGCATTTCAGTGACTAAATCTTGGCATCTTAGTTTGCACACCAAAGGAATTCTAAGAAAAAAATATGTCATTTTGTATGAATAATATTTTGAAATTTGATTTTATTCTGATTGGGACACACACCCCCTCTATGCGTGCACTCATGCACAAAGTTCTCCACAAGAACAAAAATCCAGTTTTCTTGCTACAGAGACAGCCTGTCTCAGATTTAGACTGCCTCACAGCAAAGCAGACAATCAGAAAGTCTTTCACAGGATTCGTGCTCCTTTCTAGAGACATTTGTTCAAACCAAGCTTGTAACTGTGTGACAGTTATGAGTAATTCTGATAGAAAACTTCTTTATTGACAACACTTTCAATCTTGCTTTTCAAAAGTTTCTACAGGTTGTTTAAAGTCTGGAGATCCTCCATCTTGAAAACAAATCTTGGTGTATCACTAGGTTTGACTTCTCAGATCTCATCTACAGGTTATTTTCTGCAATTGCCTCTTAACAACAAAATTAATGGCTTATTACACAATATCCTCTTTGGTGATGAAGGCAGGATAACAGACTGGAAACAAATGGAAAAGATCTCATATTTAATCTTGGGTTGGCTCTCATTGTAGAGCCATTAATATATGATACAAATCAGGTATTGTAGAGTGCAGCTGAAGCGCAGTTATACATATTAATAAAGAACTGTTATTCCTATCCTATCTTTGCCTAAAATCCCTTTAATTTCAAAATTATAATAATTCAGAAAGATGGAGTTTACATTCTCCATTCCAAAAGAAGCTCCTACCTTCCTTAGAAAACACCTGTCTTTCCAAACCAAAATACTTGTTTAACTGTGGGCCTGATATTTCTGAGTCTGTAAGGTTTTCCACCTTTAAGTGGCTGATTTTCTTCCCACGGGAAGATTTCTTGGAAGAAAATCAGCCACTGACAGGCTAAAAACCTTACAGACTCACAAATATCAGGCCCACAGTCTAACCCCTTCCAGTGTAATTTTCTTTCTAGGTTTGCCACCTGATGCACTTATTGTTTTCTAACCTATGTTAGGGAGAAACAGACAAAGACAGGAATTATACTACCTGAGTTATTTCAAACCATTTAAGAAAACTCATTTTAATTGAAGTGAGTTAGCCATCAATCACAACAGCAGCTGTCAAAGATGTCAGGAAGCAGTGAGGTCTGAAGGAGAAGGAGGGAGAGTCAGAATGTAAAGTTTCCACAACCAAAGACACAGCAGGACTGAGCACTGTAGGTTCAGATTGAGCAAGGCAAGATGGGGTTTACAGTTCCATCTTTTTTCCTGCACAAAGGGCCACCTTGTCCAGAAAGCCTTTGGAGACAGTCATTAGCAAATATTTTTGACAGTGATTTCCCCAGCAGTTTGTTGTGTTCCTCCAAAATATGAGAGATGTGCTTTTCAAATGTTTCCCATCTCCCATGTTTATTATTCAGATTTCTCTGTCCCCACTGCAACATTCCTCCAGGAGTATCACTGAACCCACAAAATCATCATTTTTTATCAACAGGACATGAAATCATATGTAATGATGAATGGGCAGAATAAAACTGGCATTCTGCTGAAGTATATTAATTTTGGCACATTTGTATTCTCTCTCCTGCCAGGTTGTGCCTAAAAATATGTGCTAGGTTTTTTTAATCTATTCCCTACTGGATTGTTCTTTATTCTTTCTTTCTGTGTTCCCATTTATTACAGTATTTATTTATATAACATTTTTTTTTCTCTGTAAGAAACTATCCCCAGTCTCCCTCTTCAGCATCTCCTCTCCCCAGTCTTTAAGGTAAGCCACACAGTCAGTTTCCTGCAGACAGCAGATATTTGTCTTGTGGCAAGCTACAACAGGCTTGTTCTCAGTTTTTGCATTTGTGATGGAAAGCCTCAGTCTCTGACAAACTTAATTGGCAAAGAATATCTGTAGACTCCTACAGCATTAGTAGCACCTTGAAGCAGCATATTACATTGTTAATTTATTTCTGAGGTGGTTCAATAGCACAGAAGAGAATAATTTTTAGGAGGGCTTCCCTGAACTTCCAATTTTTTAAAGGTTGATTGTGCTGCAAACTCGAGCATGGCTACAAAATGAATAAAAGTAAGGGAAGATTTTAGTACCCAGTATTACTGACTTTAAGCCCTGAGATTTACAGTGTCCTGTTGGATGTTATATTGTATAGCAATAACACTAGCCAGTCACATGGGAAACCTCTTATATTTCTTTTAATGAGGAAGAAAAAAGCTTGTTACGTAAGTTTGGAAAATTGAATTTTTAGAATAGTAGCAAATGGTATTTTAAAAGTTATTCAATAGGTTGTGGATGCTAATATTTGTTTGACACAAAGATACCTCTTTAGATGTGGGGGGTTGAGTATTGTCAAGCTCCCTTTAAATCAGAGAGTTCTCAGAACATGTTCACTTTATGTCATAGCATATTACATTGTTACCTTCAAGCACGACCCAAACTGATGCATGGTACAGAGTGCTGTGCTGTACATGAGTGTCAGTAACTCAGGCCTGCCCCAGCAACAGAGGTGTGCAGCCCAGGGCTGACCCAGAGCCAAGAAACTCTTTCTCAGGACATCTAATTAGCAGTTTGCTAAGTGAAAGTGGTGTGGTGTCACTGTCTTTTGGTCTACAGCCAGTTCAATAAATATCACCCTCAGGAACTCTGCACAATCTTCTCTCCCAATGCGGGTGCATCAGAGGAGATTTGAGGAGGTATTGCAGTCTGGGAATTGCAGCACGGCCACTACTCAACCCACATGTTCTGTGTGCTGTCACTTCTGCTGCCTGCAGAAGTGAAGCAGTTTCAGTTTGTGAAACCCCAAATATGCCTAGTGAAATGTTCATAAAAACAGTTTATAAGCCTCGAGATGGGATTTTCCTTTAGCAGTTATATCGAAGTTTCCTAAAATGATTAAAAAATTAAGATGGCCATTTCATCACTTTACTGTGTAAATTTATAAAGCAAAAAGTTCACACTTCTGCTTCTAATTACTGATTTATTTGTAGTGAACAGTTTCATAGGTTTTTTCCCTGCCATACTTTTAGTACTGTGGAGAGATTATTAGTGATGAAGATGGCTGGTACACTATTCATTTTATACAGCAGTTCTGGAGTATACTGACAGCTCAGTCCAAATGCAAGATGTTCCCAACAGGCTGTGAGCCTTCTCAGCATAGTTTCTAACCCAGGAGCAATAACAGCATTGCCCTCACAGCATAACTATTCCAAGGAGATCCAATATCTCTGTTCCTATAGAGCAGTTTTGAAATTGAAATTTAAGCCTTCAAGAGAGCTTTGAAGGTGTTCACTCCAAAGTCAACATTATGTAATGGAAGCCTGCCAGCTTAAAAATAATGTGAGAAAACAGGTAGGTCATGAACCACCATTACAGTATTCTAAAGCTGGACACGTTATTTCTAGCTGTGTTTTAGCAAGAAAAAGATGTATTACATCATCCATTAAATCTTGTTAACTGTATCCACTAATTTACATCTTTATCCTCAGTACCACTTTTAATCAGAGTCAATCCATTTTCCATATTGCAGGATGATAAGGCAGGCAATAGAGTAGGTTGAGATTTCAGTAACATTATATTGGTTCATAAATACAAAGACAAGTGTTCCTTGTTCTTTTTGTTTTGTTGTTGTTGTTGTTTTTAATACCACTTAGCTAACTAAAAAGGTCTTTTGAGCATTAATTTTATTACAGAAGACACATGCATATATGTTTGTATAAATTCATGTGTTCTTCTATTATATCAGAAAAAAAAAAAACAAAACAAAAATTTTAACAGTAACAGCTCCAAGCTTCTTAATTTTGTAAGGCATAAAAAGTAAATACCAGACTTGGTTCCTTCTCTGTGTTGGAGGTTGAGACTGCCAAAAATTAACAATGAGCAGGTGTTCTCTGACTAATGATGAAACTAAGTAAGATGAAACCCAGTGCTCACAAGACGAGTTACTGTGAAGGAGGCCTCTTTTGGTAAAGTCAGTTCTGTGATGTTAACAAGCAAGGCAGGGACACCTGTAGTTTTCCAGATTACACTGGGACTCTTGGGTTGGGCTTTGGCACAGTGCGGTGTATTCTGTCCTCAGAGGCGTAATCAGGAGGTCATTCAAGGCTGAAATACATAGAAAATGCCTGCATCCTGCTCAGTTATTTGTTCTGCACACAGCTGCAGCTTTCACCATAATCTCACTGAATGCAGAATTCAGGTTGATGTGTGACTGAGCAGATCACAGAGTTATTGCCTCTGGAAATAGAAATGTCAACACCCACTGAAAGAAACTGAAACTTTCCTATGGATATTAATGAGGGGAATTTGAAAACCAAAGGAAGAGCTAGTCTCCCAGTGTAAATATCTCATTGTATTGATGAGGAAAAAAAAGGTCTCCGGTGATAGAAAGTCCTTTCTGGAGGTCACATTGCTGTTAGAGCATTGCCTCTTTAGTCATTTTGTGGTAGTCTCTAGAAAACATGCAGAAGTTCATACTGTTTACATGTCACTGTAGGAGAATTGAGTTAGAGCACTCTCCAAGGAATAAGGATAGTTACTCTTCCTTCTTGCTTTCAATTCCTCCTACAGGGTTTTGAACTGACCAAGGGGTTACATAAATATTTTAACTGGATAAATATACAGCTCTAGCAACTTACCTGCATACAGAATCATTTGAGATAGGGCCAGTAACTTAATTCACTTTGCTGATCCTGGTCTTTAAAATGTGACCCTTTCTGTGTTATGCAACAGAAATTCCTTTCTGATGCTTTCCCAAGTGACTGATGGACTCCAATTATTAACAATATTGTATCTCTACACTTGTCTGAAAAGGGGAAGGTGCTGAAATGGCCAGCTGAGGTTGGTTCTGCATAATATGAGATAGTACATGGTGTGCTTAAAACCAGTCATTTCACCATTATAAAACCATATCTTGGAAGGAAAACCAAGGTATAAAGAGCTGTGCTTGGAGTGCAGTCAAGTGCATCAGAGAGATGTTAAGACCCAACTTTTCTAAGTTGAACTACAGTTTCAACTTAGTTTAAATGGGGGGGAGGGGGGGTGGGCAAAGAAAAAGGGAAAACAGAAGAAAGTAAAAAAAAAAAAAATAGTGTGCTAACTAATGCATGGATAGGCTATTCCTATCTGTCTGAGGCACAAAAGTGAGACTGAAGAACTGCATGGGAGTCTCACGCTGTTGTTTCTCTTGGAAACAGTCCTTCAGACCAAATATCTGCTGGTTATTAACCAGCTGAAATTTCATCCCAAGGAGTGTGAAGCATAAGGTCCAGTCCTCCTCTTGATGATTAATAGGCTTTCATTTTCATGGCTGTCAAAATACACACACAGGAAAGATATTAACAAGAACAAAAGCAGTGGAGAAATGAAAGAGAAACATGGGTGACATCTGGCTGTCTCCTGCTTACCTATCCACATTGGGTCTTTGTTTTAGCTTTGATACTTGAAAACTGTTTTGTAATGTCAAAGAACATGCAGGATGAAGCAGTATTGGAAGAGTAACAGTAAACCTGATTCATACCTATGTTAAACAAAAAGTTCATGGAAACTACTCACCTCCCTGTGAAGGTTCTATACCAATGTACAGTAAATAATTATCGTATTTTCTTCCTGGAATCATCTTTTCATCTCAGACAGTATCACTAACCTGCATTTCTATGCTAATCAGATTCTGGAGGTGAAATTTCCTATTCCACTCATGAAATTTCCTATTCCACATCATGTTAGCTACAGCTTTAGCCTTGCAGGACTTGCCCTTGCATAGAGCCTGATTCTTCACAGTTTAACTCACATTTATCCATACCAAAGAACTGTGCCAGTCTGACACTTATGAATAAAGTCAGAATAAGCACTTTCTATAAAATCAAGGAAGAGAGCAAAACTAGTGCTGAGGCAAGATTGAGCTTAAGTGAAATAGAATGTAGAAATATGTTGACACACTACTGTTGTATTAAGAAGTACAAAAAAATAGTGTATGAGTAGGTGTAATTGGAGAAGTAGATGAGTGGAAATTGGAAGAAAACACCAAGAGAGCACATACATAAAGGAAAAGAACAGATGGCTGTGAATAAAATATTTTTAAAATTTGATAAATGATAAAGATCATGTTTAGATCTGCCTATCTGTTTAATAAGGTAATGTGAATAATTAATTCTCTAGTTCAACAGCCTAAATTGGTCTAGATGAAAATGCTTTTAAAATATGTTGACATGCTTTACAACACAACAAGCAAAGCCATGGAGTGCAACATGGCAGAACTGTTCCTTCTTCAGAATTTAGAGTCAAATATAATCATGGGACAAGTAAAAAACCCAAGAGATGTTTCCCTGCTATCTCAGTGCTGAACCATGAGTTCGCTCAATAAAATCAGAATCTGTTATTTTGTTACCTCCCATCCCTGAGGGGTCCTCCCTGCCAAGAGAAAAGACAGCCATATGCTTTTTTTCAGTCGAAATATCCTGGAATTGAGGCAGACACTGCTGGTGCAATTGTTCCATTCAGCAAGAAGTAGTTATATATTTGTTACCAGAAGCACCACAACACTGCAGGTCAGGCTGCTTGGAAAAGGCAGCCTGGCAGGCAGTTCTCATACACCTTTGGTGACAATTCCAACCACAAAACTCTTCAACGCCAGTTTTTTACTGAGAGTGGTTTATGTTTTATGCAAACTGGAGCAAAGATGTCCAAATGTTTTAAAGGATCCCAAATGCTCTAACGCATGAGGTTCAGGAACATGACTGGAAGGTGAATGTTGAAGCGCTGGGCATTCAGGATACAGAAGTGGGCACACATTCTTCATCTCCTCAGGAAAGCTCTACACCTGAGTATCTATGAGTACTCCCAACAGTGATATCCCCATCTGAGAACAGAATAGCCTCTTGTGTGAATTCAGAGTTTCTCCCCCAACTAGCCATACAAAACAAAACTACATTGTGAAGATTTCAGGCCATTTGAAACAACACTAAAATTCAGGGAATTTATTGTTTTGCAAGAAAAACAATATCAGACAGATTTATTAGTTACCTTCATCTTTCATCATCAGAAACACATCATGAAGGGATTTTGTAAGAGAAGAAATCTGATTGATAGAGGAGCATTCCATTTGAGATTAATTCAAAAGTCAACTTTCAGAATAGGTTGCTCTAATGGGAAGAAAGTGAAATTAGATTTTCTTAATCATGTTGGCAGAGAAGAATCCTTCCTTACAAAACAGTGTTGGATGCACCTTGCTGCTAAGGACAGGGAAATGCAGAGACAAGACTTTAGTGTTAAAATAAAATGGTTTTCTGAAATAGTGTGTTTAGAATGAAGCACTTATTCAGTAAGAATCATAATTTTTATTTTTTTTCAAGGTCTTTTTGTGCATTTGTGGTGATAGAAACAATTTACAGATTTATTACATTTATAGGGTTAGCTTAACAGTTATTTACCATATT
Organism: Hylia prasina; assembly: GCA_013397195.1. Classification (NCBI taxonomy): domain Eukaryota; kingdom Metazoa; phylum Chordata; class Aves; order Passeriformes; family Sylviidae; genus Hylia; species Hylia prasina. Next base: position 783,930 of record VYXD01012026.1, on the reverse strand, counting down.
CAATAACAATAAAACAACTGTGGTTTTTTTATCTGTTTAGTAATAAATTGAACTGACTAATCTTTTTTTAAAGCATTAATATCCATTATTTTATGCAGAAAGCTGAGTTTTGAGCTGTGAGGAGCTGTTTCCTCAGAAGAAATTACTCTTCTGAGTGTGGATTTGCTCCATGATGTTTCCACCATATGCACACTCACTTGTTCATTCTCTCCTACAAGATACTGACCCAAAGGAGGAGGAGGTGAAGGAGCAGAAATTGTGGAGTTGCTGATGTGTGTCTCTGGGAGATCAGTGATACCCTTGCTCACAGCTATCAGTACAGGTGACAGCTGAGTTAAATTTCCAGAAAAATTTTCTTCTAGTGATTCAAATGATTCAAACGCATTTCTTACCTTCTAAATTATAATTCTATTTTTTCTCAAATTCAATTTGATCATGTTAAAAAGAAAGTTCCTAGGAAGCCTATGGAATTTGCTATAATGGACTATCAAACTTACCCCTATTTTACTAGAAAAGGAGATTCCTGCCAAGCAACTCAGTGTTTTTCTTCACCTTAACCCTTCCTATTTTATCAGAGTAGAAAATCACTTTGGCCAGGGACCCATCATAATTTACCTAGAAGTTCTGGTGTACTTGATGTCCTATAGCTTTACAGCAAAGTAAATCTGATTCCAGGCAGTACTTATATCTTATCCCATGCTTTCTTTTGGCAGCGTTCCACTTGCTTAATTCATTGTACTTTGTTTTGTTTTGTTTTGTTTTTTTTCCAAATCAGGACCCTATTCAGTAATTGTTGGAGATTCACAATTTTTGACTCTTTATGAGGATGTTTCTACACCAGCACATCTAAACTACATTTATTCCAGCAAACTGTCAGTACCACCACAGTACTGTTGTGGATAAACATTGTGGTGTGATAACAGTGTGTGGATAAAAATGATGTAGTGTAACATCAGTAGACCAAGATTCTAGCTAATTTACTTTGGTTCTCCTACAGATTATTGAGCACACAGAGCTGTTTCTACTCTCTACCCCAGCTGATCTACAGGTCCTTTAACAGGATATTTTAAAACTGGCTCAGATATATCTGCACAATAGTGACTACAATACACGTATTGTTAAGGATTTAAACTTCAAAAAGTCTGTCATGCAAATCCTTGATCCTGAAGGCTACAGAAAGGATGGACAGCTTCCCTGCCCTGAGTGTTGTTGACGCTTCCAACCTTAGGAATACCAGTAAGTGTGTAAGCAAGTTCTAAGTTTGTCACTTAACTTGAAGTTAACTGGAGTTAGGATTGATAGCTAATTTTAGCACTTTATGATGACTACTTCTATGATATTCCTTTCACTGATATGCTTCTATTTTTGTTTCTTTTTGCTACATTCAATATAATGATGATTATTAAACATTTCACATATTCTTTCCCAATAAATAGATAAATATGATAAATATACATGTGACAACAGGCTATAAATCAATACCAAAATTATATACCGTTCCTGACTCAAACCTAGGGACTATTGTGAAACTTATTGCAAAGGTTGAACCCTCTGATGGATAGTATCACTAAACCATTTGAACAGAAATCTGTGCCTTATGGCAGATTGGAAGAATTGTAGAATCAGCATAAAAAATCATTTTGTATACCCCTCACCTTGAAAATAAACTGTTTTAGGCCAGTTTCACACACTATAAGTGCTGGTTTGGAGGGGTAATATTCTTGGCCTCTGCCTCATGTCACCTCCTCACTACTGTAAGACAGGGCATGCTGACACAGAAACCCAAAGGTGTGACTGTCCCCCTGCAGCTGTACCCTGGGTAGCTGCTTCAGGCTGGTACCTGTACCAGGCAACTGCTGGCAGTACAGAGTTCAACATGGAGTGTACAAAGCCTGCCAGAGACACTGAGTGAGCATTTTGGGCAGGTAGAGATGGAAATGCTGAGAGTCACTGATCTCTGGCTGTAATAAGTAAGCTTTGAACTGAAAACTGGATGACAGTATTTGACATGCATGGGACATTAGCACAGGACTGTCCTGCACTAATTACAGTGTTCTCAGGAGAGTTTAGGACTTAGGTACACTACAGTGCTAACAATGGCATTGTTAGAATGTCAAAGGTGACCAGCGTCCTGCTGGTCAGGAGAGTGAGGGAGGGAGAACTGTCCTGCAGCATGGCCACTTGCATTCAGAGTGTTCTCTGAAAGGTGACCTGGGGACACATAAGCTTGTGGCAGTCACACATCTCACTGCAGTGTGGACACTTATTTTACACATAAATATTGAGCGTCTGACTTCTGACTTAGAAGAAACATACTTCTTGCAGCTCCAGAAATCTGGTAACTCTGGGGGAGAAATCTATATCAGATATGCCAAGCAAGTGCAAGAAATGTGGTTATTGAAATAACCCGTCCAGCAAGCCCGTATAAATGTGCTGGGTGATATCTAGGGGTACTTACTGAGGAGTTGTGTTGCAGCATCAGTTAGGGGCTGTGACAAGGATTGCTGACTTACTGTGGAAGAAGTTTGCTAAATAACTGAACTGCTGATGAAGAGAGTACAAATTCAAGAAATGTTTGAAAGAAATGGCATTTGATCTGTGCTGATATAGCCTTCAGAGTGAAGCAGGTACAACTCCCCTTTCATATAGATAGCAGTCACTGTTTCTTGTGTTTATTTTTCCTATTCTGGTTCCAGTGTATTTAAGTTTTAACCTGCAGGACAATGTTAAAGCTCACGTTGAAAAAATGAAAATCTGCCTGAAAGTAGCAAGGACACAGAAACTAGAAAAATAAAGTGCAATTCTGAGGCAGAAAAAAATGAAAAATTGAAAAGGAAAATAGAGATAAAGAAGGAAAGAAAGAAAGAATGAGAAAGGAAGGAAGAAAAGAAGAAAGGAAGAAAAAGAAAGAAAAAAGAAGAAGAGAAGATTGAGGTCAAAGGCTAGAAGTGTGGAATAGAGGGAAAAAAAAAGGCACCTGGCATTTTTGGAGCCATGGGATACCTCCAGGGATGCTTTGTTTGGTGACCTGGCACAACATGAAAGCAGAAATAGACTCTACAGTTCTCATGACCTTCTTCCCCTTCTCATTAGAGCTATGTAGAAAGATTGCAAATTTTTTTCTTAAGACTTAGTGGGTATGACCTTTTTCCTCCTACAGCACAGAGGTTGTTTGCAGAGGAGATGGAGAATTGAATAAGCAAGGAGAACATAACAAGTTTATTTGTACCAAACTTATCTACTTTTTTATTCACATAAATGAATGTGCACATTTGACCTCAATAAGATTGGAAAAGTAGCATTAATCATTTTGATAAAATAATTTAAAATACTTCTCCCATTGCTAATGAGCTTGTATTGTTCTACTTATAAGTATCCATAAAAATGTGTGTAATGTTGTGTTAGGCAATAATTGAATATGTGAATTATTATTATTGTTTTCATTCTACTGCATTCTACCTAGGTAGTACCTGCAATGTATTAAGCTCTCCTCAGGCTACATACAAATGCAGACATTTCCCATAACGTGTGCTTATCAGTACAATCAAAATGTTCAGGGCAAACATCACTCTGTGAACCTAAATCCACTGAAAACCAAAAAGATTTTCTGTATGCACGAGCATCATGCACAAACTATATTTTCCAGATGTTTTACTTTGTTTTTGGAAAATGAAGTTAATAAAAAATGACTGTCAGATGCAGACCTGTGAGCAAATAGAATTAAACTGCCAGAACAATCATCTTAATCTTATGCCCTTAAGTCAAGTCCTCTGTTCAGCATTGCTTTAAAAACCTGCCTAACCCAGACTTGAAATCCTACTGAAGTGAAGATTTTTTATCTAAATAGTTAGAGGTGTTCCTGAACTGGTAAATAGATTGACAGCGATATCCATGTCTTTTAATATGTTTTTACATCTATATATTTTTATTTATATTCAATATGTATGTATTCAGTAGATTTGCAAATTCCTTTCCATTAGTCTGAAACAATGTACCTTAGTAAACTTATGTGATACGAGATAAGCTTCCCTCCTTTTTCAGGATGGATTTCTGAGTTTAATCATATCCATTACCTCAATTAAATCATCCATAGTTCTGCCGTAGGGTTCCTCAAACCCTTCCACTGTCACATGAAATTTTGTAATATTAACAAATACTCCAGCCAATCAGTGTCCACCTGTTAAGCACATGATACACAATGAAAATATGTTTAGATGTAATTGATCTAAATGAATCTCAAGTACAAAGCCTGAGCATTAGTCTGAAGTATGTTCTGTACTAAGAAAGAAATATTATTTCAGACCTATCCTGCAAAACTCACCAGATATTTAAAATATCAAATAAACTGTCTGGCTTTCACCATGCTAAGCATTTTATGCACTTTCATAGTACATCAAATGCATTAGTGCAATTATTATAGAGATTAAGACTAGAAACACTCTGAAATGTATGTTATGTTTCTTTAAAAGTAACCTTTCTGTCCTCATTAAAATGGTTATTGGTAAAACCATTTTACTCCCCCTGGAACTCCCAGAATAAAGCTAGTAAAAGAAACTAAGTACTATTCATTATTGCCAGCACCTGTAATTGTTTGTATAATACTTTATGGAAAAAATATATAAAATGCCACATTTGAACTCCAGACTATTAAAAGTGTCAGCGCTATTATATCATTTCTGAAGACCAATTTGCCTTTTTTTCAAGAGGTTGTAATGAGCCAAGTTTATTTTTCTTTCTACCATTTATCTTTTCAGCAGTAATGGAAAATTTCCCCCTCAGGCACAGTAAGCTATTCTTATCTTAGACAATTAGGCAGAAATTAAATGGATCATAAAGGTGAGATTTCTTCACAAACAATGTGATGTAGTTTATGCAATTTAACACTGAGGAATGCCTGAAAAATGAATTCAGAGTGGTATATGGATGCAGTGTGGCTAATAGCCAACTCTGAATAATGTTTCAACATCTTAACATAGCAGAAAGAGGGTAGGTAACCAGGGTCACTTAAAGATATACTCAGTGTCTAATTCTGTTGTTGACAGTATTTCATTTTTAACAGAGCTTGGAAAGCTTACACTGACTTTGAAAATAAACAGAAACAAGCCTGTGCAAAGTGATTAACTCATTACAAGATAAGAGGAAAAACACACATTTGGACAGTTTGTTCGGCCTGTATGCCTTACTTGGGAGGTTTGCAGACATCAAGGTTTTAGCAAAATATTTGCACTGTGCCCAACAAGCAGTGAGGTGTAGTAGCTGTATGTAGATTCCTTTGATGGATGCTTTTGGTGCCTGCATGCCCATGTGTTGGTGCTGGTGACTGGGAATGCCACAAAACTCTTTCATGTCTCCTTTACAGAAATCTTCTTCTAGTGTGTTTGAGCTACAAACAAGTTCTACTTCTGACAGTTAAATGACTAATTAGGTTCAGTTATGGATTTTTTTTTTTTAGTGCTGCTGTTTTGGGGTCTGATCCTCTCTGTCCCATCCTCTAAAGTATCATTAAGGTGTTTTAAGGCTGGAGACCTATTGTATGGCCAGTATTCAGTTCAGGATAGAATATTCCTCCATAGCTTATTCTAATCTTTGTGAAGTGGCATTACCATGTGACATTACCAAGTGGTACCAGTGTAGCTGGGTGTAGCTAATTCCAATTAATTTAGTTGTATACACGAACTATAATAAGCCTACCTTCTCAAATGCAGAGAATGACAATAATGATATGAGTCCATGAGAAAGTTCACAGAGAAGCACTGTGTAATAGCTGCTTAGTGATTCCTGAGAACAGTGTTATTCCCCAGGAAGGACAAAAATTTGAGAGAAGGACAAAACTCCTATTTTGTGTATACACCACAGGATTAACATGGTGTGCATAAAATAAGAATTAAATTCCTTACCCTTTTCCTCCTTTCTTTTTGGACAGTAGCATTTTTAATTTGTGACATATAAATCCAACAAAGCTATTTATTTCTCTGTAAGAGAGAATAGTTACTGCTGAAATTTCTGCACTGCAGTGCAGAAAGTGGCAGATAAAGCACTGCAAAACATATTGCATAGCACAAAGTTGCAGTACATCCATATTACAACAATAGAGAAACACAATACCACAGCATTCTAGATGCAATTAGTAGAGTGCATGGTAGGTGTTTAAGGCATGTTGACACTGTTACACCAGGGAGAAGATTTAAATAAAGAGTAAGAAGTGGCAAAGCTTCAATAGGAGCTGAACCATGCCCTAGTCCATTTTATCATTGAAAGAAAATGCTAAGTCTTCTCAGAGGCAGGAAAATTGTTGGTACTGTACTTAGAGCAAATTGCTGTAATTAAATTCATTACTTAGACAAAATTTCTTCTCCTTTCATAGAGAAAATTCTAATTTTGAAATGTTTTAGCTGAAATGATAGAATAGGAAAAAAATATTCTCCTCAGTATTTGTTAATACTCCTTACTGCCCTTCAGATTTTCTGGGAAACTGCTTAGGTAAGCACTCTGTAACTTAGTTCCTTCAAACCAAACTTAAATAATTCAGATTGATATTTGAAAATCTGTCTTACATTGACCAAAAAAGAGCATAAAGTGCCTGTCTTAGCAGCAGAACTTGGAGAACCCAAAGGGCAGTATTACCCTTTGCACTACCTAGCAAAGGGGTCAGGAAAGGTTACACATAAGGGACCAGCTTTGGTGACAATTTGATTTTTTAGCCATAGGAGATGCAGCCACATGGCAAGGAGCTTTTTCCCCATATATGTTCCACCCAGTTTTCCTTCTGGCTCTTTGGGTCTCCCCAGTCATCCTTAGTCTTACTAGTGGGAATGCACCTGGTCTCAGAGGTGATGGTGTGTGATGAAATCATCTCAGAGGCTGTGACTGTTCTAGACTGGCTCACACAGCACAATCCGTGTTACAGCACAGTCAGCATGTAAATTTATGCATCACTCTAGGCAACCTCCTGGACATTATTTAGCAGCAGTTTGCTAATTAGGAAATTACTGTTCTATGATGAACTCTGTTCCATGTATAGAGACATATTTTTTCTTTCTGAGAATTGCTGAACTGGGAGATGGTGTTAGTTTTACCCTAGACTCAATATTTTCTGAGTTATAAATATTTTATGTTGGTATATTCCTCACTTTTGTCAAGAGTACCAATTAAGAAATGGGAACTCATGACTCAGGTTTCTTGAAATAGAAATTCTTCCACTCTTAGATGAATCACAAGTCTACATGTACATTATTTGACATACCTAATTTACAGGATTATTGCTGTTGCCAGTTTGACATTTTACACTTCAAATAAATTCACCCATAGGCACAAAGCCACTTTATACAGATTTTCTTATTTAAACAAAATGTCATCATGAGAAACAGACAAGCTTAGTAAAAAATACCACTATCCTGTAACAAAAGGGTGCTGAAATCTGTAATATAAAGAGTAAGTTTTGACATGAGTTATACTGACTGTCATCTGTAGAAGTAAGTATATTTAGGAAAACTTACAGAGGAACAAACTTATGTAGAATGAAATATGTCCTCAAATATTTTTGCATACATCTGACATCCACACTATTGCAATGAATTAATAGTAAAAAATGAAAAATTTAAAAAAAATATAATAAGGAACTTCTTAATTGTGCTGAAGACTTTTGTTGTAATAAATGTGTTCCCTGTTCCTTCTAAATTAAAATAATAAGCATATAATAGGTTCCTACTAACATATCTGCAACAATTTTGTAGCTTTAGGCACGTGGCCCACAGCTGCTTGATCACAGGATTATGATGATTCTTAGGAACTAGAGGACAATCACAGAGCAGGAAAGATGTGGAAGTGTGCAAAGGAAAAAGAAACCTGATGTGATCTAGTGTAGGTAATGAGCCTTCTTTGTGAGAGATTCAGATAATGAAAGTGATTCAACAGAGACACAGTTTTGGTACAGAGAGTAAAGGGACTGAGATGAGAAAATTATATCCTCTTAGCACCTGCTTCAAGTCACACACTGCAGTGGTTCAGGATTTGGTCTCTGAACTGCTGTCTGCTGGTTATATGACAGGAAAATACAAGTCTATGTTTAGAAAACATTCTGTCTGTTCTTTAAGAATTCCTAACAAGTGATCTTTGCGTGTTTTCCGCAAACCTAAAGATCATCAGATATGCTGGCATCACGCTATATAATGATTGAAAAAAAAATTGTGAAGATAAACATTATCTGAGCTCATATACGGAAATATTTCTTCATATGTAATTTCTTCAAGACTGCATCACAAAACAAGTAAGTAACCCTTCTAAATTTTTTTTGTTTTGTTCCTACAATTATTCATTTCCTATCAGAAGAAAGAAGGTGACTTACAAGACTTCTGTCACCATGAAAACCAATGTTATCCTCAATCTCTCGCTAAAAATAACAAGATATCATCAGGCAAGATAATCAAACTGATAAAATACCTTGGAAATAAAGTGAACCTTGCCTCATGATCTGATCTTTCTGATGTTCTTATTGAAGTTCTTGATAAATATCAATAGTTCTTGATAAATATCAATAGCTAGACATCAATATGACTTTCAGAGACTTTGCATCTCACAAGATTATCCTCTACATCAGTGAACAGTTTAAAATGTGTTAAGATTTGATATTGTGTTTACTGCTCATATGGAAGATGCTTTCAGAGATACTTCCAGGACACACCACACTCAAGACAGAGATCTTGAAATTATAGGAAGGATATTCATAACATACCACGTTACTATTAGTAGCAAGCTCTTTTTTTACTAGTTAACTTTTGCACCTAAAAGCTTTTAATCACCAGAAATTATAGCAATCCTCTAACAGTTAATGAAAGCACTTTGGAAAAAACCCCTACAACAGTGGAAAAGGACAAGCACAGAAAAACAGAAAAATTTCCAAACAGAAAAAAAGAGTATCTTAGTCATACTGGTACACAGACTTCTGGTGTGGGCATTGCAGCATTCATTATCTTGGAAATCTTAAACATTTTCCACTTCATTTGGCAAATATGAGAATTTCTAATCTGCTAAATCTAAACAACTTGGTCACATATCACTGAACCTCCAAGTAGTACAGAGGCCATTTATTTTTTTTCTTGGAAAAAGGATAAAAAAGATGCAACATATACCTTACAGGATTATCTGAAGTATTTACAGAGAATGAACAATGCATGTTTCTGCAACTGCCTTATAAGTGTCGTGTTTCTGGTCAGTGTAGAGCTATATTGTTGAGTGCTACTTTAGTAGCCAACAGAAATTGTTGTCTGTAAAGTCACAACCCTTAACTCTATCAGAACAATATTAACAGAAAAAAGTGTACAGAGACATACAGAAGTTAAAGCCCCTGCCCACTGGGATGCAGAAGAGGACTAGAAGCTGCAGGTGACAGAAATGTGCCACTGAAGAAGTAAACAGCTTAGCTGATGAATGTAGAGGTTGAATATCAATAGTAAAGAATGTTCACACATAAATATGGGATTGGGACCTCTGAATGTCATAAAATTCATTTGTATGCAGTAATTATTCCTTAAATGTGCACTTCAGATGAAGACCTTGTGGAATACCTTATAAGATTTAAAGTAAAATCCATATCAACTGATGCATAAAACTGCACACAGAAAGAAAGTTTTGAGAGCAAACATTAAAAGTTTGTGGTGGTGATAAAGGGTTGTAGCAGTTATTGATTTTTCACATTGCTTTTCCACTTAATGTGACAGTCATTTGAGTCAAGCTAGATGTAAACAATATACTGCAGAGACTGTACAGAGTCCACTAAGAATAAAATTATATAAATTCTCAGCAGCAAAGAAGCTCCAAGGCCTATGTCCTTGCAACCCTCTGAATCATTTAAATTAGCCCCACATCTCAAATCAATCAGGACATGAATGTCTATGACAACTTTTGTGCTTCTAACACAAAGCAGTGTCACAGTTTTGACATATATTGACCTAAACATTGTAACTTAACTAAAATAAACCTTTTCACAGCCAAATACAGATCAAAGCTACTCTGAAATTACTCTTGGTTGTTCCAAAGGTCCTGTGTACCCTAGTTAGTCTTAACCTTTAGAAAGCACATGTGAGGGAGAGTTTAGCAGAATCAGGAAGCTAACCTGTGATTCCGTGATATCTTTATTTGTTTTCTTTTAGGCAAAGCAGTGTCCACAATAGATTTTGTTTACCACTTACTTTCCTTCACAAATATGATAGTGAAATATCTCCTAAAGCATAATTTTCTTCATAGGGCCATCTTAAGTACAACTCACAATGTTATTAATTAAAATCCTAATAGCTAATTGGCCATATAGTTAAACTGAATCAGTTCCCTGTCAGTCAAAGTAACAAATAGAATTATCAAATAAAAGTCAGTCTTCAATCAGCAGATACAGACCTGTGGTGCAAGGTAACTAGGACAGGCCTTCCAGGGGCAGAAATGTTATGGACTGTGGAAACCTTCTGATGTTTTCTTGTTAGTCAGCAACTTTCCATATTGAGTTGTCAGAGCTAGAAGGGCAAGCACTTGAGTCAGACGAGGGTGTCACTTGGTTAAAATTAAAACTTCATAAAGACTGGTCAAGGAGCATTCAGTAATTGCCACTCTGCTTTCTCTGTTTCCTTGTGTTCTTTGATTTTACATGTTTGACCTATTCAAATTGTAAATTCATTCATGGCAGCAGCTATTCCTTAATAAAATGCACAGTTTCACTAAAGGATCCACACTAAATCACTAGCAGTATATTTCTTTAATAAATACTATTGTAAAAATACTGCATCTACAGAGAAATAGTCATGGGTACCTGTAGTGAGATATGTTTGAACACTTCCTTCTTATAATGTTATTGCTTCTTATTTTTAAGACTGCTGTTTAACAAGTGTTTAAACAACTCAAGATGACCTTACTGCTTTGACACTAAATCACAGGAAAGAGCTTCTAGTGTCAAAATATTAATAAGAAATGCCAAGAAGCCTATGGATATGTCATTGTAAAATAGAGCCATCAGCTCCTGTTAGAGAAACATCAGTTTTACATTTACTTCAACAAGTAGTAAACAGTCCTGACAAGTGAAATGTTTCTTGTGTTTCATCCCTTGGAGGATTTAGAGGAAGACAAATGCTACTGTTTCTGAGGGGTTCAAATGCAGGTCATGGTGCCACCAGGAGGGCAGGGCTGCTCAGCAGAAGGGAGCACACTGCCCTGCTGTGCTTCCCACTCTGGGGCAGGTCTCCATGACTCTGCTCAGACAAGCTGATTCTGGTCTCATTCCTCTCCCTCTCCCACATGCAGGCTTTGGGACAGGTGCCCCTCAATTTCTTGGTGAAACAGAAGAGGGTGTCACAGCTGCAGACAGCCACTGTCACTTGCTACCAACAAGCAACATGACTATGCCTGCTTGAAGTTTGCCATCAGAGCATCTTTGTGTTCTACAGGATAAATAGGTTGTGACTCCTCAGAGGCTGTTTTCCCACAGAGCTGCAAACAGAATTTTGTACATGACACAAATACAAACAAAAGAATCTTCTCTACTTGTGGGAGGGTTTTTTGTTTGTTTCCAGATAGAAATTCCAGTAATGCCTTTTTGTATTAATTTTGTTTAAATAAAATCAGATTTCAAGAAGGTGTGAAATCCTTAAATAAAATATACATGAATACAATAAAAAAATCTTAACCTTTAAAGGCTACCTAGGTTGGTTGAACCTACTTAGGTCAGCAGGAAGGTTAAATTTTAAACTATTCATACCTTAATTTGGTGCTTTGGTCATGAAACAGTGCCCTGTTAAATGGTGTTGAGGATGAGGTCACAGTTTACAACTCATATTATAATGATTTATTTTGAAATTTAGAGTAGTAATGGTCCCAGGTTTTTAAAATCTGTTTTACCACTCGATGGCATGATTCTAATTATACTGAGTTATTCTCTAGAAGATATCCTATTACTCTTAGTTTAACTTCATAACTAAATGAAGCCACATTTGTAGCTAAATCATTCTAAATGTGTCTGGCTGAACACATTTTCACCTCTCTTGAAGGCAGCAGCCTAAGACAAACATTGCCACTGATCTCTAAGCAGCACAGGGAGTGTTGCAGGAAGCCAGAAACAAGATCCCTACAAATGTTCAGTCTAGTAGTACTCTCCCTCCTCTTTGAAGTACTTCTGACTTTGGGGCAGGCCTAGTTCATTTTGGTTTTCATTTCCCTCAGCCTGTATTAAATAATTTTTTGTGTTTTTTCTTCAAGTTAAGACATGCTCTTTTGATTGTGGTTTCCATTTCTCTACTGTAAATCCAACATTTATAGTTCAAGATTATGAAGTACACAAGTCTAAATTGCATATAAACATGAACTACTCTTTCTGCTCAGACATTATGCCTAGTAGTGGTAAAAGTGGCTCTTTAAATTTTTGACAGTCAAAGGATGCTTGTGCAGACAAGATAGCATCAACTGCAGTTGTCTTCCTGGTTTTTTCCTCATCAAACACAAACCCCTTGGGTCAGGTAATCTTGACACAATCAAGAATCTTAATATTATATAGAATTGTGGCATTCATAATAGCATTCTTTATAAAGAAAATTACTGTATGTTCAGATTTCTAGATATTTGCTTTTCTTAGTGAATAACATTAAAGGAACAGAGGTATCAGATGTTCTGAGTTTTCTCTGCAAATGCTCAGGAATACATATTTGTTTTTCCTTCTTTGTTTACAAAATGCCTGCAGAAATGTAACAAAATGTTCAAATTTGCATATGTACAGAAGCTTTTTCTCCTTGTAGTCATGAAGTTTTCAAGGAGTTTTTTGAGCTTAACTGTAACTCATGCAATACTCTATTTAGTGAATTTTGACTTGTGCATATGTACAGACAAATCCCTAGAAGCTTCTTTTGTGTTTCTTGGAAACACATCTGCTACACAGAGCTACACATGGAGCTACAGAGATTTATATTGTTCTGTCTAAAAATCAAACTTGAAAAATACTTTTACAGAGAGAAAACCAATATTGCTGAAAAGCTTATTCAGAAACTAGTCCAGTTTTTCAAGCAGAAATTTGGAAAAAGTAACAGCTCCATACCTCAGATTACATGTTTCAAACAGGTAAGGCATTAATATAGACACAGATTATGAAGTCATTTAAGAGACAAAAATACAGATGTGTAATTATACAGTTTGCTCATTGACGTGGCTGCCCATATAAGACCTCCTTAAAACATCACATAATATCAGGGGGAAAGTTAGAGATATCAAATATACTTGTGACAAATGAACCAAATTTAAATCTTGATTTCTGGTAAAAATATCAGTGACAAGTTCAATCATAAAAATGTCAATGAAATTCAAACCTCTCCCACAAGAACACGGGAAGAAAACAGTACCTCTGCTACAGGAAAACGTGGCCATTCTAGTTTTCATTTATATCCTTTGGTTGTACTTCATTATCTGAGGCTACTTTAGAAAACATTTAATAAACCTTTTGTTTTTAAGCTTGCAAACTTGATGCTGCCTCTGGTTTGTAGTTTTTTCAGTTAAACACAACTCTGAGCAAGTTGATAAGCAGTGATCTTTGCAGGTGTTCCTTGAAGTTTTATTTGCTTGTCTCAACAATCTGCTATCAAGTTTTTGAAAGAAAAACCACCTTAGTTTCAGACGCACAGAAAAATGAGTCTTTCTACACAGCTGCCTGTCATCAACACAGTTCTGTCACTGTGAACTCAGATTATTTTTGTTAACTTATCCGGGAGAGCTGATGAATTTGGACCTAAGTCATGGAACACTTATGTTTTTTAAGAATAGGGCTTAAGGTCTTAGAGCAAGACATGGAGCAGCATCACCGAGCAGCTTAGGAGGGAGGGCAGCTCAGGGAATCCTGTGGTCCAGTCCTTGGCTAAAAGCAAGATTAGCAAGAGCTGGTTGCTCAGAGATGTTTCCAGTCATGTTTTGAATATCTCCACAACATCTCAGCACAACTCGTTCAACCACTCTTACAATAAAAAGGTGCTTTGCTATCTTTAAACAGAATGTCCTGTGTTTCAGTTTGTGCCCTTTGCTTCTTGTCACTGGACAGCACTCAGAACCATCTCTCTCCTTTTTCTTTAGTCTCCTTTTCAGTTGTTTTTATGCATGGACAAGGTCCCTCTGAGCCTTCTCATCTTGGTGTTGAACTGTATCATCTCTCTGAGGCTCTCCTTTTATGAATGGTTGCTGCAACACAACATGAAAGAACTTCACGAGGGCACGGTGATGAGCAAAGCAGGAAAAGCCTGAGTTTATTTACAAAACTCACTTTTATACATTTCCAAAGCTGCCTGTGGATTGGAGGATGAAATCTCACCTGCCAAACCACATTGGTCAAGACAACTGTAAATCAACTTTCCCCACCTACCTAAAAATATGTAAACAATGAAGGACAGTTAGGAAAACAAAGCTATTGTTTATAGAAAAAAATGTGGGAAAGTAAAAATTCTGACTCCAACATGAAAGACAATTCAGAAGGCTTAGAAAAATCCTCAAAACCAGGGTGACAAATGGTGTTTCAGTCCTTTGACCGCCTTTGTGACCCTCCACTGGACTCACTCCAGAAGGTTCATTTTCTTGTACAAAGCTCCACTTGCCAGGTGTGGCCTCACCAGTGTAGAAAGTGGAGAGTTGTCAACTCCTTCCACCTGCTGCTACCTCTGCTCCTAACACAGCCCAACATGCAGCTGGCCATCTTTGCTGCAAAGGCACATTGCTGGCTCAGTCAACGTTTTGCTTACCAGAAATCCAAGTCCGTCTCTGGCAGCATTCCTGCCCCATGGAGGCTGGTGCCTGCAATTGTTCCGCTCCTGCTGAGTTCCCTGAGGTTCCTCTCTGCCTGTTTCCCCAGCTCAAGGTGCCTGTGGATGGCAGCACACTCCAGTGGTGGATCAGCCCTGCTCCTGTCCTGTCCAGCAAACTAGCTGGTGGAGCACTCTGTCCCAGAGCCTGTGTCATTTATGATGCTAAACAGAATCAGCACCAGGACTGTCCCCTGGAGCCCAGCACGGGGAACTGGCCTCCAGCGGGAAGGTACATTGCTGATCACAAACCACTGGGCTGGTTCTTCAACCACTTTTAAATCCACCCCGCTGTCCACTTAACTATTTTGTACCTCATTCATCTGGTGTGTACTTCATCGGCTTTTCAATGAAGTAATGATGAGAGAAAGTCTTCCTTTTTATTTCATTTTTAAATTGTCTTGCCGAGGAACCCCTTAGACATATCCATGAAGTTTTTAATCCCTTTTCCTTATTGAGTAATTTTTCAAAGAGGAAAATTTTGAGAAGTTTTCTGAACATCTTCCTTATTTTAAGGAAACATATGACATTTTAAAATTTGACATTTAGGGAAATATGGTGTGCTTAGATCAGCATGCTCTTTAATTTCAGTGTTTCAGCTAGTTTGTCAGCAATAAGAATTTTGAATTAGTGTTCAAAAAAATATTCTGGCAGGCCTACAGTTTTAGGGTTTTTTTCAAATATTTTTTTCATGAGAATTTTTAAGATTTTTAACTCTCTTGATTTGTACTGTATTTTTCTAAAAAATCAATAAAATTGCAGAGATGGGAAAAGAATGTGTTCAGCTCCTGTAGCTGTCTATGCCTTTGTCTTCCCAGAAACCCAGATATAATCTATCATGTGTATGATTACATAAAGGATTACTACTCTGGACTCATTCTTCTCGTCTTCCTTGGAAGCTGCGCTGTGTACTCAGTTTATACAATCCAATTAAAATGCCTTCATGCTTTAAAGTAACAGTACTCATACTATTTAAAAGACTAGTTCATTATTGAAAAATAACATTATAAAATTTCGGAGTTAGCTGTAAATTCTTATTACAGTTGAGGAGTTTTAATACAAAATAAGTCAGAAATAAATCATTGCATTTTGTTGTTGATGAGTATAATTGATGAAATCCTGGACCCACTGAAATTTAAGAGAGAAGTTCTTGTGCAGAGCCAGGATATTATCCAATACATCTGATATTGTCTTTCACATGCATTCTAAAGAGTCAATTATGTCCTTGCTTCATATTAGCACTTTGGCAGTGTCAGGAAGCCTCAGTGAAAACTACATTCTGATAGGTATTACTCTTTCATGTGTCTTATTAGTCTTACAGATGTCACTCCACAGGCAGCAAGAGGATCACAACCACCTTGTAGAGTTATGCATTAGGACAGAATGAGCTCCTTTCTCCTGTTTTGATTCTGAAATTGAGTTAAAGGCTCAAACTGTAAAGCAACCCCCTTTTTTAAAATGACATGCTGGCTTTCTTCCTTTCAGGGCAGCTCCATCAGGTTCAAAGGCTTCTTTCAGGAGATGTTCTAGCTTTTTCTGAGGCAGCCAGTTTTCACACTGGATTTCACTTCTAAACTGAGCACAGGTACACACACCCACCCATACAGGTGAGACATGTTCCAGGGAAAACAAGAAAGCAAATTTTTTTTGCTTCAAAGTTCGTAATTGCCATGAGCCCTTTGGTATTTTCAAATTTGAGGGTTTAATATAAACTAAACTTTCTAAAAAGCTTTAAAAGTTACTCTGATTTCTACATAGAAACTTCTTTCTCTCTCTAAAGACCCTAAAAAAAACCTCAACCCAGGTGTCCTTTTTCAGTGCCTAAAGATGTATGATAAAGGCATGCAAAACCAAAGAATGGCTTCTGCTTCTGTATATGAGGAGCACAGAACTCCCAGGTCAGTGACAGAAGCCACAGCCCCTTCCCAAGACCAAGGCCACTGCAGCTGTTGGGATGTGCATCCATGAGCCTAGAACCAAAAACCATGTAATCAGACTTCTCCAAGTACTGTGAAATTCTTGATCTGGAGATGGGCAATCTCACCCTAAAATCTAACCTTGTTTTTATTAGACAGTTGCAATGCTATATGCAGCCAAAGAGAATTTGGTGATTTCACAGTGTGATAGCAAGTCTCCCAAACCAGTACTGTGATTAACACCACTTTTCTCAGCAAAATAGCTCCTTGTAGGCTTCTGAGTGAAACTCGGAATCAGGTGTCCTGGACTTTCAGGTTCTTGATTTTGCTCACTGAATGGTCCCATTATAAATGATACCAGCATTTACTTGTCATTCTTTAAATAAGGCCATGTCAACACCTGGGATTTAAGTATGGTGAAATGGAAATTTAATATGTAATCAATATTCCTGAATAATCCTGTTCTCAAACATGTTTTTGTCACAGGAATGAACTCCATTTCTTCTCAGGCTTTTACTTCCTTCTTAAGCAATGTGATTGCAAGGTTTGTGATCACTGGCCTGGAGTTTGGATAATTAGCTGTTGAATGTTAGCTAATACCCCACTCCTTATAAAACCCTGTGCTAATCATGAGCAGATAGGAACATTAAATCACTGTTAACTTTCCCAACTGGAACCTAAGTGTGTACTATTTTATATGTCGGTAGAGATGTTCTCTCTTTGATTCAGCTCTGTGCTCTTTGCAGACAATACTTCCAGCCATCTGCATCATGTGCATTGTTAAGGTGATACATAGCAGCAACAAAGAACACAACATTTCTGTCCTAAATTCTACTTAGTCTTACCTGCATTAAAGACTCTTTTCAAACAAATAAAATAAATATAGCTTCAGACCACAGATATTTCAGTTGTAATACATGAAATCAATATTTGTGTCTTTTGTGTCCAAATCACAGAGCAGGCCTATCACACCTGCGTCACTAATCATAGAATCTCAGAGTGGTTTGGCTAAGAAGGGACCTTAAAGATCATCATTCAAAGCCTCAGCCATGGCTAGGAACCATTTTCACTAGATCAGGTTGATCAAAGCTCCATCCAGCCTTGAGCACTTCCAGGGAGGGATATCCATAGCTTATCTGAGCAACCTATTCTTATGTCTCACCACATCCACAATAAATTCTTCCTAATATCTAATGTAAATCTTTCATTTCCTATTTTAAACCCATTTTCCCTCATCCTATGATTATTAATACCACATGGCACAAGTCAGCATGCTGTAAGATTTTACCACTTGGGAGCTGGCCTTGCCACTTTGGCCAGTGAGTGATGAGAAAGTGAAACATAACACTAAATCTGGTGATCTGACCAGAGTATCTCACTGGTGCACTTCCTGAATCAGCAGAAGACCATGCTACCTCATAAGCATGGAAGCAAACTGGAAAAGTTACCATGTTATTGAAAACAGTTTGGGGTTATGCAAGTTTATTCTACAAGTTCATTTCTATGGATAGCTACTTCTTGAAGGAAGTTGGTTGACATTTTTTTCTTTCCTAGATTTCAAGTCAGTAGAAGTAAATGTGCAGACACAAAAGATGAGTTCCCCAAGTACCAAAAATTCTTGCTCCAGTACACTCATAGTACAAAGCTGCTAACACAGCAGAGCTCCAACAAATCCATTCATTAACCTTAGACTGCATATGTAGTCTGCTAAATGTTAAATCATTTTCAGGCAGTCTGAAAGTAAATTGTGATGTTATTCTTTAGGTTGCAGCTCACCGTGCTTGGCTTTGCTGTATGAAACAGAATAAACAGGATAAGACTTTAGATGCTTCTGAGTGCTTTAGACAAATTTGATAGACTCTTACGGACCTTTATTCACTTTCCATCATGGGTCCTTGTCAAAATTGACAGAAACTACTTAGACAGCCAAGTTTTTTTCATACATATCTAAATTACTCACCATGCCAAAAGGTTTTATTAAATTAATTAGGATTTCATAAAGGTCAAGATTTTCTCTTGACAGCATTGATTCGTGAAGCAGTGAAAAGTACTTCAAGTCTTTCAGCAAGATTTCAAGCTTGCTTTGAACCCACAGTTGTGATCCATATGAACTATAAAATGTCAAAACAGTCACTTGAGGAAAATCAGCAGAAAAATTTTGCCCAACATGATCAGCATAAGTATGCTCTTTGAGTTGGTGTTTAGAGAAATCTGTAACTACTTAATAAAAATGAAGAGTTATAAATGTGACCAGTGAGATATAAATCATAAGGCACATTATTTTATGAAATAACAGAACCAAGAAGGTTATTTTTTTAAGAGCAACCTTTTCTCATTTACAGAGATTTATATTTTAAATTCAAGAGTTTTTTTGCATAACAAGGGGCTGCTGTCTGTTAGGTATACCATGGGCTACATTTTAGAGATTTGATTAGTAGCAGCCTTTACTTACCATTTCTTTTCCTAGCTGCACCAATTTTCAGAAATAATGTGGGTTGCTCATTATTTTCATCTTCTTTGGGAGAAGCCAAAAGGTTTGGGTAGGTTTGAAGGAAAGCAAAACTGCTTAAAAATTTATCTGCAGCTGATTTGTCATTCATATATCACCTAGGAAGTACCATTATAAAATTTGAGAATATGTAATATGACATATCAATTCCAAGTTTTAGAAACTATTATAATATATATAATATATACTTTAGAGGAAAGGAATATGAGGACCAGGATAATAATTTCTTATGCAAAGATGTGGAGAACTTCAGATTAAGGACAGTTGTATAAATTGGTCTATAAATCAAGTAATCGGATAAATTGCATGGCTATCTTTAACATAGATATAATTCTGTTGAGTTGGAGGATATCTGAGAAATCTGCAAAAGATGAAAAAAACATTAACTTGTCCAGAGAGAAGTAGGAAGAATGGTGCTGCAGCCTCTTTAGAGGTAGAGTACCTGTCCTATGAGGAATGGCTAAGAGAATTGGGATTGTTCAGCCTGGAGAAGAGACGGCTTCGGGGAGACCTAATTGTGGCCTTCCAGTACCTAAGAGGGCTACAAGAAAGATGGAGAGAGACTTTCTACAGGGCTGTGTAGTGATAGAACAAGGGGGAATGTTTTCAGACTAAAAGGGGAATGTTTAGTTTAGATATTAGGAAGAAATTTTTTACTTGTGAGAGTGGTGAGACACTGGCACAGGTTGCCCAGAGAAATTATGGATGCCCTATCCCTGGCAATGTTTAAGGCCAGGTTGGGTGGAGCTTTGAGCAATCTGATCTAGTGGAAGGTGTCCCTGCCCACAGCAGGTGTCTTGGAACCAGATGACCTTTATGTCCCTTCTAACCCAAAATCATAATATTTTGACGTTATTATGTTTCTGTGGAAGTAGAGACTGAATTCTAGTCTGTGCTGAAAGGACTGAGCTGAAACTTGAGTGATGGCTTCTCTTCTGCAATTTCTGTTCTTTGTGGTTTGCATGGAGTGACTTAATCAGCTCAGTAGATGACAGTAAATGGTGCTTCATTTCCATCTGATCACATGCTCTGTAATATACATAAAAAAGGCTGAAGCCTCAAACCATACTTATTGGTCTGAGCCTCACAGACCCCTCAGGGGGCCTATGAAGGTGTCATGCCCTCAGCCACATTTCTCGAGTGTTTGAAGCATTAGCCTCTTACAGCTAGGGGACTTGGTTTGTGAGAGTGCTCTATAAGGTATTACTTATGGGCAGTCTTGTATGAACTAGATTTGCAATCTGTTCTTTTAAACCATCAAATTCTTTTTGATGCAATTTAAAAATTATGTATTATTTCAGTCATGAAGGATTTTATTTCAATAAAGGTAATAAGGGAGCTTCAAGGGTTGTGATCATTACTGGATAACCACATCCTTAGGGAATTAGAGCCATTTAGACACTTTTTCTGTACAATTAAAATATGACACCATGGGATTAAATGTTAGGACATACACCACAAGTAATGACTTCATGCCTTATTAGGTGCAAATAAATGTTAACAGGACAAGAGAGATAACAGGCCAAATTAACTCTTGGGGCACATGGGACAAGGATGTGTTGAATTCTGCACACTTTCTGTGCCTGATATGCCATGACAGGATTCAGCCAAGTATGCTTTTATGGCTGTGGTATTTATGGTGCATGCTGATTATGTTCTAGGTGTATATTACACCATAATTCAACAAGATTCAGCTCACATACCAAAGATTCAGCTCACAGACCAAAGATTCATCTGGTACTGACAACATTATCTTGCTTGGCCTTGTTTTCACAGGAGTCAGCTGAGCAGCACAGTCAGGGCTAATAGTCTATTTACTGTGGGTATGAGACTCAGCATCAGATGTGCCTGTCTCTTAAAGGCCCAGTGGCAACAAGTTAAATCCACTATGATTAGAGCTGCAGCATTTCATTTTAGTCACCTTTCTTTCTAGCAGCAATCAGTCTTGCGACTCTTTCTAAGGAAAGGGCAGAACTAAAACTGCATCAAGTATCACTGAGTGTCAAACCACCTAATTACCTGCTAGTAAAGGCTGAGAAGACACTCTGATCCCACTGAGGCAGTTCAGCTCCAAAGCCTGGCTGATCTGGGTGGACACAATGAGCCATCAACAGTCAGAAACATGCCCTTAAGGTCTTTGTTTGCCTGATCTCACAATGATGGCAGTGGCTACAGGGCTGCACTCTTCTCCTCCTCTGCTTTAATCAATGCCCACAGTATCGCCCCCATATGGCAAGGATAAGCAGGACTATCCTCGTCTATCAGAAAGATTTAAACTCTCAAAGGACCCCAAATATTTCTTGGTCCATTCTGTGAATGAGTATATTTCAACATCCTGAGTTGACAGTTCTATTGTACATGGAAATGAAACACCATTTGCCCTCATCTATGGAGCTCGAGCTGATTAAGTTACTCCATGCAAACCACAAAGAACTGAAATTTCACAAGAGAAGCCATCACTCAAATTTCAACTTAGTCCTTCAGGTTACACAGTCAAGGAAGCTGATCAGGGCTCATTTTCTGAATCTGCTGGTAAGAGGAAAACACAGCTAAATGCACAGAGCTAAATCCTCTGCTCTCTAACCTGTATATGCTCAGACTGGGGAGACCGAGTCCCTCGTGACTTGTGCTGTCTCCTTGACCCAGCCACGAGCAAGAGCATGCCAACGCCTGAGCCATTCCTGCCTGCTGGGGTTGACGTCCCTCACACCCTGTGTGGGAGGGTACAGGGCATTTTCTTGCCACTAGAAATGAAGCCAGCTCTGGTTTGAAGCCCACTTGCAAAACAAGCAAGAAAAACAAAACTTTTAAGAGTGAAGTCTGGCTGATATAGTTGAAATTATGGAAATTATTTAAGTAGATGGAAAATAATGAACTTTGCTAGACTATTTGAGGACAACAACAGTAAGTCATAATGGTCTCCTTGAGGTAAAAAAGAAACACCAGGAGACCTTTTAAGACCCCAGTGTACCAGCTTTTCTATTTCAGTGAAGATGCTATGAGAGCATGATGCAAATGGAACCCTGAAGAGCCCAGCCAGCAGCGAGCCTCCCTTCCCCTCCACCCACCCCTCTCCTGGCAGGCACATTGCCCCTCGGTGTTAATTGCAGTGTACCCACCCCTGACAGCCTTTTAATGGGCAAGGCATGAGGAAGGAGGCATTTTTGTTATAGGTCTTTACAAAGTACTAAAAGTACTAAAAGGCAAATTTAAAATGCTCATTACACTCGAGTAGTTCCACTCTACTTAAATACCAGCTCCAGGTTTACTTCATTATCCTCTTACCAGTAATTAAGCTACCTAGAGACAATCAGCAAATAATAAAATTCTGTGGTGGAGGAAATTGGTTTAGACTACAAAGGACTGAATGAAATTATTGTACAAAATAGAGGTAAGCAACTGTGTAAAAAAGATATTTAGCTATTTCTAGATAAATACATCCTGAGGGCCATAATATTTCCTCTACATGAAATATATAAACTGAGGATTTGGAGAAGTCCCTACTCATTCTCCTCAATGAAGTTTATTAGGTAAATATTCATTCCCCTAGTGTCTGATACATGGACTGGTGATTTTCCTAGATTTTCAGCTGTTGAAATCCAAAGGCTAAAAGTAATGTTTAAATGGCGTCTTTTGCCCCTGTCTTCAATCCCATTGACTGAAGAATACAAAGAAATAAATGCATGGAAGAAGTAGGTTTCTCCTACCCTGAGCTGTAACCAGAGTGTTGAAATCAGGTCATCCTGGAACTGAGGCTGAGGGTGTAGCTAAGGCGTCTTCATTCTTATTTTCCATTTCCTGATCTCACTGTAGCTCATGTAGACTTTTTTTCATATTCTAGAGAAACTTCCTGGACCCTGAGCTCAAGTCAGAGCAGGGAAGGACATGTTAACAACAGAACTGAAATTGTTTCATTTCTATTGATTTTATAGTAAACATTCAAAAAAAAAAAAAAAAAAAAGGAGTAAGGTATGCAAAATTGAGAACAAAATGCAGAAATGGGGGAGAGATTTCACTTCATGCAGCATCAGTAAATCCTAGTTAAATGATCTCAGTTAATTGTCAGAACTAGATTACAAGACAAGTGACACACAAGGGATATAAAACCTAGGACTTAACTGCTCCTTCTCATCCACCCTGCAAACACTGATGTAAAATCTGTGGGAGCTAATTAATTCCTACAGATGTGAGAGAAAAATCTGCCATCGGAAAGCAGGTAAATTTCCAGAGGTAAAAGCCTTACACAGTATGGAGCTATATTAAAGGAACTGCATCTTATTCCCTTTTAAAACTTTATTATAGGTGACAAACCACAAAAGAAACTGAGTACCTTCATGGTTCACTTTAAAGAAAATCATGCCCTGGACCTTAAATGTTGTCAGGTATTTTCATCGATTCCTCAGTTGCAGAAAGTGGTTCTGCAGCACTGGTGTTTGCAAACATGATGGACATCAAGGGAGAAAAAGAAAGATTCTCTTTTTCTGTGTGACTCCAGAGCACTTAATATGTTAATACAATAGGTTTTTTTCACGGAACACACCTCCCCTTCAAAAAGCTGCATTTGTTCAATTTCACACTGCAATAGGCAAATTGAAGACAGCTGGCTTTATTACTCATCTGTGATTTTTTGGTTTTGGTTTTGATGGATTAGTTCCTTTTTTTCAGGTATTAGTGGAAAGAGAAACAAATAATTCAAATTGCAAACACTATAATTAAGATTTTGTTATTGTGCCAGTACAAAGTAACCTTAAATTTTAAAGACTCAACTGAAGTGAGGGTTGGTGAAAACAAATATATCCATGGCAGGGGATGGAGACCCACCTGAGCCTAGTAGCTCTCTGATCTGATACATTAGAGCTTTAAAATTGAAAAGACTGAAATAAGAAGTCAGGTAATTCCTTGTATTTATATCACTATTTATGTTCTCTGCTGTCCTGATGACATTGCCATCTATCCAATTACACTGCAAAGTAAAGTTATTTGGGGTATTTCTAAAATCCAAAGCCCTTGGAGCCATGTAATCATAACTCCCTTCCTTCTTTGTGGCTGTAGTATGTTCTCTGTCCTCAGAGGTACAATGAACCTGTGACTTCTAAAAGGTCAAAATCCAAAAGGCAAATGCAAAATCTGAAAATGTGTATGGGTCTTTGAAATATATATTTTAGTCCTTCCTTACGATACTCACAGGGTCTGGCTCTAAATTTTTGAGTATGCACAGTAGGTAAGGCTGAATATTTAAGTTCCATTCACAGCCACAGGAAAAAGGAAATATGTCTATGTCAGATACATATTCCCTTTGAAAAAGGTTTGTGTCTTATGAACACTATCAATGGGCTTAATTGATTTTCACAGGCTGTTTCTAGAAAATAAAAAAGGTTCTTGCAAATTGTAGAGACTGACTCAAACACTACTTATTCCATTATCAGGACTTAGAGAATAATGACAACCCATTTTGAAGTTTTTCTTACCTGTTTTATCAGAGCTTTGTATGTATAAAAGATTCCAGTCAATTTTGTTTCTGGTTTGGGCTTTTTTTGTTGTTGTTTTTATTAATTAGTGGCATTCTGAAAGTAATGGATTTTTGTGATTGAAAGAAAAAAGAAATATAGGCTCAGTTATTGGATTTTTTTAAATGAGAGAAAGTGAAGATATTTTTCAATACTTGGTAAAAAACACTCTGAGGTACATATCACGTATGATAAACATTTTGGAATATAAAAAGTGATATTTAGAGTGGTTTATGAATTGTTAAATAAATTTAGTAATGTGATTATTTTTCTCCACTATTGTAAGAGGAAACGCACTAAAAATTGTAAATACACTTTCAAAACTGCTCATAAAACTGATAGAACCTTACAAGTAGAATCCTTGTGGTTATTAACTGAATCCTTGTATTATAGAAGTTGAAAGGCTCTTTTGGATAATGATGTAATAGTAAATATTACAATGCTCTGAGAAAGCACAGTTAGCAAATACGTTTTAAAGTAGAGGAGTTTAAATTATCCCAAGAAATGAAATGTACTATGAAAACTTCCTTCTTAGGAGCCATTTTCCAACTGACAAAATAAACAAGACTTCTTTTCCTAGGAATGGAGACAAAGTTTGAAATATATTATTTTGCTAAGCTTGGCGTAACTTTTTCTGGGATAAAATATTAATATTGCTTTGTCCAACATCATAAATTATAGTTCTATCAAAGTCTGTTAGGTGGCTCACTGAAAGACTGCTATTCATAGCATGCAGTCATTTCTTTTACAGGAAGAACATAATTTCGCCACTAAAAGGGTTTTTATTTTTTTCTTCCAGTGCACTGTATGTGAAATTCTTTTATATTGAGTTCCTTTTCTAATTTTTTAATGTAAACAGAATATGGAAAGTGCAATTACAATCAAGCTCTATTATAGCACTATATTTAGTATAGAAATAATCAAAAAGATTAATAATGAATAGGCAGCAAAGTTTTATCTTCTTCCCCAGCCTGTTCCATGTGGTGTTTTGTTCCAAAGTTATTGGTCATTTCTATAAAATGTATTAGTCTAGTTAGCAAATTCAAACTTTACTGTGATTCAACAGCAAGATTTATCCTACATGTAGAGCTCCAATAATTTCATGACTCTTCCAAACTCGCCTTTGCTTACAAGGCTCCACATTCACAAATACAAAGCACAGGGCTGTGGCTATCCTGTGAGGGCTTTCCCTTTGCCAGGCTGTGGCAGTGAGTGGATTGCCCTGGAGAAGAGCAGAGCACGAGTGGCAGCCCCACAACCTGCGGCTGCTCCGGGAGTGTGGGGTTAATCACACCAGGGCTCAGGCTCCGGGCCTTGGTGCTCAGTCACTTGCACCAGCTCAAATACACAGTAGCACCGCAGATATTATTGTGTTAGTGTTAGTCAGAAGGAGTAAGTCTTGCCCAAACTGCTGGATCTCACTCGGAGATCAGAGGACGTAACAGACGTGGTTGATGTGGTTGAAAACATTGAACCTCTGTGACCTCTGTATGTCCTCCATGTAGAGTCACATCCACACTGCACAGGGACTGTGCCTCATGGAGATCCAGGTAATGCTGCGGGCCCTAAGCTGGGGAAAGCCCAAGGAAAGCACACAGCTCCCCCATATGCTAAATATGAAGTGAGGTGCCTCTCCATGAGGAGTTAGATACTTGGCACGGCCTCTGCAGAAGAGCCTGGCACAGCTGCCATGTCCCTTACTTTACCACCAGGCCCTCCAGCATAAAGCAAATGACACCCTGCTAGGGCTTGCACTATTGCTAGTTGTGCTCCAAGGACTCTTGGTCCCTCCTGTTGGCAATACTTAAAAGGAATTTCGAAAGGTCGCACTTTGGCAACTTTGTCAAGCATATGCTTTATTGAAAGGAGCAGTTCCTCTGCTTTAACTATATAGATGTGTGTCTGCACAGTGGTTTGCTTGCCTAGTTACTACTTAGGATAATGACATCTGATTTTAGGTGCATTTGACATCTTTAAAAACCTTGTTTATTTCCTATTTAAACTTGAAGATGCCCAATAGTTTTTTGTACCTACATTTTTGCTCCAGGGTGCATGTGAAGCAGTGGAAGAATTGGCAACAATTTATACCTTGCATATACTTATGAACTGGGACAGGTACTCTTGATAAATACCCCAGGGACTCATTCAGTAAGTATTCTCCAGACTCATTTGTGCCACACATAAGAAAAGATCACATTTGTGCCCATGATTTTTATCCTTCTCAACGTGCTCACCTGAATGTGTAATACCCAATTTCAGATTCCTTTCTAATTTCTCTCTTCACTGCTGGGATTAATAAGCACCAATACATTCCTTGACTGGAAATATCTCTCCATGTTGAGCTACTGCACATGTGCAGAGATAAAGAAATACAGACTTTAGTCCTAGTGCCACGAAAATAACAGCAGCTGGAGTGATTGCTGCAGGGCTCAGGCTGCTGCTTGTGAGCTCATTGCATCTCCTGGATCACACAGTAGGTGCTGAGCTCCTGCTGTCCCTGCAGAGAACAGCCTCACTGCAGTTTGTTTCTGGCAGTTCTGACTTACATCTCATCACAGGGGCTGAAGTGGAGGGCCTTGGGTGATTTTAGAGCTGACCCTCACACCCCCATGTGACATAGAAAGGTTAAAGCCACTAAGCCAAACACCCTTTATGTATACCTAGGTCACTTACATCAGTGTTCATAACAGTGCTTTCCCAAAAGTGCCTTTGTGTTTGCTGCTAGCAAATGAAAGTGTATCTGGAAAAGTTTTAGGAGCAATTCTACATTTATTTTTCAGGCAGACACTAAAGGAAGGCTTTTACCTACAGGTGAAAGGTTTCCACTCTTAGCAAAGCGGCCTATTTATAAATAACCTTTCTCTTCCAATAAACTTGCTGGATTATATATAAGTAATTCCTTGATTAAATAAGTCTCATCTGGATCAGAAAAAATGAATTTTGTCTCTGACTTAAAAGCAGAAATAATGCTTCCAACAAATAGATCTTGTAATAACTCACATTTTTCATGAGCTTCTGTTGTCCTACATTCAACGAGGCTCAGATAAAAACTAGAGGGGATAAAAAAGTGAATAAAAATTTTTAGAAACCAAAAGTCACTTTTTTTCCCCTGAAGAATCAAGATCCTTCTAGATTTAACCTATTTATTTCTTATTTTGAAATTTCTATGCATTTTTTGTTGACAACAATCTGACTCATGACAGTGTTCAGGGGCTTTCCCAGTAAATTTTACTTCTTTCTTACACATAGAGACATTTTTCTGCCTACTGACATTTTTGATATTTCTGGTAGATGAAAGTCATTCAAGGTGGAGGAACTTCTTTAGCTGAGTTTTTTGAGGAACTCCAGCAGAGAGGATAATTAAATGGGAGCTTCACTGAATTGCTTCTTACTTGACTCAGAGATCTCTTCAGGGCCTCCTTCCTCAGGGATGTCATAAAATCATTGTTTATGTACCATGTGTATGTCTAATGTTATATGTAAACAACTATACTATACTATATATAGTTGTTGGGAATTAAAAGTTGAAGAAACAAGATGTATTGCCTTCTGTTCTGAATGTAAGAAGCCCCTGCACTTCAAAGTTTTTCTCTCTGGTGAAAAATGTCACTATTTATTTGTTTCCTTAAATTCAACTTCACCTCCATGAAAAAGAGATCCCTGCACTTATTGCAGAGGTTCTGCAGTCCAAGAAGAGGGGATTGATTGTATTTGAAATCTTCCTACAGTGAGTATTACAAAGCAAAGGTGATCTTGTAAAGTACAGCGTATGTATGCCGGTTTTCTACTGTGCAGCTTGAGAGTAGTTTCATTATGTATTATTGAAGCTTGCTGGAAATCTTCATCTACTTTAGAGCCTACCCTCAGTGCCTGAGATTTCAGCTGAAATTGAAACACTGCCAATTTCAAACAAATATTAGAACCCTATGTGCAGTGGAGGACTTTTTAGCACAGCTGCATGTGTCACAAGCCACATCTGTATCGAGCACATACTGCAGGTCTTTTTTTTAACAAAAATGACAGAGGTCTCCAATTGCCCAGGTAGATTGGTCTTGCTGATAACAGCAGATGGGGATTCTTCTCCTCTTTTTTAATTCATAATGCTGCAGAAGGTTGCTGCAGATTTAGCTATTTGAAGGAGCAATGAAGACAAAAAAAAATATGTGCCTTCACTATACTCAAGTCTCAAGTCCTTGATTTCTTTTATTAATTTTTTATCCTTTTAAAGAAGAAGTTCTGGCAAAGCATTTATTCTGTTTGTTTCAATGGAACTCAAAAATATTTTTTCTTTCCAAATATTCTTACTGATAATAAGCAGTTATAGCTATTGGGTGCCACAGCAAGGGCACAGCTGTGATGAAGCTGGAGCCTGCAAACAGGTGACAGGAGAGAGGGACTGAATGCAGTCAAGGATCCCCCCAGAACTGCCAGGACACAATATGGGGGAAAGGAGATGGCAGAGGGCTGGTGTTGGCTTCCATGAGAACTACACTACCACAGACCTGGCACTGTTAACTCTTCATCCATCTCCATACCCTGATGTGCCTCAGACTGCTTTCCTGTGCTGCAGCTCCTGTCTTTCTGGAAAAAACGTTTGGAGCAGCTTCCAAGTACAGAGAAATAGAATCAGATCTCTGATTAAGATACCATAAATTGGATTTGTACCAAATTATACTCTGATTCTGTATTTAACCAGGAAAAGGCCTTTGACTTTACTGCACACCTACTCACAGATCTTTTTTATTCTATGATTTGTGCCAGTCTCTGCTCTCGCTGGGAGAGGAGCACCATAGTTAACATGTGACTGGTGTATGCCTGTCTCCAGGCTGAACTCAATTTGCACATCCCTGGTACAGAATTTATTCACCTGTTGCTGCCTTTCTAAAACACCAGTCAGGCAGCAGACTTTATTTTGTATTTCTCACTATTCCTATTGCGTCAAAAAAATTTTTAAAAAGTATGCTTTGCCAAGACTGATATCTAGGAAAAAAAACATGATTCACATTTCTTTCCATTACTTTATGTGCTTCATTACTGAGAATGATATTCCATGGTCTCCATCTTGCTGACGACCATATTTCTATGGTGAAACAAATCTTATGAGTAAATCAGAGGACTTTGTCTGAGGAAATGTCTTTTGGGGTCTGTATGGTGAAGGAGAGATCTTGCTGTGAAGGCATATTTTCACTGTGCTGAAGAGGAGCAATGAGCTGCCCCCCAAATCCTGCCACCACCATATTAAGACAAATCCACTGAAAATTTGCTCAGCTCCAGTCACTGGTGGCCTA
Source organism: Hylia prasina (assembly GCA_013397195.1). Taxonomy (NCBI): domain Eukaryota; kingdom Metazoa; phylum Chordata; class Aves; order Passeriformes; family Sylviidae; genus Hylia; species Hylia prasina. Next base: position 753,906 of record VYXD01012026.1, on the reverse strand, counting down.
CACCATAAAATATGTGGAATATGCTGCTTGGAATTTTTTTTTCCTGGGAAATCTTGACAGCAACAGGAAAGGGCATTATACGTCACTCCAGTATTTTTTTTCTCCTTTTGCTATCCTCATGCTGCATAGTCACTAGATAGAAAAAGACTCCTGTTTCCATGGAGTCTTAGAAAAGGAATAGCACTGGAAGTGTAGCTATAAACCTTTTCTGTGTTCAAACACAGCAACTGCTGTTGGAAGAGCTTTGATCAGGTCTAGAAAAGGGAAAGTGTTCTCTCTGTTTCTAGAGGATTGTGTGACTTATCAGAGTGAAAGAAAAATAATTTAATAATTTTTGAAAGGATCTTTTGGGGGAATTAAGAATATAAAATGTCTGAGCATGGATTCCCTCATTAAATAAATTAAAACTGTACTATTCGTAAGTATGAAATCTTAAATCAGCTCAAACCACAACCAGAACTTAGATACCAAAACTTAGTCTACCCCTCTCCTCTACTGCCCACATACCCTGCAGGAATAACTTGCAACATCTCTGTGTTAAAAGTGCCTTAAAAATTAAAATTATAACAGGTCAGAAGAGAGAGCAAAATGATTACAAATTTTCTAAAGAAAAGAGCCCATTCTCTTTTTCTATCATGGATACTCTAAAAATTTACCATCACTAAGCCTTCTCTCTAGGGTACAAAATCTTGAGTCCTCCTGGGTCCTTTTGAGCACCCATGGCTGGTTAGTCAGCTAGCAGTGATTTTTCAGTGCATCTATGTAGCCTCCAGCCCAGCCTGAAGCCACAGTAGACAATTCCTTTGACATTGTGTCCTGCCAGTTTCCATTTTCCTGTCTGTGTTTTTAAAGGAAGTTTTCAATTCTGATATAGCCCATTCTGAATAATACAGGATATGAGAAGCTGCTCCTTGATGCTCAGTTAGCCAGCTAATAAACTGAAAATGGTTGTGTATGGATAAAAAATTCTTGCATAAAAAAGTCCTCTTTTATCTTTTTTATGAAATTATATTTAAGAAACTGAGAAGATTAAGATTTCTGTTTCCATCAGAGTAGAAAAGCTTTTCACAATCAGAATCCCATACTTTTATCCAGGACCATATTAGTCTTTAAAAAACCTTATTATAATTTTGTGTTATATACTAGGAAAGTTTCAGGGGAGTATTCCCATCAGTCTGGAACGCCTTTCAACACTGAACATGTAATATCTCAAATATTCTTCTGCCATGTAAGAAAAGATTGCCTGTTTCCAAGGTACATTTCAGGATAGGAATGCTAGTTGATCTTGGGGACACTCCCCCTGCTTCCCTGTCAGATGGTCTGACTACAAGGGTCTTCTGCTCACCAAAGAAGCCAACAAGCAAGGAGATCCTCTGTGACATAAAGCTGCTGCATTATAAATAACTGGAAGAACTTACTTTTAGGAAAACATTGCAGTGCTATTTGACGTGGTGGGTTTGCATGGGCTCTTTGAACGCTGACTTCCCAGTCAAGTCCAAAGACCATGGCCAAAGTTTTGTGACTGTAGACTCATGCTCAATTTTCTCATGAAAGTAAAGATGATGCACACACACAGTCCTCTCCATTCTTGACCTCCATGAGCTGTTCCACCATAGTCACCTCTCTGGCATTGCTTTCTGCGTGGTAACAGCTGCACTGGTTATATTAACAGCAGCTATGCTTTGGTGCTGCACTGGCTTTTACAGAGGTGAAAGGTCTGGGACCCAATCAAAATCTTTTTTGAAAGCTTGGAAAGACTTTGGGTCAGGCCCCATGTTACAACGTGATTCTCTAACAAATGAGCACCAGTTAATGTTGTTTTCAAGGGTGAACTTGAAACAGGTCATTAATTCAGTGACTGATGCAAGAGAACTTCTTTGAAAACAGAAGACTGAGATGATTATGGCAGGTCACAGAAAGATCAAGAAGCAAAGTTCCCAGTAAGAATCTTCTTACTGGAAAGAGAAAAGAGACAGCAAAAAATAAATGTTGCCTGTTAATATTTAAGAGTTATTTATTTTGACAGAAAAGTGTTACAAATCTGAAAGAATTTTAAAAATGGTATGATAAAGTAATAAAAAGCTATGGAAATTTCTATCAGTTACTTCTTTTTCTTCCATTTCATTTACTAAGATGCATGACTATCCTGAAGAAATCCTGATAGTCTGGGTGTATTGGGTAAGGTAATATTCATTATGCAGTAATACTTTTATGCAAATGTTCAAGAAAAACTACATTTGAGTCATTTCCTCCAGAGGAAGCTTTAACGGTACAATATTTTGCTTTATGCAAATTTCTCATCACAGGAGATAGGGCCCTTAAAACTGGTTTGGGTTTGTGTTTTTTTTTTTTGCCTAGAACAGGTGAGTGAATGACAGATTTCATTTTTGGTTTAGTGATTGTCCTGATGTGCTGTCATTTGCAGCACATGACATTTGCTGAAGAGAAAAAGCATATGACTCAAATATTCCCTATTGCGCAGAAGCTATTCTTTATATTATAATATTTCTGCAATCTGGAAGATGCACAAAGGCTTAGCTGATACTAGCAGTAATTTCAAGTGAATTCAAATTAGATTTGCTTATTGCAGATCAAAGACACTGCTTAATAGCATCACACTGTTATGGTTGAGAAAACAGAGGACTGTTTCAGAGAGCTCAAAGATTTTTGTTTTCAGCCCTCTGAATTTCAGTGACTTTCATAGGCAGGGTCCTTCATATCCAAAGTCAAATCTGTGAGGAAAACTTGAATAAATTGAACTCCAAAACCTTTTCAGTCAGCTGCCTACAATTCTCTTATGCAATAAATAACACATTTTAGAGAGAACCCCTAGCCTATACATGGAACCAAGACAGATTATCTGATTTATAATGTGTTCTTGAAATGGGCCAATCAAACTTAGTTTCCTTACAAAACTTACTGCCAGGAAGTCCAAAATGTGAGTATGTCTTCTTATTTGTTTATAAAGGAGTTGAAAAAAAACTCCAATTGGGTATAAGGCATTGCTAGTGAAAAGTAGAAGTCTGCAAAGCAAGATATGAAGGGCAAATAAACCCAGTGCTCTTTCCTCATGATGTGTTTTGTGACATACATAAAAAAGTAAACTTTTTCCTTTTCTAAAATAAACTTAGGATGTAGTGATCATATTAAAGAAATTTCCTATTTGAAATAACTTTTATAAAAATCATAATTAAAACCATGAGCTAACTCACAAATGAAATCTGTTTTATTCCCCATTTCATGTTTTAGGTACCCTTTTAGTTGCTGCTCACATTTTAATGATCAGGTACTACATATTACCTTTGAGTCAATGAGAATTGTTTTCAGCACTGCCATTGATTTCACATGCTTCAAACAAAATAATTATATATTGAAAAGTGTAGTTAAAATATGCTGAAGTTCAGTTACATTTCTTACAAACAATAATGCACTGTGGAGACATTAAAGAAATTTCATGGCTGTTAAAGCTGACTGGGTTATTTTGGATGAAGTTCATTTGACTAACATGTTTTTGCTAAGCTTGAAACTGGAAAGCTTCCAGTCATCCAAGCACTAAGGCGAAAAGAATAAACCAGGGATGGACAGCATCCTGTGTATTAGCTCTGTTTCTGGACATAGAAAGAAAAGGTTTAACTCCTTCACCTGCATGACCACCAGAGACAGAGTAGGAATGCTTCCAGCGAAATTGCAACATTTTAGAGCATATCTTGTTTGAAGGAGAATTTTGCTTTGGAAACTTTCATTAGATTCTATGCTATTTTTTTAGTCTAAACTTTTTTCAAATGCCAGACAAAGCCTGCGTGCATTCTTGCTGGTGTGTCCTTGGCCAGGGTCAGTCCATATAACTTGTCTATGAGCTCTAGGTTTTATTTTGGGGTATTTGCCATCAGTTAACTTGAACAAGATCACTCTGTATGGGGAATGAATTAGTTCTCCCTCACACAGCTCTGTACCTTGTACATTTGGCACATACTGAAATGAGGAACTGTCACACCAGACATCTCAACTCACTCCTGCTTTTGTGAAAACATTTTCAGGGTATTGCTCTTCGATCCAAAGCAAGAACACAGATCTTAAATACATGATGTTGCCACCCGGATCTGTTGTGCAATTTTTCATTGTGGATGTTATGACTACTTGGAAATGTTTGTGAAAATCACAAATGAACAGTGCAGTTGGCCTCTTCACTTATCCAAAGTGCTGGTGGCAGAACTCACCCCAGCCAGCTCTCTCATAAACTAGCTCTGCTGGCATGAGCTGAATGTGGAATCACTTATGGGCAGAAATGTCTTTACAGGCCTGACCTGGCATGCAAAGTGCCACTTGGATCCCCACCATGACTAGCACCTCTGAGAAAACAGGCTCTCTTCCCTGCCATCCTGTGGGCTTTATGAGTGGTGGCACAGTTAAACTATTCATTCATCCAGGCAATACCTGGATAAAAAGTCCTTTATTAATAGTGCACATATTTGTAAAAATGCTTTTGCATCCATCTCTGTCTCTGCTTAAGGACACTTGTGGTCCTTAAGTATAGAAAAGCCACCAGTGGTTTTTATGAAAATGAAAATCCATTTAGTTTTGGGAAGATTTTCCTTTGCTCCGGTTGCTAAGCATTTCTAAAAATAGTCTTTCTGATTTCACTAAATCTACTCACTGAATTATGAACGTTGCAGTTTGACCACATGTTTTACAAGAATGTTCTTAAAGGCCAGGAGGTTCTTAAGATGATTAATGTGGTGAAGGGTTTTCTTCCTTTTTTCCTACTGGACCTCTAACACAAACTCTGGTACACAGAAAATTTGACTTATGTTTTTATGGCAGTGAGTCAAATTCAAGTACTCCCAGTTTTGAGCATCCTTCTGCTTAATTGATGAGCTTGATTTGTTCAGGACAGGATGGAAGCAGACAGAAGATCTAGTTGTGAAAGAGTTATACAGTATCTGCTTGTTTTTTCCCTGTTTTACATTTGTCTTGTTTTGTCATGATTTTTTTTGGTGTGATTTATTTTTCATTGTTCTTCAGAAACCAGACGTAAAATAAAAAGGGCTGCAGCATGCCCAGCTCCTGTGCAGCCAAAAAAAGCTGCAAGCTGCTTAGCATTTCCAAGATTTAACCTTGCCAAAGACTGGCCCTTTAAATGGAGCTTTTTGCATGTGTCTATACACATGCATTCTTATTTTACACTGAATAAACTGTAGGAGATAAGTAATAAGTCCTTCCCCCTTTGAATCCTCTCTCTCCCTATCACCCATCCCGTTCTGGCCTCCACAAATTATTTTAAGGTCATCTGCAGGAGGCTTTTCTTCCTTTATGGAATAGTTCCTCTTACTGTTTCCCAGATATTAGTATTTCCTGCTCAGACTAATTGCTTTTATTTTACTTTTCAAGGTCTACTTTTCTAAGGAGATGTATGTGGTTTGTACTTTTATTCTGTTCTTAAGCTGGGAAACATAGCAAATAAGAAATTAATCCAAGCCTGGCATTCCTTCAGTTCTTTCACAGATCCTAAACATACTGCTCACCTTCTGCTCACCATTTACTTTCTTCATATTTTACTGTTGTTTGCATATCTTACTCCAAAAATATTTTAATGTAAATAAACTGTGAGTCCTTACAGCTTTCTCTGGTACAGCTCAGAGCTGAACCCTCATGTTCCTCTGTTGATACCTCTTTCCCTGACAGCATGCAAGTGGCCTCCTTGCAGCCAAGTGCAAGGCATTGGGCTCGTTTTACAGGTACAGAAGATCACCTCTTGTTCATAATGAGATTGCAATCAAGGTTTGAAATTCCCTAGCTCAGCATTTCTGGAGGTTCACACTTTCAGAGGTGATTACATTTCCTACCAGTGAAGGACTTTCTAACCTTATTTCTGCAGACCTTTTAGATTTAGCTCTGAAATGAGGCATGTTACTGCTCTAATGTTATGCTTTTTGAGTAGACTGTGTATGTGTTCTGCAGACAGCTCACTGCATTTTAGAAGCACTATAATTTCCTGCTACAGAAAGCATCTAAAATTGTACCAAGAAAATCTCTTCTTTTAAAGGTTTCAAGTTTAGTGTGGAGCTAAAAAACATGTTGAAACAGGACTGAAATGAGAAGATTTCAATTCTATGTGAAATTTTTCAGGACGGATGTCAATGTGTCAATGTCTGTGCTCCAGGCAACTTGTGTAATGAAAGTTAAACTTGTAGAGGTCTTGATTATTACTTACACATCTGCAGAGCACTGGCAGTGGAAGTGGCACGCACATACACACAAAAAAAACTCCACAAAAACTCAAACCCTCCAAAAATCACAAGTTTTCTCACAGTCAAAGAAGGGCAGCATCACTGGCAAACTCTTTAAAGTGAGTGGTATATAACTTAGCTTGAGTATTGACATATAAACATTAACCTGGGAACGTCTTAATTTTGGACTTTTATTTATCTGTGGGACTATCTATCTATATATCTATAAATATATTTTCAATTTCAAAAGGCATTGGAATTTTTCTCCTTTTTATCTTTTTATCTATTTTTTCAGGATTCTCTGAAAACAGATACTTTCATAGTAACTCTTACCATGATAACTCTTACTTTTCAAATAGATCCAGAGTTCATGTAAACCTTTATGAAACAGTAAATATCAAGAGTCATTATGTAGCCTTTTCACAAAGGCTCACATTGTACCAAACAAAAGAGTGACTGATAAACACATATCAGTTATTATAAGGACATTACAGAAAATTTCTCAGCTGGGTAGAAAGTCCATAAATATGAACGTGTTCTGAGGTCAATCAAGGCCTTTCTTGAGAAAGGTCCAGATCATCCAGAGGTAGATCATCTTTAACAAGTTAGTTTTTCCTCACATTGTGGAATTATCATTTGAATGGATTCCTGGGCTTGGGTGTTATGTGCCAAGCCACACACCTTAAATTCTTCTGTTAAAAACTGTGGTTCTCAGAATGTTGATGTGGGTACTGCACTGCCTGTGGAAGAGCAAAGCCCACAGCCAGCTCTGCCTAGCAGCTCACTCTTGGTAAAGTGCCTGTGAGGTTGGTCACGAGCAGTTTCATCTGCCCGTTCTGGGGGTCTGGCTGTCTCTAAAGCTCTTCAGGGAGGCTGCTGGCTTGGGGCTGTCCATGCAGGAGCACTCCAACCTCTGCTGCTGGCCAGCTCTCCATGACCCTGATGAGAATCAGATCAGCACTCAGCACAGTAGGGCAGGAAGACACAGCCCCGCGTGCAATGTCTTCCTCTGCCTCTGAGACGTGTCTCTTCAGGATGTGACTTACCTCATGCCCAGACACCAGAGGAAGCATTCCAGTATCCCAGCTAGCTGCTGCTTGGCTGGAAAAGGAAAGAGGGGAGCACAGCTCTTGACTCCTTTCACTGAAGTGTGTTTGAAGTGTTTGACATAGAAATTCAGTATTTAAATGAGAGCTACGTTTGGCCAGCAGCACTAAGTTGGCCAGCAATAAATTAGAACCATGTCCTCATCCTTGTTCTACTGGGTCTTTGCTTATCACAGTATATACATTCCTTACTGTATCTGTAAACAGTCAGTTGGACAGAAGTCCATGCTGGGGTTCTTTTCTACTGAGGGCTCCACCAAGAGTGGCTTAAGGGATTGTTTCAGGAGAGGTTGTCAAATCAGGTAGAGAGGGCAAAGTGATTTGGGTGAAAACACACATCAAGAGGGGTATAGTATGCCAAACGAGGGACTGAGGGGTACTGAATTTTTCAGGTGAACATGCTGTGCTTTCTCAAATACATGATATAGAACTAACATGAATTTTTAGAAGGAACAGAGCAAAGAAAAAGCCCATGGGTTTTCCCCAGGTAAAAGTAAAGAATTATGTTTTTCAAGTCTTCTCTACTAACTTGAGCACTGTCCCTTGACTGAAGTCATGATAAAATAGATAAAGAGAAGTTTGCATTGACCTTACTGGAATACAATGACTGTAGTGTAAGCTGTCACATTTCATGACACAGTAAACAAAATATGACCACAGCTGAATAGAGAATTCATTAATCACAAAGGGATTAAAACCTTTTTTGTTAAAAGACACATCTGCTGTACATCAGGCAAAGACTTGCTGCTGTCATGCAAATTAAATTCCAATTTAAACCCAAAATTACTTTGTTAGCCTTGTTTGGACCTGGAGCCATGGTAACCATCAGTAACTGGTGTTTGGCTGGAGCCAGAATGAGCAGAGTTTAACTCTTCACTCTCTCGGATGTCATGGTCACAGCAAACACCAGGCCAAGATAAATTCTCATATCACTAAGTGTTCATTCATCATACGAATTTCTCTGAGCAATTTTCTTCTTGTTACTATTGAGATTGTCCAATCTTTGATACCTACTCCACATCATAGAGGGACAGGAATGATAATTGCAGTGGTGCATGAGACATATAGATATGAGCAAAGTGACCATCCAGTTCTATGCTGGAAAAAATGAAGCAATTAATTGATAAGAACTTCAGAAAACAACTGATGCTATCTAATAATGCTGATGATGGACAGTGTGGTCAACTTCTGTCATGAATGAAACTCGGTCATACTTTTTGCTTGTTAAATCACAGTGTGGTTTCATGCTCTTTTGGCTGGAAATTAATTGAATCTGACCTACAAAGATGTTTGTTATAGCTTGTCTCCAAAGAATTATAGCCAGTCTTGTTGTTTTCTTAGTTAAAACCCTAATTAATGTTAAATTCCCTCAAATTACTCAGACAAATGTTGTTGTTCCAGAATTTATTACCATCAAACAAATTAGATTTCAGCTTTTTATAATTTTAAGTAGTTTTCAGAATTACATAATATACAAACAATTGGTAATGACTTTGAGAATAATTCTCATATTCTTTTTGTAAATACTTGAATTATTCATCTAAGAATAAATTTAATCCCTTGAGTCCTTCTACCTATTATCTGACACCACAAATTTTCCCATAGGAAGTGCATTATATTTTAACTTTTATTTTTCATAGGCTTTGTATGACTTTTTAATATATTCCCTTGTTATTTTTCTCTTCAATATGTCTTAAAACTTGCATTGGTCTCTTACGAAAAACCTTCAGCAGACACTATAGGATGAACTTAAACCACATAAAAATATGTTGGAGATTGTAGTTACTCTACCTGCGAAGAAAAGGAACGTGGATAAAACCAAAACCAAGGGAAAATGAGTTTTGATTTATTATATGTTCCATATAATATACATTAGCTTAATTATATTATTTGCTTCGTGAAACCAGGAAAAGTATAAAACAATCCTTTTTCATTTTATCTGAAAAATTCCAATCCATTTTTGGTGCAGCACACACTTTACACTTTTAGATATTATTCACTTTATTTCTCCCTTCTAAAGTCAAGTAAACATCAGAGAAGAAAATGTGAAAGCAAGAAGTTTTAAAGTAAATATGCTCTTTAGGAAAAAAAAAAAAAGAGAAAAAAAAGAGAAAAAATGAAAAAATATAAGGAAAGGAAAAAAATCATCTGAAAATGTTGAAATAAAGTATTTTAATAGTCTTTTTTTTTTTCCTGAATAATGTTAGTCTTCCCAAAATGCCAGCTTTTGGTAAACTGTCTCCTCATCAGAATATGTTTAGTTAGCCATGCTGTATATAGAAAACACTGTAAAACCCATAAAATGAGCGAGCTTAGTAATGTGGGGCAGATCTGAATAAAACATCCTTTCAATAACCAAGGGAGCTGAGGTGCTCTTTCCACTGGAGGTGATGGAGAAAACAGGAGAGGCAAAGAACACTCGGGATTTTCCCTTTTCCAGGCTCCAGCCGCAGCGCGGGATCCCCTCCGTGCGGGCTCTAGCGCCATCTAGCCCCGAGCCCGGGTACTGCACCCGCCCGGGCTGCCGCTCTTGGCTGGCCCAAACCCCGCCGGCCCCGCTGCCAAACTGTGTCCTCCAGGGTGTTCTAATGCCAGCAGCCCTGGGGAAACCAAGGCAGGATGTCCTAAGCACGCTGTGAACACCTGGACATAGAATTGCACCACCGGGAGCCTGGCGCTGCTGACCTTCTGCAGTGCCCTCTAATGTCAAACCCCTTAGTGGCGATCAAAGAGAGTGGTTTGGACCCTTCCAAAGACCTTCAGTTGGTAATAAGGATTATTCTGAAGAAAAACAACAGTAACAAAACCAAAAACAAGCAAACAAAAGCCAAACAGGGAAAAAAATAATCTAACAAAAGCCATCCAGACAAGCAACCCTCCCTAAAACCTTAGAGAACAAGGGTCACTTTTGTGATCCCAAAAGTCACAAAAATTGAAACATTCTATGAGAATCAGACCTGGTTTGACTAAATTTTCATTGGAAAAGGCTTTTTTGGTTCCCAGGTGGATTACCTCTGTTAATGTCTTGCAAATAAAGGTCTAGAATAGAGCTTGATGAAGCCACATCCCTCAAGGCAAAAACTAATATGTCTAAGCTAGCTCTGAGAAGTGATAGCTCAAATTACACTAGACAACCTTCATTCCAATGAATTGTTTTGATTGAGGTTTTTGTTTGTTTGATTTTGTTTGATTGTTTGGTTGGGTTTTTTTGTTCCATTTCGGGGGTTTTTTAGAAATCTTTTCCTCATTTCCGTGCAGAACCTTGTTTTATATAATATTATCCTATTATTTCTTGTCTAGCTACCCTGGACATAGACAGGTGGCTCTCTCCAGGGATATCCTTATACCTAGCAAAGTTGCTACTGTATCACTTCTTCAATCTTCTTTTCCTTAGGCTACAAGTCCCAATTCCTTCGATCTTTGCTCATAGGTTTTCAGACCCCTGATCACTCCCGACATGCTCCTGTCACCTGGGGCTTAGGCTTAGGCTCACAGAGAGCGTGAGCCTTTGCTTTGCCAAAATCAGATAGAATGAAAGCAAAAGCTTTACCTGACAGCATTGCAAAGCAGTACCTCTGACCTAGGTTTTATAGGTAGTCTCATTAGTGAATGACTTTGAAAGTACACAGTGATGTTGGCCTAGTTTGAGCGTAGATGTTCAAATCTTTAAGACTTTTATTTTACATCACTTTGTGTTCTGATAGGAAGCCATGAAATATGCATAATATTTTGATGTCTCTTACTTGGCTTCTCTTTAGCAATGCTTGCAGGCTACCAAAAGATTCTCAGTCTGGGATTGTTTAAAAAACAGATGCAATTAACTCAGGGTTTTTAATGTATCCTGTTTGTAAATAAAAGAAACAAGAAATCCATTTCTCCTGAGAAGATCTATGGTCTCCATATCACCTTAAATAATTAACAGCTCTTACCATGCCAGCAATTATTGGGAGACATTTCCTGGAGATGGCCTCTTGCCCTCAACAAACACATTGACTCATTTTGACAAATATCATTGGTCTCAGGAAAATGCTTATTCCTAGTAGTACATTTAATGATCTGCAGAGCATGTCCCCTTCTAATACAGTTAAAAAGAATGCATCCTACACCCTGCAATTAACAGTCTAAAAAATAATTAGTCACAGGGAAAGAATGTCAGACACGAATAAGGGTTCCTAAGATCACAGCCATTTCAGTATTAATTGTTGAACAAACTGGAGAACTACTCAGAAAGCTGTTGAAAGACATAATTTTAATGTTAACATTATTTTTAGGGAGAGTAACTAATATTCAAAATTAATGTATTTCATAAAAACAAAATATGCTGTTTGGATATTTATCACAATTTAAAAAATCACGACCAAACAAATATTGCCAAATTAGGGTTTCAGACCTTTTCCAAAGTATCTCAGAATACTGTGAGAATCAGTCAGCTAATATGAATCTCAATAATATAGTTTAATTTTACAGGCTATTTCAGAAACAACATTCCTACGTTCTTCCTAGGAGAAAATAAAGAGGAAATATTTAGAAGAAAATAAACATCAATGGAACAATAATGTATTTTACTAGGGGGAGAAATGATATTATCAGATCCTGTGACAGATTCTGGACACAAATTCAAGTCCTAAACCAAGCTCATGCCAAAGGCAGTGTCTATTGAGTGCCTCTGCAAAGGGGTGCCTGCTCATCAGAGCTGCTCAGAGTGCTGGTCTCATCCCTTCTTTGCACATCAGTAGCCACAGGCACTTCCTAAACCAGGTTAACCCATGGTCTGGAGACAGGGACAGCTGTTTGGCTGCACTTTTATCAGCAGTCAAGTTTCTTCTTCCTGAGTTTTCAGTAGGTAATGTCAAACACTGTCTGACACTAAAATCCACCATTATTTTCAGTGACCTTTTGGGAAATTCTGCATGAACGTGCAGCAACGTTGTTTCCAATAAGAAGGTTATAGCATATTCCATTTACAATGGAAATCAACCTTTTATCAAGTTTATCTTTCATTACAGACAGCTTCCTTTAACATCAGAGTCTTTGTTTGATGTAACAGGTTTTTCTGTGTCTTTTCAGTGGCTGATATTTAAAATGGCATTGGACTTGTCTACCACACTAGTTTTGGCTTCCAGTTCACAGATGATCATTGTCATTATAATCCTATTTTACTTTGACTAGGAGGGTTTTCCCATTTTCAAGAGTGCTTCATCTGATGGAAGGCAAGCAGCAGATGTTTCATACACAACCTCATTAGTCTCTCTGAAAGATTACTCTGTGGGTAGAAACAACCTCTGTTTTCAAAGTAATCGTCATATAGCAACTTAGTCTGGTGCACACAATATTCCAGGTATTACATAGTTGCCTTAGATAAGACTCAAGAAGAGAAACAGCGAGGTCTACAGGAATGTTTTTGACCTGGGGTATGTCACTTTTACCTCCTTTTTACTTACTGTTTCTCTCCTAGTTTATGGCACAAGTTTTTTTGACACAGGGATTATCTTTCACGTATAGTTTTATAACAGGTGCCTTTGCACAGTCAGGGCTTCTGTGCTCAGTGTGATAAAAATAAACAACAGTAAAAAGAAATGAAATACAGAAGGCCTTTATTCTGCTGTGGTAATAATGTGAACCAAAGGAGTCTAAGGGTGTCATCCAGGAGTATGTGAGCATCAAGCTACGACTCAAGGGTGGAGAGATTGAATTCAAGGCATGAAGTCAGAGAAATTCTCACTGTAGTCACCACGTACAGATAAGTAGGCTTTGACTTTATCTACTTCTGTTCACCACAGAAAACTGAAGCAGAAGAGAAATGGGTAAATATCTGATGGTAATAATAGCACGGAACAAATTAACTATTCACAATTAGGAAATTTTCTGGCTTGTTTGAGAAGTTCATGTCAGTCTGAGATCCAGACTCCAAGTCACTTTTGAATAACTCTCAGTCTGAAGACCAAAGCAAAAACAGTGAAGATTTGCACTGTGAAATATATTGTTACATTGCACCAGTAAGTGCAACTTTGTGTTTCTGTTTCCTTAGTGGGCAACCTGTGTAAAAAAAGGTTAACTTAGAAACAGTTATTTCAAATTAACTATTCGAAGATGTTCTACATATTGGGCTGTAAAATTTTCCATTTCTGAGTATGGATACTAGGTTGAACACTTCAGTATTCATGAAAAGAGTAATTGAGAGGATCATAACCGACCAAATAAAATACGTTTTCTCCCACTACTACTTCAGTTCCAATTATGAACTTGATTGTGTAATCACAGCCATATAGAGATGGTGGCTGTAAAGGCTGGCCTGGTGCAACCATACCTGCACAATCACACTTAGTGCAGCAACACTCCTCATGTGCCATCTTTAAGTGCTGCTTTTGCTGCTAGTACTGACAAATAGTAAAAAAATAATAATAATAATAAAAATTCCACCAGAACTCTTTTCTGTGACTCTTGGGGTTAGTTTAGAGTAGTTCTAATAAATATCAAACTGATTCTGAGTTGTAATACATGTATAATGTAGTTTTCCAGTAATATTTTCAATATGTCAGGAAACCAGAATATTCATTCTGATTTATTCTAATTTACTTTCTTCTAGAAAGAAAGCTGAATACATTTAATCTGCAGAGTCCGAAGCATAAAAAATATAATTATTTGCAGAAATTATCTCCATAAACTTGCATATAAACAAGAACCAAATACCCTTATCTGTGGTAGGTGAAGGGAGGTAAGTAGCCACCATCAGCCTGTGGTGCAGGCTGCTGAAATGGGTAGAACATGTTCACAACAGAGACTGGACAGGCACACAACAACCTTACTGTCTGTGTGGGCTGTTAGTGCCTCTACATTTATCATTTACTAAATAAACTTGCATAGAAAGAGAAAAGGATGGAAAAGTATTAAGATGTACACATTTAATGGCATATTATTTTTAAACAGCGCTTCATGACCTGTCAATGTTATTTGCAATAGGTATGTTTATATGTTTATGGCCTATTATGAGTATGAGGATATTCCTTCTGCACATTTTTTACTAACATTGCTAAATGGCTGGCCAAATATATTTTCTAGGGAGTTGTGTGGATTAGAGTGAAAAATATATATTAAAACAGTCCAGAATTTTATAATGAAAAAAAAGCCACTATGAAGTAGTATGAAAAAGTTAAAATTTCTCAAGAGATAATGTTGATTTCAGTGTAAATTTTAATGAAAATGTTCCACCCAAATGACTATCCAGGACTAGTATTCATTGTTTTTATTCTGCCCACTACACATTTAGAAATATCAGATCTCTGACACCCTGAGATGGGATTTTAGTTGGTCATTTTGTGTCCTTCTCCACCAAAGAGCCACACCATTACCTGTCTCACCCTGGGCCAAACTCAACCAGAGTGTGACAGACTTTTCTCCCCTTGGGAAGGTTTTTCACATGCTAGAGGAGAACTGGTCACCATCATGCCAGGGGTTTTGTCCCGTAACAGGGAAGCTTCAAGCAACTTGAGTGGGAAGGTTAGTGCTTGGGCATTGTGTTAAATCAAAGAAATTTTATTTTTGGTCAAAATATGTAAAGATAACATTGTTTCTGGTCTGACCTCCTTGTTCTTAGCCTGTGAGTCTTTAGCACATCAGTTTGGGTATATATATAAACAGCTGACATTTACTAGAAGGTTATGATTTAAGGAGCAAAAGAGCATAATGTTAAGTCTACATACTATAAATTGTTTGATCCTATCCAATGCATTGGGACAGTCTGGTACTCCTTTCTCAGCCAGGCAAAATCTATTCAACTTGTGCATTTTCAGCAGTAATGTGTTTTGAAGGAAAGCTGCTACTGTTTGGTGCCTTATATCATAACAGACCTTAATTTTTTTATATATATTCCACACTGGACACTTCCAGATATTAGTTTCAGTGGTGGTTCACCTAAACTTTTTCAGCACATCTATAAATTATCTTCAGACAAAACTTCCAGATGAATAAGGCTCAAAAGTTCAAAGTAATCAGGGTTGGTGAAAAATATTTCTTAGAGAACTAAATTAATGTAAAATAAATTAATAAAACCCCTTTCCACTAAAACAAAACAAAAAAATATCCCACTGGTCAGTTTTAGTTTTCAACACAATATAGAAATAACTGTGAGGAGAAGAATAGTCTAGGAATTAACATGCAGATAAGATATGGAGCTTTCTGCATTGTCTGATTGTATCCACAGTCATTACAATGAGAAGTAACTCTCTAAATTAAAATAGTCCAGTCCAGTGTGGACAGCCTCATATTTGCTATACTCAGATAACAATGTAAAGTAAAATAACTTTTGTAAGGATGAATTGTGTAAGGATGAATGTTAAATCTTTCTGATTGAAAAGACAGATAGCCAAAAATGTCTAATAACAGGAGACATTCAGGCTTATCTTTGGACTTTGCGAAGCATAAAATACAGACAACAGTTACAGAGAGAAACCCTTTATCACCCACCAAATAATTGTTCTTTGCCTTCTTACAATATTGTTCAGGACTTACAAACACTTGAATTTTGTAGGAAATCAAACCCTGCCCCTCTAAAAAATTTAAAGTGGAGAATTTAAAACTATTATTTCATAATTTTCATGATTTTACATTTCAGAATAGGATTAAAGGTGACAAAATTCATGTAGAATTTAAGAAAAATTGGGAAAATAATTGTAATCCAAGTGAGGAGGCTGGTGTCTTCCCCTGCTGTATCTCAAAGCAGCTCATCAGCTCCAAGGCACTATAATGTAATGATAAACAAACTAAAGCTCTTCAGCATGCTCTCTCCCCAAGAAAAAAGGGAGCTTGTTTTCCCTCCTAACGCATCAAATATTTAATCATCCACTGGAACACGAGGCACTGCGGATTATATTGTCCCTCACAGTCTGCTGTTCTGCAGAGTGGCCACAGCTCTGGGTGAGAGCAGAGACTTACAGTAAGCATCTGTGTTCCATCCCATCCTCTCACCCCCCTCTTCCTCCTTTGGATTGAAATCGCAGACTCATTTTAGGTAACATCAAAGCTCATGATGAATGCAGTTGAGCCAATATCTTATTCTTTGTTTTAATGTTCTGGAAAAAAAAATCAAATGAACATTTTGATTTTTCTGAGGGAGAATACCTCATTAATATCATGGTGGTAGAGTACACAATAAGCATATTTAGAGGTTCTCCACTCATAGCAGCATTTCAGATAACCAATATTTGAAATCCTTTGGATAAACAAATATGTGGTAAAATAGAATATTTATTTAATGAAATGTCATTCATCAGTCAGTGTTACAGATGAAGCTAGACAAAACGCCAAGTACAGAAATCTGTGTACTGAAATCAACATTCATCTTCAAAAAATTGATGTGCTAAGTAATAATAGCTAACCTGAAAGAAAATATATTTGCAGAAGCTCAGTTACGCATGAAGAAAATGAATGTGAGTAAAGAACAAATGCTCAGCAAGAAGTAATACAGCTATTTTTTATCTGCTTAAGATTTATCTACAGAAAATTTTAGCACTTTTTTTTTTCCAAATCATATAAGTTATGCAAAATTCACACAAGATGTGTTTTACATCCCAGAGGATCTTCATTTTAGAAGCTCAGAAGTTCACTTTTCTATTAAAAGAAGACTATAAGGATCCCTTGAGGCTATAAACAAAAAGAAACCCTCAAATTAAGTAGTACACCAACAAAAAAAAGAAAAAGAAATGGTTAAAGCAGTTACATAGTCCATCTGCTGGGGTAGGCTAATTTAAATAAGACCTTGTCCAACAGTATTCTGTTATTCAGTATTCAGATTTTAACAGGGAATAAAAAAAATGAGGCAAACCCTTCACACTTTTAACTGTGACAAACACTTCCTTCATATTCATATCTAAAGTGAACTAGAATATGGTAGAATATTTTAATTAACATGAGTTAGGGTATTTACACCAACAAACTTAGAAGAATTTCATTGCTCAAGGCAGTGCCCTGAACTAATGCTTGTGTGCAAAGGAAGACTGAATGCCTTGTAGTATTCAAACAGTTATCAAAATCCCAGCAAACTGAAAAGAAAAAACAACTCTTCACTCATTAAAAAGTCCAGAAGTAGATAACCCACTACTGTGGGTGAAGATGGGTTCAAGGAAACTCCCATAATTAAAGTGATTACAATACCAAAGCACTGAGCCAGAAGAATTATTCAAGACCCTCCTGTATTGTTTTGCAGTATACATAAATGAACTCATACTATACGGACCTGACACTTAGCAGTGTTTTTTCCATGGGGAAGACTGCATCATACATCAGAGATGTCAGACATGTAGAGACCTCAACTCACTGCACAGGAACACCTAGAAAGAACTTGAATTCATGCAGGTCTATATCTACCAGACTTGAAACAATATACTTAATTTAGCCGTAACAGAGGGGAAGTAAAATACACAGCAGAGTGTGTATTTTTCTGTGTGCTTAATTCCTAGCTTGACTTCATGATTTGACTGTTAAAAATCTGGGGAAATAGAATTTTGTTAGCAAAATATGGACCAGTGCAAAATCCTCAACACAATAAAAGTAATGATTCTGTCAGTATCTCAGACATTCACAGTGATTAAAACACAACCAAAAAACCAAAATTGTATTTGAGCCAAAACCAATATGAAGCATTATATACTACAATGGTATTTTGTAGTATCTGGCATCTGTTTAGAGCTCAGTGCAGCATGTATAAGTGCCTGGTGGACTATTGAGACTGTAAAACATCTTACCTCAAAAAACACACATCAGCCTCATTATAGAGGAGCTTTGAGATGAATTATAGCTGAATCTAGTAAGAGATATAAGCCATTATTATAATGCCTTTCCAATTTGTTTACTGAATAAATGAATATCTATGCTTCTGGATTATGAGCCATGAGGTATTGATCTCAAGGGCTGTCGCTGTTGTTTAAATGGTTTATAAAATGGGATACTTTTTTTGCCATCTTAAATTATTTACATCTAACAAGCTCAGGAAGAAGTCCTTTCCCACATAGAGCAAATTTTCAAGTTCAGTGAAATGTATAGACAATGCTTTTCTGATAAAAGGTTTGCCTCCCACAGCTATATGAATAACAACTCCACTCCTAATTTTTTTTAATTACAAATCCAGTCAAGAATGCCTCTCATTGTCTTCTAATGTCATTGAGATTACAGAAAGTTAGAGCATAAAAATATTTTCTTTAGCCCACAAGACATTTTCAAAAGCAAGATGTTCCTTTTTACTTCATTCAAATCATTGTGTTGTTCCTTCCTTAGAATAATGCACAACTCAAATAAAGGGTTTTTTTTCTGTTGATATCCAAGATATGACCTGCTTTCTAGTTTCATTTTATGACAAATTATCTTTTCATCCCCAGCATGGGTTTCAGTTCTCTCCACATACGTGACCATAACTTCTCTATGCAAAATCAGAAACAAATTTGGACACAGCATTGGTATCTAAATGAGGTCCACTGAGAATTACCAGATCTTAAGAGAAATCAACAATCAAAAATCTTCAGAAATGCAGCCTAAGCACCATGTCAATGATGATCCTCTCTATGAAAATAACACTATTTGTAACACTTGCTGTAAGCAAGCTTGAAATTGGAGGCAGTCTTGAAAGAATAAATCCACAGTGCTGTATATAGAAGTACTTCATTCTAGGAAATGGACTTTAATTAGAACATCACTGGTGTCAAATTTCTAATAAAATGTTTAAAGACAAATGGAGATAGCAGAACCTTGGGAGTTCTGCTAATGTAGAAACAGCTGTTAATTGCTGGGGATTTACATTTTTACATTAGCACAAAGTCTGAGGCACAGAGCTGATAAAGAGACACAAAGGTTTTGTATTCATCTAAGCTCTTTTCAGATTGCCAATAAATGGCATGTGCAGCACCCAGAGGTTCACAGAACCCTCAGCATCACCTCCTCTGCTGATGCAGCCTGTGGGGATTAGCTCCCACCTATGGTCCCAGTCACATTCTATCACTACCTGCACAGATTACCGTGGATTGGCTCCATCTGCATCTAGAATAAACCCAGTTGTACTCAGTCTTTCCTAAGGAGGTTGGAAGACAGAGAAGGATTGCCATCCTGATAGCTTCACTGCCTGCTTCCTTGCATCTCTCCCACCACCACTGGAGCATGACATAACTATCCTCTGAAGCATAATATTCTGCTCAGCCCCACATGAATTTTCAATAAGAAATTTGACAACAGATTATTGCAGGCCTTCAGTGAATGACATGAATTTTTCTCTGGGGCCTCCTAGGACCAGACCATTGAAAAGGTGGTAAATTGAAAGCTACAGATAATAAGGCATTGAAAAACCTGGGGAAAATGGTTCCAAATTACTTTTGTCTCTCCTGAAGCTGTTAGTTGGCCAATTAAGGCAACATGTAAAATTCAGCTAATAATCTGGACAAAAATGCAACACTCTAACCCCCAAAGAATTCCCCCTAAAAAAAAAAAAAAGACAAAAAAACCCCCAAACAAAAACAACAAAAAAACCCCACAAACCAAGCCAAAACACCCCCAGAAATACCAAACATATGTTGTTCTTGAGTGCTCAAAATCAAAAAGTGATCTTCAAAAGGATTTATTTGCATAAATTGCATAGTTTAAAGCTTGTGTATTTCAAAATGATTCTATGTACTTTCAGAGTTATTAAACAAAATCACAGACTCAGAAAGTCATATGGGAGGTGTGGAGTGGAAAGAATCTTATGAGAGAAAGAGACAGACATGACATGTTCAAATAGAATCAATTGTGCACAGCCTTGCACCTCAATTGCAGGGAATGACTGTGCAAAAAGCCAGAGGGAAGCTGTAATATATATGTGGATATGTATCTGTGCAAATACATTTCAACAGATAATCACTGAATCATGGAATGTCCTGAGTTGGAAGGAGCCCATAAGAATCATCAAAGTCCAACTCCTGGCCCTGCAGAGCACTGTCCCCAAGAGTCACATCATGGGCCTGAGAGCATTGTCCAAATGCTTCTTGAACTCTCCCCAGCTCAGTCTTTGACCAATTCCCTGGGAATCCTGTTCCAGTGCTCAGCCACACTCTGGGTGAAGAATCTTTGTCTAATACCCAATCTAAACCTCTCATGAAAAACTTTAATGCCATTCCCTTGGGTCCTGCTACTGGTCACCAGAGAGAAGAGGCTGGCATGAGCTGCTCCACTTCACCTCATGAGGAAGCTGTAGATCATGATGAGATCTTCCCTCAGTCTCTTCTTCTTTACATTTGCAGAGAGGAAAACTGAAGTGTTGCTAGAGGAGGAGTGTCTTTGTAACCCACATTTTTCTTTTGCCAGAACTGGATAAGAAGAATAGTTTTATATAAGGTAGATACATTGGGGCTGGAGGTTTTCTCATCTGCTGCAGTGATTTCACACTTTTGTGAGAAAATCATCTGCACTGAATAGCAAAAACTTCACTTCTGTATTCAAAAACCTGTAGGGGACTAATAGTTGTAAAGCAGCTTCAGTTCATCCTGAAAGAGCTATAGTACCAAGCTGAATGTGCTTGACAGTGTCCAGACACCCCATATGTTCTAAAAACAATCAAACATTTTTAGCAAGTTCTGCTAATTCAGAATGAAATAATTAAAATTTAGACATTAAAGTGCAAGAACATTTCTGAGATGAAGTTCATTTTATTAAGCTATTTTAAATACTAAAGTTTATTACAACATAGAGTTTGTGCTTCTTTCATTGAATTTCTGGCACTAAAACCTTGGTAATTTGAGTATCTAAATGATCTGGAAGGGAATAAGTGGAGTTATACAAATTTTTAAATGAAAGCAATCAGTGATATCACACATCTATGGGCTGGGTTGTGGCATTATCTCAGGCCTAGCATAAAGAGACTAATTTAGAGATTTTGCCCCAGATTAGGCCAGGATAAACGGGTTCATTAAATCATACTGCCATTGCTAACAATGCTTTTTGCAGGGGCACAGGGACAGATACAGCCTTGATGCACATTTCCTGAGTTATTCCTGCCTGATATCTGTGCCCACAGGAATCCTTTCCCACCACCTGTCCCAAGTAAGTGGTTGGCTGCCCTTGCTCCAGGAACATAACTCTTGATGTAGGTGGCCTAACCAGGGTAGCAAAATCTTTGCAGTTTGTCACAAGATTCAGCAAGAGTACAGGAGTTATTTAATCCTTATAATCATTAAAAATAAATTGGAATCACTTTCAAATCACATGTAAACACAGACCACGTCCTTGTTATCATGCATTATCTGCAATGTCAATACCTGAGTAAATCTGTAAGGACATATTTTCATGCATCCTTTTATTAAGTAAATGATAAAGAGCTTTCTTGCTCTGAGGATTCTTCACTGAATGTATTATTAGGTATTACATAAATACTGAGATTAACCCCTCTGTACTTTGTTTATCCAGTATTAAAACCTACTGCATTGACAGATGTGGTGATTGTGCTGTAATGAACTGAAAAGATAAAAGCCAATTCAACTCTATTTGCTATGCAAGAGCAGTCAACAGTCAAGTTAATAACGTTTTTGACAATTAACCTTTTATGTGTGAACTAAAAGAAGCTAGAGAAGGATGATCTTTCTTTTCTATGCAGCTCACCATTTGATAATGAAACATTTACAGATTTAATGGTTACTGTGAAAGAAGTAATCTAAGTACCAAAATCTGGGGTTCTAAAAGAGCTCAATCTTTTAAGAGAGCTTTTCTCCATTAAGGACAGCAGGATTTGGTTCTGTGCTTTTAAATGAACAAACTAATAAATAGTTTTGAAGATGCAAAGTCAAAAAAAAAAAAGTAAATAAAGTTCTTTGATGGATTAAGTGTAGAAAAGATTCAACTAATCACTGGTTATGAAGGGATGACCTTCAACATAAATAGAGCTACTTTGTCAAACCAAAGTTGATTTGATGGAAACAGAACTAACAGGGAATAAAATCACAAATTGTCTGCAGTCAAAATGCTTTGTGCAAGGTTATAAAAACATTCAGTACATCTATCAGTGGTAGGGCACTCACATATTTTAGGTCTATGATTGTGAAAAGTGTGATATAATAGACTCATAAAGGCTGAGGCCTGAAGGACCTTTAGATCGTTTATCTGACCAACATCATAAGACTTCACATCTCCCCTCTGCAGCAGCACACTGAGTCAAATAGTTCTTCATGGCTTGATATAAACTTTAGTAAATACATATTCTTGCATGTTCTGTGGAATAAGGTTATAGATGCAGAGTGATCAAGCCATCTTCATTCCCACGTGATTTGTGGGCCACTGCAAGGCAGTGGTTTCACTCTTCCCTGCACTGAGGAGGCAGGATGTAAAGGCTATCCCTCCCCTCTACACAAGAACCCAGCCAGCTTTATTGCTAAACAAGAGCTTGGGATCCGTGGTGGTTAGTCCTAAAGGGTGGAGAGAGCCCCTTACAGCCTCAGCTGTGGACCTTATTCATGAGAAGGAAAAATTGTTGACCTGGCCTCGTCATGTGTCTTCAGATTTTTCCTGCCTTTTTCTGTTCTGTGACGGGAATGAATCCTTCACTCCATGCCCTGGGGGAGAGTGATAAGTCAGTTTCTGTTATCTGTGATGAAGAGAAGCTTTGGGAGAGCTCCAGGGTTTGACAGGCCTGGTGTATTGCAAAAAAAGTGGAAGGGATGGTGCAATAAAAATACAAAGAGAAGTCCACAGGCAATCAGAAATTACCACAGGGCCTGGGATAATTTGAAGAAGGATCAGGAGCACAAGTAGTGATTTCCTGGATTATTCTGGTAACAACAAATAATGTTGATAGGAATAGGCAGATCCATCAGGTCAATGTGTGGCTCTGAGGTTGGTGCCAGCCAAAAAATTTGATTTATCAGCCATGGGAGGATCTATTCAATAGTTGGTCTACTGACACCTGACAGGATGCACCCAACTCAGAGGGGCAGAGGATTCCTAGCACAGGAGATAGCAGGGCTCATTGTACATCTTGTCAACAGAGAGGATCTCATGAGCAGAGATTAGTGGTCATCTTGGCCACAATGACCACAAAGTGATCGAGTTTAAAACCTGTTGGCAGGAGGAAAAGTGCCAGCAAAACCTCAGCTCTGGACATGAGGAGAGCTGACTTCAAGTCAGTCATGGAATTAGTAAAGGAGATCCATTGGGAAAAACGTTTTTGGAGGTGCTGGGGTCCATCAACCATACGAAGTTCAGCAGGGAAAAGTGCCAGATTCTCACCTGGAGTGAGGCAACCATGGATGTACTGACAGACTGGAGAACAAGATGCTGGAAAGCAATGCCATGGTGAGGGACCTGGGGGGTCCTGGTCAGCACAAAGTTGAATGTGAGTCAGCAGTGTCCTGCCAGCCCAGGAGTTGGACATAATTATCCTGTGGGTCCCTTTCAACTCAGCATGTTCTGTGGTTCTGCAAGTACCAGAGCTGCTTCTGAATACAGAGCAGTATCTTACAGCAATCACTGGGCACTACAACTGCCCTTCCTTACAGAGACTGCTGGACAAGCCTGGAGTCTGCAGTCTTCATTTCAGCCATCAGACAACCTGCTGCACAGTGGTTCTCTTCTAGCTTCCTTTTTCCACCCGGGTGATTCCCTTTGATTTATTTGGTTTTTTATTGGCAAATGCCTGAATGCCCTAGCACACTATTTAAAGGGAAAGTGCTTGTTATTAGCAATTTAACTGTAAAGCTGATGAAGCATAAAGAACACAAAACCAGTTGAGAAGTAAAGAAGAGACAGCTGACAAGGAAACACAATATATAGGCCACAGCCCCTGTATATTCTGAGTTGCATCCTAATTTATCTATATTAATTAATTATCTTCTTCAAAAGAAAGAAGAATTTTTATAAGCCTAAGTTCACTTAAACTTTGACTTTGTTGAGGTTTGGATAAAACCCAAAGATTTAGTTATTTAGGAGTGTGACAGGATGAGCAGGATGAATCTGAGTATAATAGACTAGAGGATACAGTTTCCTATGGTGAGCAAAACAGCAGAGAAAAATAAAATGGTTCTTAGTTATGACTTGAGTAAAGAAGACCACCTCAAATGACAATATGCCAAAGTTTGCACATACACACAAAAAGGAGGATAGCATTAGGAAATAGTATCTGGAATGGGTAATAAATGTCTTAGAGGACACCAGAGCATGTTCATCTAAATGTTCAAGCAATCTGATGATAAAGTAGAGTATTAAACATTTAGACTCAAAATAGAAATGAGACATTGTTAGATCTGCTGGAAAGTAAAGAGGAACTACTCGTGTCCAGGGCTCAACTGGGATAGTGGTATTATTATATTTATATTATAATTATTGGTATAATTTTTGTGTCAATGTAACAATAGGCTTGATCCTGGAGTGGGAAAAAGACAACACAGTGGCAACCCCAAACCTACAGCCTGTACCCATTATATCATGCAAAGTATCAGTTATTTTTTCTCTGCAAATTATAGTAAGTATTAGAGGTGACAGGATATGGGAAAAGACAAAAGAAAATTTAATAGTTCTGACTGGAGGTAAGAAAGAAATGGAGCAAATGATTATGAAGATAACAGTTGTCTTGGATAAACAAAGGTCTTTCTATATAGAGTTTTACCAGCTCATATTCAAATCTGTCAGTGTGGTGAGTATTGCTGAAATAACTTCTACCTTCAAAAGAGTATTCTACCAGATTTCTGTATTCATTCAGAAGTTCTTTTTTTTATATATATTCTCCCATTTATCTCTGTTATCTGTTGCTCCCTCTGAACCATCCAGAGATCAAACTTTCCTTAATTTTTTTTTTTTTCCAGGCAACTCCATGGTTATAACTCAGAACTGGTTTATTCAATCTAAATATTACCTATTGATCTGAAACAGATAAAAATGCCATTCATCCAGCTGCCTATGCTCCCTGAAAGACTTACTTTACATATCAAGCAATTACATGTCATAGCAAAATTGTGGAGTAAGTGGACATCTTGTAAATGGGAGTTTGTAAGGGTTTTCATTTAATTTTCCTTTGACATTTCAAAGGAAATGGGGCAGATCTCCTCAAAGTAATGGAAGGGCAGAGAAACCTTTACAAAGAATATTGTTAGGTCTGTGAATGATAAGTGTTACTTTTCATACCCAGTGAGCAGGAAATTTTTATGTCTCAAAAAGCGGGGGAAAAAAAGCAGTAATTAGACTCTTTAATGGTGAAATACAAGTATATGAATAGTTTGAGAGAATTGTATGTCCACAAGGTCAGTTCAACATTCCTACCAATTTAGACCTGAGATTGTTTCCATTATGCACATCTAATACTGCCTTTCCAGACTCTCCCAAGCTGTAAATAAAGTGACAGACTTTCATGTCAGTAATTGGGTGGTATTGAGTTATTGAGAAGTGGGCTCAAGGGGCATGATAACATTAATGAAAGCTCTTGCACAATACACGTACTTGAAAGGAGTACAAAGGTATAACTTGTCTAGGATGGCCTATTTCAGTAGTCAGTAGGAAGATTAATACGATGGTGTCAAACAGAGATAATTGATACCAATTTTATGTATTTAAGTTTCTATCAAGGAAGCGCACTGAAATCCATCATTCCATTTACAGTGACAAGTTGGTGTAATAGCAGCAGAATTTTTAGGTTTAATTCTTTCATAACTTGTGATAAGCTGTTATTCTGAATTATCAAGATTATGAACTGGCAGATTTAAAGATCACACTTGGGGCCCAGTAATGCACTCCATATGAAAAAGGTATTGAAAAAGATGGGAAAATATTTTTTAAGAACTGAGCTGCCAGGAGACACTGAAACTGTATAAAAAGTTTTTCAGGTGTGAGGCTACCAAATATCTCTCTTCTTTCTGTTAGGTCCCACTGTCCAAGTAGTCATTCAGCATCACTCTGTATCTTTTTGCACCTTCTGCATCAATATCTAAACTTTCATCAGTATCCCCCTACACCCAGTAAATCCTCCCTCTCCCCCGTGTGTCACCAATAACTTGGGGCATTTGGCTAAACAAACACTGTGTGTGAATTGTGTAAACAGTCAGTAAACAGCTTGGACTTCTCAGTTAACAATGGATGAGTAGCACATTCTTCACATGCACATGGAATTCATCTCTTCCAAGGAACATCATCTTCCTGGGAAAGCCAGAGGTCCATTGAAGGGCTCTAACAAGGCTTGTGTGCAGACAGCAATCATGGGAAGGGAAAATGAGCTGGAAAGGGCACAGCCTTGCTCATAGGCAGAAGCATGTGGGATCAGCAATGCACGTGGGATCATTAATGTTCCCTTACAGTCAGCCCTGGTGCCATGCACCTGTAGCCTCTTGTCCTGAGGGTTACTGATGTAGAACTGTTACTGCTTGCTAAGGACTGTCCTGAGCCTATCTCATCAATATAAATGTACAAATTCTTCAGTAGTTCATTTATTAGGTAGGCAAATAAAGTTCCAACACAATTTCTTCTTCATTCAGAGGTGTGTCAGTAGAACATTTCATTTCCATTCAGATTGAGTGAAAGCACTGTATTATCATTTTAGTTACATCTTTTTTACAGTTCATTTAGCCACAACCAGCTTTGTAAACACAGGGAAATTTAAAAAATAAACAAACTTTTAATATAAACACGAAAGACCCTGCCCTCCTGCAGACAGATGTTTAAATAAATACTTTGGCAGTTGTTTAGATTTTCAGCATTATTGTTTTCTTTTCCATTCTGCTGCACAAAAAAAAAGAGGTATATAAATACATCACCAATTTCCATATGGTTTCAATATTAAATTGACTGGAAATATATTAAAAAATTTTACAAAAACATTTTTTAAATTAAAGCATATACATATCACTGTTGCAAAATTAATGTTTTGTTTGCTTATAAATGAAACTGAGTATGCTACATGGCAATTTCAACTTTGTAATGATTTGTGTTTGCTTTTTTTTATTTTTCAAAGTTGACAATACCTTTACAGGACCTATGTGACAGGAGTGAATTTTTATTTACTCTGTGATATTCTGACACATAGGTTTTATTATCCAAACTGATCAGGAATAACCCTATATATTTTCCATATTCTTTTTATTTAAAAAACTTACATTTGTGTTTGGTTGGGATAGAGGACTCTTACTTTCTTGGTGTTGATGATCCACCACTGGTAGTTTCAAGACAAGATATTTTACACTAATAATCTTCCTCACTTTGGGTGGACATGGGGCTTTTGATGACAATTACTCATCTAAAAGACCCACATGCAGAAACACTTCAAGAATCTTTTCATAACACAGCCAATATTCCTCAAGATGCTCTGCAGATGCCCAGTCCAATATAAGTTCTCCCCTTTCTTCTGTTCTCTGCATTTTCCACAACTAATTACAAAATGGAATACCAAAACCTCAGACTCATTCCCTCCCAGCAAGCCTGCACCATCCCATATGTTCTAATCCATTAGGAGGAACACTTTACAATTTGTCATTTGACCTGAATTTCAGAGGGAAGCCTGAAATGTTTTAAGTGGCTTCATGCAACAGTTTCCTATTTATCACAGAAAAGAGTGTGTAATGGCAAGGAGCTGGTTTAAAAAAAAAAAAAAAATATATATATATATTCTCCAGATGAGATGTTTACTTAGAAAATGAAAATATTTCAATTCTGATCAGCTACTGCTGTTTATCACTGGAGTCATATTTTGACTGTGTTTCATCTCTGTTCCCTGTGGGCCTATCTTCTTGTTTGAATTTTTCTTAACTCAAAAATATTTTTTATGAAAAAAGTCTGATTTTCTAACCAGTAAATAGATTTATATTTTCCTGTTTTGTGCAGAGAATATATGCATATTGAATATTTCATACTAATACAATAGATCCTTATTAATAATATAATTAATGTTCAAATTTAGATGATGGATTTCATAATATAACAGATAACACATATATGTTCATTTTTATGTCTATAACAACTGTGATATGTAACGTACAATAATGTATTATTTTTATATTACTGTAATTAATATGCATATTATGTATTTTTGCAGCTTAACCTGCATGTCCTTGGGTGACTTTATGATGCTGAATTTGATCCCCATCCATCTGTTTAGCCCAGAAATAATTTGGCCACCTTCTGAGAGAACTGGAGACCATAAGTCTTTTATAAACTGTGATATAATTTTCAGAAAAATTCATGGAAACAAAGAGAGGGTTCTTTTTACCATCTTCCTTCTCTGGATGTCTATTAGCTATCTAAAAAAACAAACATGCAAAAATTTTCATCAGCCAATTTAAATATTTGATAAGTCATAAAAATTATAACCATTTAAAAACCACTTATTTGTTAAAAATCCCCAAAGACAAAAAAAATTGCTTGTTGATATTTGCATAGTTTCAGAGTTATTTGCAATGCATGAACACTGTTCTCTTGTATAAAAAACGAAGCTTAACAAGACTGGCACTGTCCTTCAAGGCTGACAGCTCTTGTTGGACTGGTTTTGTATGAAAGCTCCCAAGCCCTTCACAGAGGAACAGGCCATTGTTAACTTCATTAACAGTTGTCCCTTTCTTTGGTCCCCAGAAGCAGACCTGGAAGAGGGACTGGTGCTCCAGGCTCCAGTGCCATCTTCACCAGAAGCCACTCTGGGAAACTCCCCCACAAACCCATAAACTTGCAGCTGTGGTGGCTGGGCATTGTGAGGTAAGGGCATGTTAAGTTCACCTTATGATCAAGGTCCCTGGGCTCTTTTTGAGCACGTTTAAAAGATCCTTTTGGCAAACATACAGAAAACCTATGCAGAAACTTCTTTGAGGCATCACTAAGAAGGTATGTTTCTCCCTGTGCAATGCAAAAGTTCTGCCAGAAGTTTTCTTAGGCCGTTCTTTGAACTTTTCAGAGGATATTCTTTTGAAGATGCATTTTCCATGGCAAACCCACAGGTGCCAAAGCAGTGCTGCTGCAGCAGGGCTGTGTTTAGCCAAATCTACTTCCTCAGCTGCCTAAATGGGTGCCCACAGGAGCACTGCTGCCAGAACCAGCTCACCACAAATGAGGCTGGGCTATGGCAGTCCTCATTTAGATCAGTATATGCTGATCTGTTAATCATCAACCATCTTGAACAAGGTTTTAATTTTTATTATGCCAGATGTCATTTCTATTAAAATTACATCAGTTACAATGAAGTGTAAGCAGCTCTATATTTTTTTTCTGGTTATCCTTAGGCTAAGGCTGAGATCCCCATCTAGGGAATCTTAGAATATGTTAGCATATTCATTATCACTCTAAAGCTAGTTAAAAATAAGCCCCAACTGGATAACTATATTTCTTGTCACAGATTCTTATGAAATAAATATCAAAATGGCAAAAAGCCAGTGCTTGAAATAACATGGAATTAATTTGTCACTCTAAAACAAACTAAAGCATGATTAGATATAGTTAGGTAGAGAACAAGACTGAAAGAACTTTCATTTTATTTCTTTTATGACTATGTGTTTCCCTTTCCTGCCCAGATACAGGCTGTATTTGTACTTCAGGCTGTTTGTTTCACATTTCTTTTAGCAAGTGCTTAGCTACACACTCAGTTGTTTGCCACCATATATCTGGGCGTTTCCCCCCTTCTTTTATCTACTACAAAAATACAAGAAAGTATGAAGATACTTCACGTACACTGGGATGGAATATTTACATTTACAGAGAAAAGAATGCATAGTAAAGATATGAAGCTGAAAAGCTGCAGCAGGTTCAAAGCTTAAACATCAGATCTATAAATTTCAACCAAACATTGCCAAGCCCTGCTTTGCTTCAAAGTCCTTCTGCTTGGGTCAGGGGCAATGGACAATGGGGAATCAATTTTGACTGGACTCCTAGAGGACCCAGCACAGGTGCTTGCTTTGGGGAATTATAAAGCAAAACAGAACGACCCACATCACGCTACCTGGAATA
This sequence comes from Hylia prasina, assembly GCA_013397195.1. Classification (NCBI taxonomy): domain Eukaryota; kingdom Metazoa; phylum Chordata; class Aves; order Passeriformes; family Sylviidae; genus Hylia; species Hylia prasina. The sequence continues at coordinate 723,665 of VYXD01012026.1, read as the reverse complement.
TGTATCACTTAAATGACATTAATAGGAGAGAGAGAGAATCCCTGGGACTCTTCAATACACTTGATCCTTTCTTCTTCTGCCACTAGATTCTGAAAAAAATATCTTTCAAGTCTTTCACAAACATTAAATATTCAAGTTCTCAAATTTGCTCAAGAAAGGAAGTTGCTGATTAATAGGATTATTTTTTCCTATTCATCTAAAGAGGCTGAGGTTAAAATCCTGCTTGTTGAAGACTATGGATGTTCCAAGCTTCAGATTAGGGAAGAGCCCTACCTAATGCATCCTAGCTTCTGCCAGGCTTTCATTTCAAACTTTTTTGTTAGAAGGCAAACCTGTCCGCTTTCAAACCACTGAGATTTAGATCCAAACTCGTAATACTGCTAAGAATTGGCAAAGTGTGGACAATTCCTGAAAAGTTATTCTTAAACTGTAATCACAAATACAAATTGGAGGTTTACAGTTGTCCATCCTGGATATTAGCACGGGTTGAAAGTACAGTCTTTTACTCTAAAATAAAATAAAACAGAACTAAACTAAGACCCAAAACCTTATTTTTTTTGGTGTGATATGATATTTACTGTCACTGTGATACTCCTGCCAGATGATTCTGCTTACCCTGTACTTTGAAAACATTTATGTGTGTGTTTAAATTACTCAAACCTTTGCTAAAATAGTTAGGGAATGAAATACCAATGAGATCAGCTGCCGTAATTAATGCAAAAGACAGATACTGCCCTCAGAGGGGTAGTCTTCTGATGTTTGTCTCAGAGACAGAACTAGACCAGAAATCTTAGTGTAATCAGGCTTAGAGATTTAAACAGGAACATTTAGAACAGGAAGGCAAAAAGATATGTGCTCTAGCATTAGCTATGGCATATGAATGAGGGCAGTTAAAGACAGAAATGGATCAATTCTGATCCAATTCTTTGCAAGTGAAACGCCACATCAGCATAGCCCCTTGGCTTTAGTGAGACTGTGAAGATGTATGTGTCAGTCTATGTATCTTGGATTTTAAAATAAAAGGAGGAAATGGCTAAAGGTGAATCCTGCCTGCCTATGAAATACCATTTGAATTTGAAAAGAAGGAAAACATTTAAGTTCTCCATGGGGGTGAGCATCAGTAAAGCTTTCAGACTCTTGACAGCTACAGGAATCTTCAAATGTTTAAGTTGAAAGTACTTACAGAAATACTGAATAATCAGGAAAGCAACTTTAATGAGGTTAACCTCAGGGAGCACAAGGAGTTTTTTCCTCCCTTACTGGTTGGGTATTCTCCTTTAGGAGGAAAATTGTAACTGTTAAGGTATTTCACTGAGATGACTTTTTACCACTTTTCTTCCTTCAGTTATATCCAGAGGTGATTTAATATGGAAAATAATCACAATTTGCCACCAAGTTTTGCTCCTGCTTTTGTTATTCAAAGCCAGTCAGGAACTCGGCTGCACCAATTAAAAAGATTTGTTAAAAAAAATGAACTATACCATGCTACAAAAGCTAGATTTGTAATGGTTGAGTTCCTTTTT
>VYXD01012026.1:690437-722120 GCA_013397195.1 Hylia prasina | reverse complement strand
CTTTTGTAGTGGTTACTTTCTTTTTTTTTTTTTTTTTCCTTTTCCTGGAGGTAAGAACATTTGAAGAAAAGCTAAGGAGAGAAGAGAATATTTTCAGAAGGGAAGGTCACTGTTCTTATCTTTTAATCAGAATAGAAGAAATGTGTGAAATGTTGATAAACTGTCAAAAGTAGTTGTAAAGCTACCACAGTGTTTGGCATTGCAAGCAGAACTGGTTAGATAATGCAAGTTTCTTACCTTGTAAAGTAAGGCGTAGGGAATTAACTCTTTTTACAGAATCACAGAATCATCTAGATTGGAAAAGACCTTCAAGATCGAGTCCAACCTTAGACTAATCAAGATCCTGCTGAAAGATCTGAGGACTGTGGAACACAGTTCCTTTATGGAGCATGAGGCAATTAACTCAACAGGTGATTTAGGACAGCAGGCAATAGAGATTCCTTCTTTTGTTATTACAAAGGAGCAACTCCAAAGGGTAATTTGGACTCTACATAGGATGAATCCCTTTCCTCCCTCTTTACTGAGATTTGAAAGGATGTAAAACATTGTAAGTTGGATTGTGTGAGCCTAACAGTATACATGTTGCAAAGAGCTGCGTACATCAGTCAGAAGCAGCCACAAAAACAGTTGGAATAGTCCAGCCAAACAACTGGTGCAGAAAGATGCTGGGAAAGTATGATGACTATCATTAAAGAAAAAATCCTGCCTTGATTGGTTATTTTGCTCTTACAAATCTACCATTTCCATATTTCATTATTCATATTCCATTTCAATATTTCATATTCCATTTCCATACAACAGACTGCAATAAAGTAATAAACCAAAGTACAATTCCCCTCTCTAAAAAAACAGAGCTGAAAGACCTGATCCAAAGCCAACAAATGTTTTTCTACTGATTTCAGTGGACTTTAGATTACGCCCATAAAATCAATTCTAAATTCTCATCTAACCAGCAATGCGGCACAGCAAAGACATGACTGATTTTATTGCACACATAAAGGTGAGCAGGAACTCTGCTCCCCCAGAATTCAACTTGTTTACCTGATCAGGGTTTAATATCAGGCCTTGCTCAGGTGCTTTTTAATGGAACCCAGCTATAAAATCATGACTGACGCTTTTCTGCAAGAGAGGTGTTAGGTCTGGTATCTCAGTTGGCTCCAAATTTGGGTAATTACCTTCTGCCCCTGCAGTTTAAACAAGATACACCATTTGTCTTCATTACCTGCCCTAAAATTGCTGTTCCAATTTGCTGTGCTTTACTGCAATAGCTGCTGCATTTCACTGCACTGCTTTAAGTGGTAGGTGAGCTGATTTCAGAAAGATAGATAGTTTGTATAAAATATTTTGTGATCCTTTGAAGTGAGCAGTGCTAAGAATTATTTTTGATTTTTACAGTCCTTATGGGTATGCCAGGATAGTCACATTAAATATGCTACTTGGCAGGTTTTATTTTTAAAGACTACCATATGGAATATTTTCATCACCCAAGCTATTTCCTAGAACAATTCCATATGAGTGTTTGATGTTAATTTTATTTGGGACTGTACTGAGATCATCATGCCAGGTTAATTAAAACATGGAAAAGAATTCTCACAATGAAATGATGCTAAAACAGAAGGAAGTGTCAGTTTTCAGTGAATAAAATACCAATGCTAGAAGGTAATTATTTCCTGTTGTTAGCAGAAAGAAAATAAGAATATTGCAGAGGTCTGGTTAAGAAAAACAAAACAAAACAAAAATAAAAAAAAAACCCAAAATCCAAAAAACCTACCAACCAACAACAAAACCAAAAGCAAACAAACAAACAAGAAAACCCCTAAAAAAGGCAAACAAAAAAACCCAAAACAAAAACAAGGAAAAAAAAAAAGTCAAACCTACTAACAGGAGGCTGTCCAAAACTTGTAGTAAAGATTAACAATTTGGGTGAATTTATTCCTTACTTTGCAACACTTAATATAATATTCAGTATATTGCCATATAATGTCATAAGGAACAGAGTATGTGAGTCAGTGGGGATGGAAGTATATTTCAGTCTGAATCTTTAATTTATGAATGTTGCCACTGATGACTTGAAATGTAAAGTGTTTTGTCCTCTATGGGTGTGACACACTCAATTCAAATAAGACACTTATTTGATGAAACCTATCTTTCCTTTAAATGTGTTTCTGCCAGTAGTCCTGAACAAAAGTCCTTTCCAGAGTTCTGGATTTGCCTTTCACTGTAATTTAGTGGGTTTAATTAATCACTAGAGTGATTCAGTTTTATACTTGTGCAATTCCATAAATTTGAATTCAGGCACTTCCATGCTAGCTCTAGTTATGCAGTGTTGAACAAAATGTCATGCCAGAAGACCATCAAAGCTGCAGGACTGTAGGAAACATTTTTTGGTTGCCTCTAATTTTCCTTAAAGTGAAATACACTTTGTTGCGAATCAAAAATAAACACAATATCTTAAAATGTTAAAACCAAAATATTTTTCAGCAAAACAAAAGCAAGAAGCAAGCAAAATCAGAGCAAGCAACTATGAATCAATATACTGGCATTTTTCATTTAGTGGGAGACTAATCTTCTACAAGTACTGACACCTGTGTCATGCTTCCACCCAGAGTGATGTGTTGCTGTCCTGTTTCATTTGTTATAAATGAAAAGCAAAAAATTCTAGAAAACTGAACCCCCCATCTCTTAGGAGAACAGGGCTAACTGCCAAGGCAGTGCAATTAACCTGCACTATGACATTTCATGTTACTTGTGGAAGACCCAGCCTTCCCTGCAAGAGAAGGTGGAGCTCATCAAATACTTTCTCCTGCTATAACATTCCCCACACTGGAGAAGCCAGTTCCTAACTTGGAGAATACCACTAGAAGAGGACAACTGAAGAGCAATTGGCTCTTATAGCACCCTTTTTCCTCTCCCTTCAGTTAGCAATTTTGATGATTTGGACCATGGAGTTCACATCTCACACTGATCTACATCATAAAGCAATATCACCCCTCTGCAATACTTGTAGTGTGGGCAGTCCTCTGTCTTCCAAACCATGTCAAAAGTTACAAGGCCCCACATAGCAAGCCAAACCTGCCAAGAGGCCGGATCCTGCCTGAAATCCTTGTGGCACCCAGGGCACCAGGACAGGGCTGCAGACATCAGGGAAGCCTGAATTAAATGGTTCTGGGTGGCAGCATGAAGCCTCATGATGAGTAATGTTCCAGAGAGGACAATATCCATGGGGAAAACATCCTTAAGCTTCCAAACAACAAAGTACACTGCTGCATATCTTTACATCTTGATTCCAGGCAGCCCAAGAGATCCAGCTAAAAAGTGGTCAGTCTGACATGGCCATGTGAAGGGACACATTCAGCAAAAAGAAAATTCTTTCTTTTTTCTCTAAACACTACTTCCTTTATGATATGTGATAGATTTAAAAAATATATTACAGCAAGATAATGATATTTTTTAGTATTGCTTTCCAAAATCCATTTCTTTTCAGGTGGCTGGAAAATGTTTCTGTTTCTTTTCTTATTAATCCAGTATGATCTTGCTAAAAGTATTTATGGGGTACAACCACTCTTATGGAACCCAGATGAGGTTTTGGAATCTGAAAATTAGATCTTGAATTTTTAAAGTTAATAAAGATAATTTATATTATTGAAAGAGACAGGCAGCTGATGCTTTTGAAGCTAAGCCTGACCTTTTCTGTAATGCAAAATAGTCACCTTTAGTGTGTACAATGTTCACTCTTGGCCTTAAAAGATTAGTACAATTGTATTTAACTTTGTTCTCTCAAGAGGAAAGACAAAATTTTCAATTTAGTTTAACATTGCCTTTACTGTTTAATAAAGGTTTAAATGTGCTACCCACAATGCAGAAAACTGTGAATGATATTTCCTGGGAAGTTTTCTAATCTCACATTATGGTCTGTTCACTCAAATGTTTGTAGAGACTAATGTCAAGTCATCAGACTTCTTTCCACTTTTTAATTTGTCATTTTAGATCCTTTCAAAATTACATCTAGATATGCACTCTGTAACAGCACTCCCATGAAAAATTTGCTAACCAAAGAGAAAGAACCACCTCTCTCATAACAGAGTCATAAATCTCAGCTGAACAGCATCAGTCATAGTCTGGGTGGAGGTCTGCTTAATACTTTCTCCAGTGATTTAGACCTGTGTGTGCTGCAAGCCTGGGGCTCACTGTGGAAATGCACATTCAGTGTCAGATGGATGTTTATTTTGGGCCCATATTGGGCTACATCATTAAGCGCTCACTTGGCACCAGACTTGGCAGGCATTGTTTGCAGAGGTCTAACACTGTTCCCCCGGCTTCTCTTAGGCATGCTCTCTGCTATTGGTCAAGGTTCCTGGTTTGAATGTACAGTGCACAGTATGCAATGCAGACAGCCACAAATATGCCACCTAAATATTTGCCTTTACATTACTGGGGTGCCTCACATCAAATCAAAGAGATGTATCAATACATCATTGCATCAAAAAAAAAAGTAATGCATCAACAAATCACACCAATGGCACGAAATATAACCAGACCAAATTCCAAATTCTGTATCTGGAATGAAGAGAGTAACACCAGGCACAAGTACAAATGGGGAGAGAAGCAGCTGGTGAGCAGTCCTGAAGGAAGGGTCTGGGGCTGCTGGCCAAGAGCATCTCAGTGTGGGCCAGCAGTGTGCCCTGGCAGCCCTGGGGCAAACCTCACCCTGGGCTGCAGCAAACACAGCACAGCCAGCTGCCAAAACAGGTGCCTGTCCTGCTGTGCCCCGAACTGGGGTGGCCCCACCTGGAGTGCTGTGTGCTGTGCAGTTTAAGAGGGATGTTCAGCTCCCTGAATGCATCCAGAGGAGGGTAACAAAGCTGGGGAAGGGCTGGAAGGAATGTCCTGTGAGGAGTGGCTGAGGACTGTTTCTCTAGTTTGGAGAAAGGACACTCATTGCTCTCTGCAGCTTCCTGAGGAGGGGAGATGGAGAGGGAGATGCCAATCATTCTCCCTGGGATCCAGTGATTCCCATATGGGAATGGTTCAAAGCTGTGCCAGAGGGTGTTTAGGCTGGACATCAGGAAATGTTTCTTTACTGAGATGGTGGTCAAACTCTGGGACAGGCTTCCTCTAGAGGTGATCAATGTCTGAAGTTGTCAGTGTTTAGGAGGCATTTGGACAATGTCCTTGATTACAGGCTTTAAGTTTTGCTCAGCCTTGAAGTGGTCGGGCAGTTGGACTAGATCTTTCTAGGCCCTTCTCTCTGAAATATTCTTGCCTAGTTTAGCCTAGTCTGTGCAAAAGTAGATGAAAGAGATGAAGTAAAGCTTCATGACACTATGGTAGCTCCAGTACCAAAAGCCAAGCACCTTACTGAGCTAGCTCTTGTATGCCATTATTATATTTTGAAAGTAGAGTATCTTATTTCACTCAAAGATACTTCTAATAATTAACAAATGTGTACTGTGTTGTTTAGCATGGAGTACTTCATGTGCCCAACTGTAAATTCTACTTGCCTTTGCAAAGCCATCTACAGCCACACCAGACTTTCTGAAATGTCTTGAAAAATGACAGAACATAATGAAATACAAATATTTATATACATACATTATTCTTTATACTCTTACTTAGTTTCTTTTGAGTGTCAGGTATCCAGTCACTGATATGGTCATAGCTTCTCTAACACTACAAGAGAATAAGGACAGCAGTATGAATTATGCTATTTTTGCTATCTTCCAAATAGTTCTAAGCTGTTAAAAACCAGCTATTATATATTTTCATGATTGTTTGTTCAATCACCAATCTTATTACAATAAACTGTGTACAATAATTGGGGGGTGTATCCTTATACAGCTTGCTTGGTCAGAAAAACAGGCATGAATGAACACAGTGATAGAACTGGCTGAATATATCTTCTGTGTCTTGGGAATTGGCTGTCATTCATGCCTACTATTTAACTAGGACAAAGAATTTTAATTGAGAGACTGAGTACAATTTTGTTCAATAAAAGCTCTTTCCTTGAAAAAATTAATGTTAAATATCATTCCTCTTCACTGATATAGCCTCATTACTACACCTTGAGTCTAACAGACTTCTCTCATATCAGCAACCAAGTTTTCTCCAACTCCTCACTTTTCAAATGCATTTTGTTGTGGCTGTATAGATGGCACATTAATTCACACGAAAATATTGATCGATAGTTTTACACACTGAGGACTGAAGAGTAAAGATTTTTGTAGCACCTGTATATAAAACCACCAGAAGATAACATTTACTTATTTGATAACTCTTTATTTTAGGATGAAGTTACAAAACATAAGAAAAAATTCCAGCTGTAAGGCAATGGCAGAAAATCACCCTCAGTGTTGACAAAATGGAAAGTCTATTTCCTTAAAGAAAGCTTTCATTGAAGCTCAGCTGGTAGTTACTGAAGCAGGAAAATCCCATCTTACAAAACAGAAATTGTTTTGATGGTAAGATTTTGCAATATCCCCACCTTTTTTACAACATATTTTATACACATATCAGCAGAAGTTCTGTTTTCTCTTAGCATCAGCAAGTTTGCCAAAAGTCTTTGTTAGACTGCAACTAGGTTTTGTTTCTTTTGAAAATCCTAGTTCAAATAAGCTAATTTGGATAACATTCATCAGACAGCTTCAGGCACAAACCACTCCTGACACATTTCATTTTGAAGCATTGATACTTTATACCTCAAAGCAGTTAAAGTTTTTGGAGACTTTAGCTAATTTTATTTTGAAGGAGTAAAACCAGCCCAAAGTAAATTAAAATTATATATTAAATAAATTGTATTTGATCAGAAAATTAAGCAAATAATTTGAACTCCAAATTAATGATTTTCTTTTTTTTTAGCTTGGTCTGTTGTGGAAAATGCTTCAGCTACATATATACCTGTGTTTGTATGAATCATCAAATTTTCCACCTAATTATGTATACATTTATTGATGAGTAGCTGTGTTGCTGCCAAGACTGTCTAAGTGCATAAATGAAGCTATATTTGTAGGGAACTGCAATAATCTTTATTAGACCAACTGATACAGCTGGTAGGAAACAAACAAGCTTGCAGGCTTACAAGGCCTGCTCCAGCTCTGGAACAGATGCAACCACCTCAGGCTAAATACTCACTGCAGACAACTGCTCTGAGTTTCTCTTGATTATGTTAAATTTGAGGCAATATGAGACAATTTCAAAAAAAAAAAACCCTGATGGGCATGAGAAGAGCAGAAGGGCAGGTTAGCAAAAGGGGAGATGATGGCGTTGCTTACCCCGACGAGACAAGCAGAAATTGAGAGAGGGAATAATTATCAGCTTGAACTGTGAGATGCCACTTTTTGCTTCAGTTGAATAATGAGAGAATTAAATATCTTTTCGTTTTGTGATAGCTAAAACAATGGAATATATTGCTAAAAGCAGCAATCAACATGGAGAAACCTACTGTGGATCTGAGGAATAAGTTGATACATATTCTTTGGGGAAAATTTTCTTGTAATCAGTTTCTGATTTCCTTTGTCTTGAGATCCAAATCCCAGTGCCTCAACCACTATCTGCAGGGATTTCATGGAAGCACTGGAATATATCAGGCTTGTTCAGCAGGCTGATTTGCTTTTGTCCTGGTCCAATTTATTGATCCCTTTCATGGTATTTTCCCCTGCCTCCACAAACAGTCCTACTGCACCACCACAGGTACAGCATGTCTGGTGACATGTATACCAATGATAACTTAAATGAAAGAATATTTAATTTAAAACGTCTTAGCATGTTAAGGGAACTCATTTGTAACATAGCTAGATGATGTAAAAAGGGTGGCCTTTTTTTTGCACTGGAAGCACTCTGAGATATTTCAGCATTAGAATCTAGAGATGATTTTCATCCTCTGAAGGACAAGGTGCAAACATGTTCAATAATTTGTTATTATACGCTGCATCAAGCAGCAGATATATTTGCTTCAGAAAATGTAGTCACTGGTAATTCACTCACTCTTGGCCATGTAAGGGACACTAGACAGAATGAAATGAGAATAATGCTTCTCACATAATAGAGAAAGAACAGTTTAGACATGATTTTGAAACACTATCTCAGGGAAACATTTCTTTGTTCCAACATACTTAAGTTAAAATATTTAATACTAAATTACCATGAAGTTGAAATTGGATAAGGAAATACATTGTGTTCCAGAAAGTGCCTTCTTTCAGGTCTGTGCACAGAAAGGGTAACGCTCACTTAAGGGAGGGTGTGCAGCAATGGAGAGGGCAGTGCCTGTGTACTGCTGAGCAGCCTGCATGAGGCTGCAAAAAAATGTCTGTGGAAATGGAGATGAGGAAGAGACACAGGATGAAGAGTTGACTCAGTGTCCTCGTTTGTTAACAACTCCGTGTGTGAGCTCGCTTAGGACTCATTCATAATCACAGTAACACTCATTTTAGCCACAATTCTGCTCATTTCAGGAGTAATTCTAGTCCAAGTCTCCCTATACCATGGCAAGCCAGAATTATTCACTTAAAATAATGGGATTCAGTGATGCCAGGATGCTAGACAAAGAGCTTAAAAATATGCACAGCCATACCCTGTAGCCATTAGTCAAAGTATGGTCAATGATGCTATGGAGTCTAAAGGAGTAGGAAAAGCTAAGATAAATCATTATCAAGCTCAGTCTTAATTATGCTTGTTCCTCTCACTTCTGCTAAGTACAAAGTGTAAAGCTGTAAGAGCATAAGGAGAACATAGCATTAATCAGGTGACTGACATTCATCTACCTCCTTGTGAAACAGATATTGGACAATACACACATATATGCACCAATGTGATATATACATGAATATATGTATATATGTGTGTATATATATATATATATATATGGAAGACTTTGCCATGGAATCCACTTATGGGATGAATATGATCTCCAAAACACAACTTGATCCAAAGATGGTTCCTCCACTCAGCCATCTAAGACACATTCAATAAAAATTAAATGCTTGATTCAGAAAAAACTTTTGATTGTAAAGACAAGCCCCTTCCGTGTTCCAGTGTTATTTTTAAATCCAAAGGAAGTGCTACTTTAATTGTGGATGTGTTAGCCCTAAATCAGAATTTTAAAAAGAAAAAAAGAAAAAATAAACAAAAAACAACCAAAAAAAAGTTACATTTTCACCTTTTCACTGTTTTCTTTAACATAAATATTTCTTCTCTGTGACTTTTTCCATTCAAAAGCTTTGCCCAGTAGTCCTATATACATTTTTATAATAGCATAACAAAAAAGATGCATTTTTTTTCCCAAAGACATCTTCTTATTCTATATAGAAGTTTTCATTTTCCTTAACTTGTTTTTCTTATTCATCCCTTTACTCCACATACTCATCTGTAATGTTCTGCCTCTTTTCTTCTTATTTTTGTGGCTTAGATTTTCATCAGCAAACCAGTAAAGATTTGTTTTATGTCTTGATTTATCTTATCATTTCAGTAAACTTTTTCTGACAATGTTCATACTGTAGTTAGTGTGTGTAGAAATGATAACAGTTGCATTGATTACTTTACTGACAAGTAATAATAAAAGGAAAGAAAGTAACTGCAATGGCTTCTCAAGGAATGAGAAATTTTTCTGTGTTATAAAGGGAAAGGCAGAATGATATAAGCTGTAGCAATAAAGAGGAAAATTAATTTCAAGCTTTTACAGATGACTGCAGCTGTATTGCTTAGTATGCATGTCAGCTGCAGGAGAATGTTTAAGAAAGGAGACTCAGCTCTACAGTAACAAACCACAAAGCTTCTTAAATGGACCAAATTCAGTAGTAGAGTAAAACACTGAAGTCAGAGGAATTACAAAACAGGTAAATTTAGCACCTTATTTTCTGCATCTTTTAATAATTAAAACAAAATTAGAGAGGAAATAGTTGGTCTCTACTAAGTTGTTGTACAGACAGGTTACCAATACCATATTAAAGAGAATGCTAAAGCAAGATAAAGTGCTTTCCTTTTATTTTTAATGCATTTCTCTAGATAGAAGAATACTGTACGACCTTTCGTGATACAATTAGTAGACTTTGGTAGCAATATTCATTGCAATACTTCTCTATTTCCATCTATAGGGAATGCAGATTATGGTATTAGATTGAGGACAAGTTTAAAAATAGAAGCACAATCGTTATTAAAACAGAAGTCACCATTAGAATCTTCACCTCACCAAAAAGCCCACTGCTGAAAAGCCACACTATGCTCTAATGGGTAAAGACAGAATTAAATGAGAGTTCAGTTCATTACCCTGCTTTGAGTATAGGTAGTAGAAAAAAAGAAGTAACAATTAATCTCCAGTTTTATAATAGTTACAATATTTCTCAAAATATATTCTTTCATACTTGATACAGCATATTTCTGATTTTCTTTGCCAACAAATAAGTTTAAACACTTTAAAGGCATAACAAATTAACACATTTTTCTTATATCAGAAAATTGTTATGTTTCACTGTTTTGGGTTTTTTTTTACTTTTTCAAATTCTAAATGCAGAAGACCCTTCAAAACCTTACTGACAAAATTACAAGGGAGTTTTATTTTGAATCTTTCACTTTACAAGAAAAGCAGAAGGAGAGAAGAGTGGTTTACTATCATTTTCCTAAATCTATGATGACATTTTTGGAAACTTCTAGGTGATTTGGGCTTTAAAGTCTTCTTCTCTAAGAAGAGTTTTGCAATTCCAAAAGGCTTTACAAAGCGTGTGTTTCAAGAGTTGCATCTGTACTGCAAGATAACTGTTCTCTGCAGAACTGAGAATCTCAGCAATGAGATTCTTTGATCACCAAGCCCAGGGTGCAGCTGGATGATCTGTGTGGACCCCTGCTGGGTTTCTATCAAAGAAAAACAGCCTGCAGGAAGGTTAGTGACAAAGCAGGTTTCATCCTCAAATTACTGTCATGAGGAAGGCGTATCATAACAGAATAAGGGGTGAACAGAGATGGCATTTCATTTGCCAGAAATTTTATTTTAGTTTGGATTTTTATCAGCCTCACTGGGACAATTAATATATTGAAGTTAAGCCTGTCACTCAGTCTTTGAGGATTGGAACCTAAAAGAGAAGTGAACCAAACTGGGAATACCTGTAGTGCAGAACTGAAGTTAAGGTGCTCTCCTCCCCAGATCCACATGCTCTGGAGGGTGCCTCCTGATTTAGGAGACACTGACCCAGCTGGTCTCCTCTCTTCTTCAAGATAAATATGTTTCCCCATTACTAATGCCCAAGTGCAACTGCTTGGGTGCTTCCTGGGTAGACTCTGACCTTGGCAACTGCACACAGCTCTAGCTCTCCCATGAGATCCAGCACTGACATATTCATCTCAGTAAATGCTGGAGTGTTGCCACCTCACTACAGAATCACAGAATCAATCAGGCTGGGAAAGACCTCTGAAATTATTGAGACCATCCTGTTACTGAACACCACTCTGTCAACTAGGCCATGGAACTGAGTGCCATGTCCAGGCTTTCCTTAAAACTTCCAGGGCAGTGACTCCACCGCCTCCCCTGGGCAGCTTATCCTAATGTCTAATCACCGTTCCTGTGGAGAAATTCTTCCAAATATCCAACATAATCTCCCCTGGATGATGGTGTCCCAGCTCTAGCTACCTAGAGGCCGACTGCCAGCTGGCTATGACCTCCTTCCTTTCATGTAGTTGTAGAGAGCAATAGGATCTCTCTCCAGCCTCCTTTTCTCCAGGCTAAACATTCCCAGCTTTTTCAGACACTCCACATCAACCTTGTGCTCCAGACCTTTCCCCAGCTCCATTCTCTGCCCTTCTCTGGACTTGCCCCAGCACCTCAATGTCTTTCTTGCAGAGAGGGGCCAAAACCAGGACGCAGTAGTCAAGGTGCGGTGTCAGCAGTACTGAGTACAGGGAGACAATCCCTGCCCTGGTCCTGCTGCCACACTTGCTGGTACAGGCAAGGTGCCATTGCACTTCTTGGCCACCTGGACATGGCCAGCTGGCTCATGTTCAGCTGCTGCCACCAGCACCCCAAGGTTCTTTTCCATTGGGCAGGTTTCCAGCCACTCTATCCTCAGCCTATGCTGGGGCTGCACCCATTGCAGCCCTGGGGAGCACCTCTGGTGCCAGTTGGATGTAATACCACTCACCATCACTCTGGCCTGGCCATCAGCCACTTCATGACCCAGAGAGAGCATGCCCACCTAAGCCACAAACAGCCAGTTGCAGTTTACAGCCCAAAAATCTCCTAGAAAACATAGTGATGCTGACCTTTCTAACTCTGCTGTGGAAGGGAATCAGCAGAAAAAAGAGAACAAGAATGAATAAAAAAGGAAATTTTGTCACTTCTATTTATTGTTTCCACCTCTTCAGCAGAACTGAACAGTTCAAAACACTGGGCTGTCAGCGCAGGACATGTGTTGATTTTAATAATTAAGCACTGCTGGATTGCTGACACTATTAGTCAGGGGTCAGTAGACATTTTCATTACAGTTGCCATTTTCCAAGACTTCATAAATGTCATTTTGATTCAAGCTGGGTTGAGACTTAGAATGTAGGTTATCAACTTCCTGGCACTTTTGCCTTACCATAATAATCTGTTTTTAAAGTTTTTGAACCACAGCAATTAAGATTTTTTTCCTTTTCAGTCTGCTTCCATTAGCACTCTGTAAGCTATGGGAACTGAAAAAGCAGGGATTTTGAAACCTCATTTCTTCTCACTCTGTAACAAACAACACTGAAGCATTGGGTCCAGAGATGGAGTAGCAGAGAGCAGTATAAATCAGTGGGGGACTGTTGGAGCTGTCGAGACAGGGTTCTTAAGGTCTTGTGAGAGAAGTTTTCTTGTGAGGTAACTTTTCTTTGAATGTAATACCACCCTCCAAGACACAGCTGTTGGGAAAGGAAATGTCCTTTAGAGCTCATCAAGTAGATGGAGAACATCTGAAAGCTGAGACAATGCAAGGTATGAGGATGCTGGAAAACCTTCACTGCTACCCTGCTATTCCCTCTCCTCCTCTCCTGCCATGCAGCAAATTATGCTATTTACTGAGCTCTGTTTCATTGTCAGCTAATGGATGCTCTATATGCATCTATGCTGTAAGAATTATACATTAACAGTTTGTCAGCTAGACCTCCCTACACACTAATCCCAAATTTAACACAGTTTTCCCCCAGGAAGAATGCTAAGTGTATTTGTTGTGACAGAAAAAGGATGTAGTCCTTGCCACTATATATAGATGTCCTTGCAACGCATAATAGTTCTATTTTGACGACCCAGATGAATTTGTCTGTCTGGGCTTCAGCTACTTGTTTTGCTTTGTGATATTTAGAAAACCTGCAGCAATTTGCTTTTTATAGTGACTTTTTTTCTTTTTTTTTTTTCCTTTCTTATCCAGCTTTGCACTAGGAGGGCATAAGACCTCAGGAACAGTAGAAAATCCTTCCATATAGGCTCAAGTCCCGATGCTAGTAAATACATTTGCCTGTTAGGAATAGATAACATGCACTGTAACACAGTGCTCAGGTCATGGATAGACTTCTGCTCACCCAGGAGAGGTGACACTTGAAGTGAAGGCCAGTTCAGAGACAAAAAAGGCGTATGCTGCTGTAGTCTAGTCTTTACCAATTAGAAGTGCCAAACAAAACTTCAGGAGAGCAAGCTTTAAAGAAACTTGCTGTTCTGTTTTAGATTAATTATATGACACATTAGACAAATACAGAATAGAGAAGGCAAAATTCTCTTGCTATTCTCTCTATCAAAGTCATATGAACAGTATTTGAAATAGATCCCACTATCCCATATTTCTCCTATTTATTAGTATTTTTTACAATATGATTAAAAGGATAGTATGCTACAGGCTAGCACAAGCAGCTTTGGTTCAGTGGCTGTGGGGGATCTCTTGATGTTCTTGAATTGTATTAGGCTAAAGCACATAATTCCCAGCGAAAAATGTATGCTTGTGCTCACCTGAAGAATTCCAGGTACCTGGAAAATCAATTTCACCTGTTCCCAAAAAGAAACTTCAGTGTTGACTAGAGCCTAAATTCTGAGAAAAAATGGTAAAATATTTTTCATGTCCATTAATTGCTTAAAAACCACTACCTTGAGCAAAGAGTTGATAAGCACCAGCAAATTAAATTAATTTATTTCAAATGCATAGCCTGAAAGCATTAGTACTGGAGAAATTGTATTGTTTGTTGAATTTTGATTAGTTTGAATTTGCATGACACACAAAAAAAAGATTTTTAATGTAGGCATTTACCTTAGTTACTACTCCTCAAATTTAGTCGTATACAGCTATTATCAAGAAAGAGAACATCAAAATTATATTCAAAATTATATTCTGTTCAAATTTAAATTTGAACAGAAATATTTTTTTATTGTATGTGAACCAGTGAATAACCTACCAATTTCATTCTCTGAGTTTCAGATTTAAACAAAATGTCATTAAAGCAGTAAAGGTGTATGTATTCATCTATACATGAAAAGAAAGACAAAGTCAAAAGACTCAAATCCAAAAAGTAAGTTTTATGTTTTAAATATGCAGTAAACCAAGCTATCAGAATTCAATTTTGCTCATGGTTCTTAATATTTTCTTTGTGGTATTGGGAAAAAAAGCAAAATACAGAAAATTTTTCATAGTTTTCTTTTGATGAAAATTGTTTTGGTTTACCTTGAAAAGATGAGAAGTAAATATATTTATATACATACATATATTTTTTTATATATATACAAACTACAGCTTCCAAATACCTATTTAGCTTTGTGTTTGAGTGTTACTATTTTGCAGATTTGTCTATAGAGGCTTTGAAACTGCACTGAAAAATCAGGTTTAAAGAGAAAAAAATCTCTCTACAGTTATTACAACCACTGAGGAGATGTAGGTGAGAAGCAGTTCATAACTGTATTACCCCCTCTATAATTATATGTGTGGCAATTAACTAAAAGGCAGAGTCAGCATTCCAGTTCATGACTCAAGGCAAAGCTACCTGTAAAATTTTACAGAAATTTATTGAAAAAGCTCATATGAACTGTTAGGGAAAAAATTCTATTAAAAAATTAATATACAGAATTTTTTGTGTAATTACGCTGATGAGATAAAAATATCCATGGGTTTATCAGGAGTATGATAGAAAGCAAATGAAAAAACAGCCAAACACAAAAGCCAAAATGAGTACCCATATGAGTACCACACCAAATGAGTACCCATATTGACTGTGAAAGAAAATTCAAAATCTTGAAAAAGTTAATTAAAAATTCAAGACATAACGTTCACCCAAGTATGTCAAACAAATTATCTTCTTTCATTTTTCATGGCTAAACACGGTTTTATATTTTTCAGCTGCATGTTCGATTATATTTCTAGAGAGTAGTCATTTCAGTCAAAGATTGAAGCACTGTTTTATCTCTTTGCTGTCTTGAGCACACCAACAAGCCCCAACTGCCCTGATCATCTGTAATCATCATTATCTGTGATGAGCTTCCTCAAGAGTGCCTCCCCACCAAGGGCTTTATCTGCTGGTTCTGGAGGGCAGCTCGGGCTGTGTGAGGCCTTGGATCAGGCTGCTGTGAAGGGACTCTGAGAAGGCTCCTCTGGATTTCAGCCTGCACTGGAGGCTGAATGCAAGCCCAGGACCTGCACCTTGCTGTAGGGAAGGGTTATAGGGACTTGTCTTGCACCAACCTCACACTGACCTTGACCTGGTTTTTACATCCCTTTCTTGTCCCTGGTCCTGAACTGTTGTGGAATCATAGAATAGTTTGGGCTGTAAAGGACATTAAAGATCTTCCTGTTCCAACCCTCTGCCATGGGCAGGGACACCTTCCACTACACCAGCTTGTTCAGGGCCATGCAGCTTGGCCTTGAACACTTCCAGAGATGGGGCATCCACAGCTTTTCAGAGCAGCCTGTTCAAGTGCCTCACCACCCCCACACTAAAGAATTTCTATTGGCAGACTTAAACTCTATTATTTTAGTCATCACCTATATTGCTGGTGCTTGGTTATCCCTGTCCTGCTGGAAGGCCCTGGTTTCCACCACTGGACCTCCTCTGCTGAGGCATGTTGGGACTGATCCATGCCAGTGAGGACCTGACTGAGCCCCCATCTGTGACCCACAGTTCCTGGCTCCCACAGCTCCATAGGAGCATCTTGTGACTGCAATGTCCTGGCAATAATGAGCCAAAGTAGATCATGCCAGCAATTCTGAAATGTGTAGGTATAGAAAAAATAGGAACTTGTCATGATGGACACTTCTGACACCTAACAGTTAACATTTTCTCATTAGATACTGGAGGAGAAAAAAAATCCTAAATCCCAAACTGTTCTTGTGTTGCTTTGCATTTGCCCTACTTGACTGTTTACATGTGGTACCTGGGAGGAATTGTGAGATGAACTTGATTAATGTCTTTAAAAAACAAAGTTCTGAAACCTGTGCTGAAGACCTTCCCATAGACAAATGCAAGTAATTTAGTCATTGTGCATGTTTAACATTCTCCAAAAAGACCATGAATTTAACAAATTCTCTCATGTTTTAATTATTGTAAATCAAGCATAAATATCTGGACAACTGATTAATTTTCCTCATTAAGAAATATTTTGACGGTCTACATATTTTAGAGTGTGACATTTGGTTGAATTAAATGTAAACTTTACAATTTAACTTTTTGTGAGGAATTGCATTAGATCTATGTTACAGTTTGAGCATTGAGGTGTCATCTATTTCATCTTGTTCCGTTCAATAAACTTTTTTTTCAGATACTGGCACTGATTAACTATATGTAATTACAAATGATAATGGGACTATAGAGGTAGGTAAACAGTAACATGAGATTTGCTTAATAATTGGTTCTTTCTTCCTCCTTAATTTCAAGGTAGTAAACAATGGTAGCAGCAGGTTCATTAAGGGAATCAGTACTTTTATGGACAGTTAAATACTAATTGTAAAGGTTGCTGCATTCAAGTGAATTGTATCTTTTTTTTCCCTTCTTTTTTAATTAGAAGAAAAGTCAAGATGAACCACATTCTTCAGACAGGAACATCAATTTTAGAGGAACCACAAAGTTTTATATAATCAGAAATTTAAGAGCCAGAACACTTGCCATACTGACATTGTTTACATGCAAAAAAAAAAAAAAAAGTAAGAAAACCTTAATTTTCTTTTATGGTTTTACTTTTTTTTTCAGTTCCAGTTTCTAGCCACGTTTCTTCCTCTGTCTTTTTTGGATGTAAAGCATCATTTTAATTGTGTGTCTGTAAGACAAAGGAAGAAATGAGGCTCCTGATTCTTCATGGCAAAACAGTATGTTCATAATGAAAAAAAGAAGTGTGTGTTGTGGGTGAACTGCCACTTGTCACTGTCCTCATCCATGTTCTAAATCTCAAAATTAGGAAAAAGACCTATTTTTCACTTTGGTTTTTTTTTAATTTTTTCCCTCATTATCTCTAACTTTCTATCCGTACAAATAAGCTTAAAGCAAAGGACTTGAGGAATACTAGTGCTGAGCAGAACAGAGCAAATGAATTACATAAACAATACTTTTTGGTTACTAAAAATGAATACAAATTACAATTTCAACCCCATCACACATTCCAGTATTTCTTCTTTTTGTCTCAGACAAGAATAAATGGCAAATATATTCAGATTTTCACAGAAGGGAAATCTTTTGAATTCATCCTTTTAATTGTTAAAATTCATCTGATTAGGAAAAAAGTGTCAAAAACTTCCCACAGAAGCTAAAGTTCATCAAAAGTTTGATCCTTGTTTTCTAAACACTAAAATATTTTTTCTTCACTGTGATTACTCCAGTACAAATGTAATGTGGTACAGGCAATAAAATAAAATAACTAACTAGTAACAAAGTCAAAACAAAGCACTGCAAGTACATTTCTTTGCCTAAGGAGAGACTGACAGAAAGAATGGATGAGACATGACTAAAATTACTCAGAGTGTTTCATGCATTTCTGGAATCTGCTCTCACATGATATCACTGCAAGAACCTATAAAGCGAAGAAGTTGTTGCTTTTTAGTCTTGCACCAAATTAAAACATCATGATTGTTTTTTTCATTTGTTATTTAGATTTCCCTATGGATATGTCTGTATAAGCAAATAGCTTGATGCAGAAAGAAGAGATCAGTAGATCAAAGCAGTTGGTATCCAGGATCTCACAGCCACACTGCATGTGGCTGGAGAGTTTTACTGAATTTCACCAGGTCCCACACATCCCAAATGTCCCCAGTGCACATTTTGTAAAGTTGTCTAAAGAACAGAACAGTGGCAGTGCACATCTCTGCACACCTGGCTTCTGGAAGGAGCCTGCCTTCTGTGCACTGAAACCTTTCTCTGACCCAAACCAATGTGTGGATACAACAGGGAGATTAATTTCAAAACTTCAGTTCTGTTCTCCACCAAAATGCCAGTTTAAAAACAGCATGCGTCAGATGAAGCTGCCTTCAAGTTGCTAGCTGGAGCACATGTCCTCATGATCTCAATTTTAGCAATGCACCACAAGCCTAAGAGTCTCACTCAAAATGCACAACAGCACTTTGAGCAGGGGAGGCCCACAGTGAATTATGCGTGACACATCTTAATCTGGAGAGCACAGCCACATAACACAGGAGCTGTCAGATCACATGGAACCTACTAAGCTTCAGCAAATTGTAATGTTTCAGAGGGCATCTATCATGAAATAATTTTGCTTGATTCCTTTATGGGAAATTAAAGACCTCAAAAATTAACATTTTCAAAAGTTTTAGGAGAACTAGTAGGCATGAGTTCTAAAATGATTGCCTTTAAATTAGCTATAAATGTTTTTTAAAAATATCTTGGATCTCAGTAACACTAAGATAAGCAGGATGGCAGAAGAATAACAGATGTGTTTATCTTAGGTCAGATCCTAACATTTTGGGTGGCCAAAGCGTATTATGATTAATGCTATTTGTGGTAAAATGCACAACATTGAAATCCAGAAGTTTGCTTAGCTAATAAAAAGACCTGCAAGTGTTGAAATAGGTGCTGGTTTCAACCAGAAAGTTTTCCATGCTTGTATTTACTGTGCTAAGTTATGGCCATGAGCCATATAGAACTATTAGGAAGCAAATGAAGGTTACAAAGATGGGAAGCTCCAGAGTGGAAGCTGTGTGAAAGCAGCTCAGGTGTCTTTGTCTGATCAGCCTGGAGAAGAATGGACTGAGGGGAGGTCCCATTGCAGTCTGCAGCTTCCTCACAAGGGGAAGCAGAGGAGCAGACACTGATCCCTTCTCTGCGTGACCAGTGACCTGAGGAAATGTCAGGAAACTGTGTCTGAAAATTAGGAACACTGGAAGAGACTCCCCAGGGAAGTGGTCACAGCTCCAAGCCTGACAGAGTTCAAGAAGAGCTTGGACAATGCTCTCAGACACATGGTGTCATTCTTGGTGCTGTCCTGTTCAGGAACAGGAGCTGGACTTCAATGATCCTTGTGGGTCCCTTCCATTCCTGGATATTCTATGATTCTATGCTATGATTATTTATTAAAGCATAAAGAAAGGAGAATTATACTAATAGTACTAATGTACAGCTATCAAATGATTAGGGCAATCACCTATGAAATGGGAGACCCGAAATGTATGTCCAGATAACTCAGAAGGGTTTCCTGTGCCCATATGTTCCCAGAAGGATAGTTTAGCCTAGGAAAGAGCCATCCTACATCAAGTCTGTGAAAGTCACAGCAAAGAACGCAGCAGAGAGAAGAAACGACACATCCAAAATACAAGGTAGTATTTTGCAACTTAGTGCCACAAAGACATTCATCTGGATAAGTGGGACTCAGCATTACTTGTGTTATATGAAACAAATACTGGGAAAATTTAACAAGAAATAAGTAAAAATTGAAAAAACCCTACTCAATTCTTAGGAAACAAAAGGTCAGAAAATGAAAATTCAGACCCAGATTCAGAGTTGACAGAGTTGCTGTTGCCATGAGTAACATGGCTTATCTGAGGGACAAGGACTGGATTTAATTCGTATCCCTATGTGTCCTGGTAACTAAGCCACTCTCCCAGTGGAGAGAAAAGATTGCTGGGCAGAGATTCACTTGACCACATACAGTCACCTATAATCTTCCAGAAAGAGATTAGATCAGTTGAATCCCACAACAGTCTTGACTATAGATGGACACTAGATCAGATAAAGGTATCTCAAGTAAGATGAGAGAAGTTACTTTAGTAACTAGGTGTCCCCAGGAAACTCTGATGGTAATAGGGGCCTAAATCTGGGACTTAGAATTGTCATTAGATAAGACACTCTACTATATTAGGCACCTCAGCCTTTTATTACATATAGGTCTTACTAATGATACAGGCAAGAGATAAATCCAATTTCTTACAATTTCCTTCCTTGGTTAGCAATAGCCCAGCCTACAAGGAACACTTGTAGCACTTTGAAGCACAACAAAGGAAGTAAAACATAAGTGCAGAGACGTTTTAAAACGTTAAGTGATGTGGTGCTGTGAGTTACACAATTATTAGAATTTAGCCACTTAATAAAGGTAGCAGTTCTGGTTGCATGTATCAGCTACCTCTGTGTATTGCAAATCTGGAAATAGGTTAGAAATTACAATTCATTTTAAAGATGTTTCTATTTCAGTTAATGGTATGGAACAATCTAAAAAATTTGTTCCAATCAAATAGACACAAATTTAATAGACACAAAGAAGTATTTTTGCAAAAGATTTTGAAAATATCCCTTATAGGTTTAGATAAATTTATGCTTATAGCAGCTGATTCATAGGTAGAAAACAGAATATTGTAAAGTTTTATTTATTCTACACATGCAAATTTACTAAATAGAGATAAACAGAATGAGAATGTTAAGATTTTTTTCTCTGATTAATTTTATGGTAATTCAGAGTATTTCAGTTTTAAATTAATTGTTTGAATACTAAATTATGCAGCTTTATGATCCAGGAGATAAGCAGAGCTCTAAAGATGCCTCTGAGACTTGAAAGAGACAGCATTAGAAGCTCATTATTGCCGGCACATTTAACATGGTTAAAGTAGGGGAAAATAGCCATTAAGTTAATGTAATAGTTAAACTGCATTAATTTGAAAAACTGCCCAGTGAAATGCTTACAGTGATGGTGTTGATGCTTTGTTTGGCTTTTTGGTTGGTTTGTCAGGTTTCTTTTTTATTCTGTAGCATCTTCAAATATTAAAGAGTCAAAACCATTTAAAGAGTAGTTCTTTTCATGCAACTTAACATAATGTCTGTACCTGAAGAAATACTCAGTTTATTACTCAAATATGTGTCAGAGTATCAACATTTTCTAAAGACAGAAGAGCAGATGTTATTATGCATAGAAGATGAATGAATTCAGGACTATTAGTTGATAACAAACTCCAAACCCATGCCTGGTAAAATAAACTCAATGGAATTTTTTTCTAAAGCCAGGGTAGTTACCTCAACTATAACTTGTCCAAAATAAGTGAGTAGAAAATAAAGTGAAGTTAAGAACTCGATACCTTTAGGTTCAATTTGAAGAAAAACTTTTCTACTACTAAATCAACTGGAAATGGATTGAGGCAAGAACAGCCTCTAATTTACTGCTCCCAATATCTGCACTGTAAATTGCCTTTCTTCCTCTGTTGGCTACCTTAAACTCTAGTGAATTTTTCTGACTAAGGCTTTCTTAAATAATAATAATAAAAAATAAAATAAAGAAATAAATAAAAAAGTTTAAAATTATTCTGTATTTTCCACAGATTCTTCAATATGCTCAAATATTTGCTTAAGCATTATTAACATGAGTTATGGTTCCTTATTTCCTTTTAAGAAATGTCCAGGCTATACCAAAAGCACTTCTGTGAAGATATATCTTTGGAAGATATTTTTGAGACCAATTTAACAATTTTCCAAAATGAAGAAACTGTTATCTACTACTCCATGTCAATGAAGTGAATGTATGAGCAAATGAAAATATCTCCTTCCTTCCCACTGTATTTGCTCCCCTCTCCTGAATTTTCTACACTGATTATATGACCTTCAATGAAATTAAAAAGTGGAGTTACATGAGAAAGAGTGGCAAACAGCTTTTCATTTGTTGGCAAGTTCACTTTGTTATCTCCAACAGAAATTTTAAATAGATGATGCTCTAACAGTCTTTACAATGAAATCTGATCAAAGTTTATGCCCTCCAAACAGAAGCAGAGCACTATTGCTATGTTAAAGGTGTGCTCCAATACCATTATAGCCACATACAGCATAAAAAATTCGTGTTTACATACAAGTAACAAATGGGTGTGCCTTGAAGAGACTTGTTTGTCCAGTCTAGCCTTGAATATTTGGATGTATAAAGGGTCCAAACAGGCATCTTCTTACAGGTTTAATTCTCTTCAGACACAGATACGTAAGAGATGCCTTTTGGTATTTTGTGCCACTATAACGACACTCTGTACGCCTACTGCAACTGCAAATTCTTCTAGTATATTCCACGGGTACTGATTTGTATTAGTTTGCCTGCTTTTTCTCTGACATTTTTTATTCCCCTTTCTTATATTCTTTTTTGTCCACTGTCTTGAATTTTGCTTGAAGAATGCCTACCATGGAACATATCATAGAGCAAAATAGCTATAAGACCAGGCATTAGAATCATTATGATCACCAGGCCTCCCATGAAATATAAGCAACCTTCCATTTAATAAAAAAATAGAGCTTCAATTTCTGTAACAACCTCAAGGGAATTTTGGGTTGAGAAATTCAGATTATTGGATTCCATACTTCCATACTGCTTCCATACTAATTAATTCTCCACAGACTATATAATACACATGTAAACCAAAGAAAAGGTCCTTTTGTAGTTTGCTCTAGAAGAGTTCATTTTGTTAACTCCCTCTTTGCCCAAAGTGATGGCCTAACCATTCTCTTTATCACTGGCTAGCAACAGTGAAATTATGTCATTATGTGAAAACACATTCCATATTTTCAAATCTCACAGCATGCATAGATCAGCTTACAAGGTGATGTTACACAGATCAGATGACATACTATCAAAGAAGATGGTTGATCTTTTGAAGGAGGCTCATAAGTATAAATTACAATTAAGGATGAGAATTTAAAATCCATTACATAATTTAAACATACTGATGATTGCTTCTTACCTTACAAAAGGTTATATTCTTCTCTCTTCAATTAATGCAATTATTAGCAGAGACTACAAGGCTCCCAAAGAGTTGGACATAGCAAAATGAACATGGATCTCTTTAAACTTAAGTACCTGTAAAATGCCATTAACTAGAGTAAATTTGACAGTCAATTAGCCTCTCTGATTTTATAAGTGCTTTTAATATTTGCAAGAGAACATCTCAGCCACTAATTTTGAATTGAAAATAGGCTTAATTTAGTTGATTCTAAACTTTTTTTGCCAGAGTAGAGTTTTTTATAATGAACAATAGGAATTCTGAGAGCAGTTAGCGTAAGTCAGACTGGGAATATGTCACATTTTCTTACGCATGCTTAACACTCCCCAATTATAAAAACCCTGAGTTTTTACTTCCATATAATTTTGCCAAATTTCAACAATTTCTCATGAAAGATTTTACTCCAGGTGTGTGTCTATGGCTCACCATTTCCTTATCCCTGAAAAAGTCAGTGAAATAAAGTGTTAAAAATGCAATTCAGCTTGGAATTATAGAGCATTTCATGTGTCCACAGAACAGCTTTCATTGACTTCACTTACAGCTGTGTGTACTCTGCACCTGTGTAAATCAGACTCCAGAGTGTGCCCAGAAAATTCAGGAAAACATGCAATTCAACCACCTGTAAAAAATCTAACAGCTTGAACCCCAAATAAAAGTCAAAAATACATAACATTTTCTATGCCTTCTTGTTGAGAAGTCTCTTTTAATGTAAATTAGAAGAGAGAGATGGACATGTGTACTCCTAATGATTTGAGTGTTATTCTGGGGAGGACACACGTGGGTTCTGTGACTGGAACAAGGAATGTGTTAATTCTGCATTTACACTGACTTTGAAGGTGACTTATTTCCTCTGTGATACATCTATATTTCCACCATAGCTATCTTGGAAGAACATTGCACTGGGACACAGCAAATATGTTTATACTATGCCACAAAACCTGAATTATGTGAGATTATCAACATTTTCAGCTGAAGGCTTGATGCAGGGAAGACAAATCAGCCTGACACCACTAAACCCCACTGCCAAAAGGAGTTCTACTTGCCATAACTGCTTTGTTTTGAGACTTTACAGGCATTGCTGCTGGATATCTGACTCATTATGAACAAAGAAATTTGTGCCAACAGAACTTTGTAATGGAGACAAAACCTTTGAAAGGCTTGGTCTCACTTGTGCACTCATTTAAATGAGACTTGTTTTCTTCAAGGCTGCAAGCTTTTCCTTTTGTGATAGACAATTTCAAGGGATCAATGAAGTGTTTGCTTCATGAAGAGAAACACCTCCTTTCTTTCTGTGATTTTCATCCCTTGCTGTGATTATAAGGCAGAAGAACAAAACAGATTTTTGCTTGTCTTGGTAAACAACTTTCAGTTTTCATGACTATCTTGTCACAAGAATATATTCATTTGGTGCAATTTTCCACTTTTCTTGAATTTATTATTTTGACCCAGAGAGTAAAAAGAACACAAGATAACCTATTGAAATTGCAAGACATTGATGATAATGCACATAATTTCCACAGAACACCCAATAATGTATTTTCAAAAAACTAACCTTCAACTTATGTTTCTTGGGTTTTGGGTTTTTTGCCAAGATACCCAGTGGTACAAGGTCTCACCACTGTACCATGGGGGTCTCTACATGTACAGGCAATGCACTGTCTTGCCTTGCAGAAAGATATTTTTCTATTTGTTCATAAGGCAGGATTTGTTCCTTAGTGAAAAATGCATTGCTAATGTGCCAATTTAACAGGATAATTCATATATTCTATCTCAGTGGGACACTATGATATGTCACTCTTTGTTTTGTTTCCATTTTATTTTTCTTTTTTCCCAGAACTTAGTTAAACTTGGCCAATATCCACATGAAGCAATCTGTGATGACCCCAGGGACACTGAGGCTCCTAAGAACAAAGCTCTTTTTAGTTGCTTGTTAAATTAAAGCATTTGAACTTGCCAAATCTAGTAACCCTACAGTGGGAGAGTGTTGCAGCAGCCCTCTTGTTAGAGGGTAGAAATGAGCTGAGACACAGACTTCTTGTTTACCACAGCATGAAAAGGGCCCTGCTTTATTCCTCTTTACAGCTCAGACATCCTGACTCCAGCTATTCACTGACTCTGGCTGGAGCAAACTCCTGCTGTAGGTTTCCCTTGCAGCCTCTGACTGCTGGTTATTTCCTGCTAAACTCTGACTGCAGGTATCAGTTTACAGACTCTGACTGCAGGCTTTTAACCAGATAGACTGTGACTGCAGGTTCCAACAACAGGCTCTAACTGCTCAACCAGACTGACCTCACAGCAGTGATTCTCTCCCCCAGGATCCTTTGCTTCTGCTTCATGATCCTCTCATTCCCTCTTCCTCAAGACCCCACAAGCTAACCCACCCTCTTTTATCACACTTATCTTTATTGAATATAACACAGCTGTTACTTATCAGGGGCAAGGTCACCTGTATTCCCTTCTCCTACAGCAGAGCTGTTGCAGCAGTGTGTTCCCATGTCCAGCCACAGTGAGGCTGAGCATGCAGATATACACACATTGACACTCTAGCATGGGATACACATGCCACCAGCCACACAGGACAACATGGAGAGAAAAGTTTGCGTTCATGCAAATGCCAACAGCACCAGAATATAGAGTTCCTCACCCAGTAGAATAGCTAGAAATGGAGTTTGATGAGAACACAGGGCAGACTGCAGTGATTAGGCACAGGGCATGATCAGGCAAGTGCAGCTAACATGCCACTGGCCCCATTTATTCCTATCCCTCTGTTTTCATGCTTGTTCCTTTGCAGAGCATGCTGATTTCTTCAGTCTATGACTTTGGTTCTTCCCCTAAACATTTCATAATGAGGTCTCGTATAACCCCAAGATGCTTTTCCACAGCATCCCACAAAGCTTGGTAGGCAGTAACCTCCTCACCTCTTCACTACAACCTGTAAAGTGGTCCAGAAAGCTCTCTCAGTGACTAATGGTGATGGGTGCCATCCCCAAAGCACTGATGGCTGTCCTCTGACAGCCCTGGGAGGAGCCAGGGCAGCGGCACATATTTCTAATAAGTTTATTGTGATTCCCTCATTCCCAGT
Source organism: Hylia prasina (assembly GCA_013397195.1). Taxonomy (NCBI): domain Eukaryota; kingdom Metazoa; phylum Chordata; class Aves; order Passeriformes; family Sylviidae; genus Hylia; species Hylia prasina. The sequence continues at coordinate 695,891 of VYXD01012026.1, read as the reverse complement.
GTGACTCCATCTTAGTGTTTGTGGATATGAACTTTTAAGAATATAACCTAACACACACTGGTACTTCAGAAAAGCGGATGACTTCTGGGCAGTGATCTGTTTGGAAGTTCAAAGTGGCTTAAATGCAATTTTGACAATAATGACTTGGTATAGTGGATTTGTGTTCAGCCAGCTCTTTGATGACTGGAAGTATTACAGTAACGCTTATATATTCTTAAAACTGAAAAGGAGTTTATTCTCTTCAGACAGAATATATAGCAATATCCGAACAGTCTCAGTTTACAATGTACCATATTAAAATACAATTTTGTTTTGCTTGATATAGTGATGTCTAAGCTCAGTATAAGGGAATGTATTCATGTCCCTTGCCCAGGCCAAAAGGGCACAAGGCCTTGGAGGGGAAAAGACAAGACATTTGAAGGCATTAAACATTTTACCCCTCCCAGTTTGATTTGTCATGAAGTAGGATTCAATGTATAAAAATCTGTAATAGATTCCTCTGCAAGTGTGTGTGTGTGCATATATATATAATATTATTTCTTATAATTCCATTGTCTTCACTTACTTGAACTAAGCCAAATGAGTTGTGCAAACATCATTGCTGTGTCATTGGAAGAAGAACCTGTGTCAAGTGGAAAGAGCTTTCAACCTGGCATTAGGACTTCAGAGGAGAACCAGCAGAAGGTGCTGGTCATGCCAAGCATATCCCAGCCACTGGGATATCAAGGCTATTGTCTCTTTTCTCAGTGTTCTTGATAATGTGTCAGGTTCAGAGTCTTTCCTCACTGTCCTGTCATGCTTGACATGTCAGAAAGGTGAATTCCTGAGGCTGACTCCTCTGATTGATAAGCATCGGATTGATCTTAAGAGGTAAACATCAAATCTTCAGGGTCACTCCTCATCACCATACACAGAAGGAGAATACAGCCTCTCTGAAATAATTCAACAACACTTACAAAATAAAATGAAAAAACAAACTCAAAATTCTTTAACAGGTACCTGACTATACTTGGAAACAGGTACAGATAAACAAAACAAAAATGTGTTGTGATGTAAAATCATCATCCTAGGATCTTCTGGTTAGTGACAGTCATGTTAAATTATCTTCTGTCATGCTTTCTCTAAGTGGACCCCAGTCATTGACATATCCTGTCCTTGGCTTCCTCTCTCTGAAGTAAATACAGACTGAAATGACTGTATTGATTTTACATTTTCTTTCTTAGTTAGAATTACTCCAGTAAGTGCATGCTCTCTCCCAAAGTTTTCTACCATCTCCAGTCCTGATGACTGATTTAAGTCAACTGCTCATTTCTTACCTACAGAAACATAGTTTTGCTTCACAGAAATTGCCTTTTTTTGTTCCATTTAAACATGCCTTTGAATTTCTCCATTTTACCAGTGAAACTTCACATACAGAAGTGTGTTTTTGATTGTAAATCTGTCTAGTTACAGATGCAGTGCAGCATATCCTGACAGATAAATGGGTCTTTCCAGATTGCATCTTCTCATCACAGATTTAACCTAAGTTTTTCAGAAAGCTGTGTGTTTATCATGCAAATCCACAAATGAGGACAAAGAATATGTCTCCTTACCAGGCCTTGTCAGAAGATATGATGTTATAGAAAATAAAATCATTCGGGGTGTTTGACTTAGATGACCCTTGGAGACAGCCTGCGGAGATTTGGAGAAATGCTGCTAACAGTCTGAGTTATCCCGCAATGTAAAAACAAGTTCTGCTACTGGAACCTCTCTGTACAATTTCTGAGCTGTTCATTGCTGGATCCTTGCTGACTTTAGGAATGTGCGGCAGGCACAAGAGACTTGCAGAAGAAATCAGGCACACAGATGAAGCCTGGTTAGATAGCTTACTTCTTTTAATCCTTGATAAGATTAGAAAGTCTTGCATTACAATTTTAGAATACTGTGCNAAAAAAGGTTGTGTGTCAGGGCCAAAGTAATTTTAAAAAGATATTAAATTAGAAATGTTTCTGCAAGGTCATGTATTTCAATTATGGAGAAAGATGTCCCAGAGGGAATATAGTAGTATCTACCAGCAAAAAAGATTTTGCTACTTTATTCCAGAACTGGTTTGCAAAGGATCCCTATTGCACTGGTCAGTACCAGAATCAGTGTGGGTCAGGAAACATCCCTTAAAGCAACACTTTGATGTTCCAACATGGGTGAGAATGATGGAAATTTGCCCCCTGCAGCTGAAACAAGAAGTGTGGAAGAATAAATGCTTCTGTACTGCTTCTGCCAGGTCATTTCTGCTCTGTCATGTTGGCACAGCCAGCAGCACACTCGTGTGATGGTTTCTCTTTGGTTTGCAGGGGAGATCCCTGTCTAATCAGTACCAAAATGAAAACATCAGTTCCTTCCACACACAATGCTGCATTACCTTCAGGGATAGCCTAGGAGAGTCAAGGATGCACTTTGTAATCTTCTGCCTCTAGTCTAACGTTATGTATTATTATAGTAATCTTTCAATTGCCTTGACAAAGGAAAAAGGTGCTTTGCACACAAATCTTATTACCTTTTTCTGTGGAGAGAATTGTCTCCTTTTCGACTAATATCAGAAAATATGATCCATCCATCAAATTTTCAGACACTGAAATGTAGGTACATGGCAGATTAACAGCTTTTGTTCAAATGAATTTTAGGGAAGATGAATAAATCCTTTTAAAAAAAGATAGTGACACCTGCCCACAGTACCATTTGGTCCAATTCCAAATCTGATATAGCTATTTGACGTTCTTCCTAGGTTGTCTGGAGCAATATGGAGAGTTGAATTTGGCCCTATGTATAGAAAATTACTTGCTACTTAAGTATGACAATTTGGGGATAGTGCATATCCTACTGTAAGTGATACAGGCTCCATTTTAACTAGATTATTTTGGTAGCAGTACACCCAATATCACAGTTTTTACAATAAAGTCATGTTAAAATTATTAATTATTGCATTATTATCTCAATAAATGCTGAAGGTACAATAAAACTGTGATTAAAGGTGCATTATGAGAAGAAAATTATAGCATCTTTTAAGTTCTGTTGTTTATTGCTAGGCAATGATATTACTGTGCTATGACACACAGCATTTTCAACCATCAGCTTTAAGCTACCATTTAGCCACTTACCAGTTTATTTTGAGGTAGTTGTCTGTTGTTAGAGCAGAAAACAGAATCAATGTGCAGAATATAGTGCTCTGTAGGTGGGAAAGCTTTGGGCTTGAGGTTCTCAAATAGTATAACATAATTTGAGGTTCTTAAATGACATAACAAAACTCAAATATCAGAAATGTTTCTTGGAGCTGATTCAATGGTCAAAACAATGAACAAAAGGAATGAATCTTCCACAGGTGAAAAGAGAAATCTGATGTCACAGGATTTTGCCCCAAGATGAAGAGTCTCGAGGTGATGATCAGCATTGACTGAAGTATTCCTATTTTAACAGTAGCACTATTAAAAGAAATACACAAGCTCTTAGTGCTCTACTTACCTAGAGTTTTCCCACTATAATAAAAGAATACAAGACATTTTTCATGTGTTGTTGTCTAATGTGTTTTCATCACATATATTCCTGATCAGATTAAAGTGAAGAGAGTTCTAATGGAACACAATGATGAGTCTGATTACCAGTTAACTGAGCTGGCATAGCTTTGGTAATTAGGTTTGCAACATCTTCTAAATTTTTTTGCAAACTTCTCTTTAGTGAAAAAAAAAGAGGTTCTATATCCCCACAAAACCAAAGAAACCTTGCAATTTATTCTTCACTTCATTAATATTCTATCTTAATGTATCAACTCTGATGCTTATCTGATTCCTGACAAATCTGTTAAGCAGTGCGAAAAGAGATTTAAAAATAATGTTTGCTGTTTTTTGAAAGTTCATAACTTCAAGGAAAAAAATTATTACAGTTCCACTAGTGGTTTTTATGAACAGGATATTCACATCTGACCCAACAGTGCAGAACTCAGTGTACTGCACCGAGGCTTTTGCTAGCTCTCAGCAAGATAAAACAACCCTGTGAAGTGAGCAGTCCAACTCTGTTACCTTAGAGCTCTAAACACCAATTAACCCTGAGGTTTAGCTCACATTTCTTCCTTCTGTGTTGTTGTTTATACTGCAGTTACAAACTTAATTAGATAATCAATCTGGATGTTTTGTGTTTCTATTTAAAATGACAGATTCTCTTAGATAAGGTGATAAAAAAGTCATATATGTGGCAACTGTAATGACAATGATGTGGAATTTCTTTTAGCTTTGAGTGGTGGTGGGAATTCATCATTTAAGAGACAGATATAATTTTCTAGCCACAGTTTGTTTTCTGTGTTGCACATCAATGTTTGCAGCTGTCCTGCATTTCTCTTCACCATACGCCAAGTATAAGGCCCTTTTGCATCAACATGTCACACTTGCTTAGTATATTTAAAATTGATTGAGAATTAATGAGCTTGATGTATGTTTCCACATTTTGTCTTTTCTGCTTCTAGTATTTCTTGAATGCATAAAGTAGACAGGTTTGATGGGAGTTAGGAAGTTACTCTAGGTTAGGGTGGAAACAATGCCTCCCAAACAAGATAAGAAAAAAACAAATGTAGAGGAATTGCAGTCATGTCTTACATGCACAGAAAGTGCAAGATAGGTCAGATAGTGGAGTTACATAGCTGACATTACACTGAAGAACTTTTCCTTACTTTCCCCAAATCTATCCTTTCCAGCAAGGAAAGATCCACTGTTGCCTTATGGTCTGGAGAATGGTCACCTGAAGATTGCATCTTCACTGCGTTTGCTCAAGATGTTTGATTTATCCTCCCACTGGACTCAAGATCTATCTACAAAGAGACACACGTCCTCTAAGATTGACAGAGAAGAGATAGTGCCACAAGAAGAATATGTCATGCAGATAAACCAGCATAACTTGAATATTCATTTGCTGAAATTTCATTTTTGCCTGAAAATGAACTAATGCTTTCATCCATATAATATCATAGAATAGAATCACAGAATACCCTGAGCTGGAAAGGACCCACAAGGACCATCAAATCCAGCTCCTGGCCCTGCCCAGGGAAGCCTCAAGAGTAACACCATGTGCCTGAGATAAGTGTCCAAACACCTCTTCAACTATGAGTTAACTGTAAAATGTTACACACACACCTCAGTTACATGCTGTTCACAAGAAGAAAAGTATGTTGTAAGCCAGGAACAACACCACATAATTTCATTTCTTGTCACCTGGTCTACAAACATGTATTTAGCCTGATTCCTTTTAGACAGAGCAGTCCTTGAACATAAGCATTTAGGAAATTATGAAATTTGAATGATTATAACCTCCAAAACATAAATTATTTGAATATATGAAATTTCATATTGATATCAAATTAGGAAAGCAGTGCTGAGTAACTTTCCCTTCCCTTCCCTTCCCTTCCCTTCCCTTCCCTTCCCTTCCCTTCCCTTC
>VYXD01012026.1:557657-690199 GCA_013397195.1 Hylia prasina | reverse complement strand
CAGATCCCCTGCTCTGGGTGAGGATAATAAAAGGTCAATTGCTGCATCGGGTACAAAATTTTTTGCTTGTTGCACATAATTTGCAGGTGCACATAAATATATAGAAGGAGAAATTGGACATATATATATACATATATATATATATATATTCTGAATTTAGCCAAATTTGTCTGAGTGTGAGCCTGTTACTGGGTTGCTCAATGCTTCCAGCTTCAGAAGGGTCAAAAATCATCAGGATTTCTCTATTTCCTTACATTCTCCCATAGCCCAGATTTAGCTGAACTATCAGGACCTTCCTAATAAAATAAAAATACACCAACATATTCATTAGAGACAAAAAAATAACCTGTAACTGCAGCTGGGACAATAGTCTGAGCAAGGCGACAAAAGCAAAGGCTCATTCTGCCTTCTCCGGAGATATGCCGGATCAAAATCTAAGGAATTAAACACAACAGATGGCTTCTATGACTAAGGCCAGCTCTCTAAGCAACATGGGTTATAAATACACTTATTAAACAGAAATTACTTGCATTTTGAAGCCAATGCCAGATACTTTGATATATTTCCCTTCCTATGTAAGTGTCTGAAAGGTTTTATTTTTGTTTCAGAACAGAACAAAAATACAATTCTAAAGTTCTTCTCAGTCTAGTACCAGATACTTCCTGAGATTATGTGCTTTTAAGCTCTCTACATCAGTCGAATTAACTTTGACACATAACAATCTGTGGCTTTCAGAAATAACACCTAAAGAATAAATCTTTTACTCTTGTCCAAATGTTTAGGATTTTAGAAGGAAGTAATTGCCTAGGCTATTTCACTAAGCAACCAAAGAGACTGAAGTGCAGAAATTTTCTCTTTGCATCCTCAGAGAACAGTCAAGGTATGCAGAATGTGAAGAAACACCTCTTCTGTTCTCACTGCTGTGTAAAATGAAGATGCAATTGAAAGGGGTAATTTTAGTAAATCCTGGAAGATTAAATGAAGGCAATCATAGAATGAGTAGTGCTCCTTTGTATATAAAACACTAACAACAATCTGCTGTCAAAGATGTAAAGTTTTCTTATGAACATACTTCTTTGTCCCCAAGAGCTGAACATTTTTTTACAAGCCTGCAGATCAGCATCTCTGTAGTCCACCAACAGCTGTATCATTGAAATACATCTATAAAAGGGATCAGATGTAAATAACGAAACAGGACTTACCCATGACCTTCCACGGCTATAGAAAAGTGTAAGGAAATATTACTTTAAGCCATAAATGTACAGTAGAGATAATGCCAAGAGAATTAAACAACCATCTGGTGTAATTATTCATGTTCTCTAAAAATAGTTTGCATGTGAATGTGGCACCATATTTCCCTATATAATTTAGAGGTTTGAATCTAAAGGAAAATTACAGAAAATCACAGGAAATAATGACTACTTTTTTTTTTTTTTAATGCAGATTAACACATTCTCTTCTAAATAAGAATGCACAGGGAAAAATGCAGGGAGTGGGGGTGAATGGAAAGAGAGAAGAGTGTAGTTTTGGTACTTCTAAAGCAGATTTATATGTGACAACCCATCTGAATTCATAATAATCTTTCCTTTATGTGCTGGTGTTTTCATGATGCTTTGTAATACAGATATTTTTGGATTGTACAGTTATCAAGTAAGGAACTGCATGAAGATTTTGGTGGCTGTTTTTTCTCAATATATGATGCAAAAATGAGTTTGAAGTCATACAAATGTTAATAAAAGAGCTTTTTGTCATAGAAATAAATCATTCATCTCTGGGGAAGGGTAATTTGTGCATAAAAGACCATTTCCTGTCCCTGCTGCAAGAACCTACCAATGTTTCTAGGCAGTTATAGAGAGCTGCAGCACCTTCAAACACTGGCCAAAATTCTTTAGCAAGCCACAGACTGAGCTATGTTTGAATACTGTATTCCAACAACTCAAAACCAAATTAAATTAGTAGCAACCTGTCCAGAGACAAACTGCAGAAATTGTTCTCCCCACTCATAATTACACATTTGTGTTCTGTTACAGTAAGAAATAAAATATTTATAACACAAGCAGTGCTATGAAATTGTAAATTCTGTTGGGCAACTTGAGAAAAATACAGCAGAAATATTTTTCAGTCATAATATATGACCAATGCACATCAGTAATGAATTTACAAAGAACGTGAAATTATTGCTCTTCACTAAGATAAAATGACCAGGATTATCAAAAACAAGGATACAAAAATGTGTGGGGAGAACTGATGGATGCTGATTGCAAAAGAAATACCTGCAGTAGGTGTTTGATGCAGCATTTCCCAAGACTGCATTTGTGGAGGAGATCATACATAGCTGTGTAGTCTGGGAGCCAAGTTTCCTATACAAATATGGGCAACTGAGATGTGAGCTTAGCTATAACTCTCTCAGATGGAGGTACCACCCCTGTGTGTAAAAAAAATCAGTAAAATATTATCTCAGACAAAAATTTTTGGAATGAAAACTACCACAGGAGGCAAGAGTGGACAGGAACACCACAAGCAGACATATTCTTGCTGCATTTTATTTTATGAAAGCACCATTTGCCTCAGTCAGTCTTCAGGACACACAAGTGCATTTGATGTCAATTCTCAACTTCTTCTTCTAACTTTCAGTGATCAACTAAAGTTTAGCAGTTTAGTTTCAATGCTCTCAGAATCTTCTTCAATAGCGAAAGGGTGTATTGCTTCTTAAATCAACTAAGTTGAAATTAAGAGCAGGTAGGCAGCAGGATAGCAGAGTTAGGAGAAGGAAGAGCTTAGCTTGTCAAAGTCATGTTCCTAGGAATTTGTTTAATCATCAGTACAGATTTTACACACTTCTAGAAAGAGAGTAAAGATTGACACAAAAATGGATAGTAACAGTACTTTCATCATTTATTCTCACAAATTTATTCTCAAGTTGCTACAAATGCATCTCCATTTCTGCTTATTTCAAAATAATATTTTTGTATCAAGATGGTCTCTTGGTTTTCTCTGCCTTTTTTTTTTTTTTTTGAACTGAGGAATGAATTCAAACTAATTAAAGAATTTTCATTATGTTTTTATTTTCCTTAAAGTGCTTAAATAAGACAAGAGCTCAGGAGATATCCTTTCTGTAGGTTAATTCAAAGGCTATACACACATGTAAAATGAGTAAAGGTGAGTAATTCCTATCTTGTCTTCACTTCTTACAATGTTTTGTATTATGTTCTTATAAATATATTCATTAGCCGCTAGGAGTTTGCCTTTTTAACATATGCAGTGTATACAGTAGAAATCTCTAGATAAAAAGTAGACTAATTTAGAAGTCTTGTATACATTTCACTAACATTTAAAACAGCTTCTTTTTCCAACAGCATTCCTTCCCCTAGTACCAAACATTTGCTACCTCAGAAAAAAAAATGGTTTGAAAGCAATTTTTTTTAAAAAAGATAGGCTACTGTATCAAAAGTAATGTCAGGACATTATGTCTGAAGAACAAAGGGGTTTATTATAAGAACAGGAAAATAAAGCAGTAATAAAAGAAATATCGTCCTGTCCACATCCTTCTTTTCAAGGTGAAATCTTCATACGCTCTTAGGTTAATCCAAAAAAAAAAGTCTATTAAACATTATTATAATATACTAATAATTCTCTAGAGACTTGAAAGAAATCAGGAATGGTGGGAAAATATTTTCCATAAATAACCTGGAGCATGCTTTCATCTAACTCCTGTTTCAATTCAACACATTAATCATGTTTCCCTCTTGAAATGCTCAAGATGACAAATCCCTTTTCAGAACTGTGCTTGCCAATACTCTTTATATTATTAGTCAGGAAACTTCTAGATAACCATATTGGATGACTAGTAAAATGTTTCATGTATCCAAAAAAATCAAACAACTTCAGTGTGTTCCATATTAGGAACAAAAGCCATTTGAGCATATGCTATTTATGTTAATTGGGAAAGTTGTTATCTAACAATACTTACACCATGTCTGTGCCAAATTCAGGAAGACAAAAGTTGTCTATCCAAGAGCTATTAATACGTTACTGTGCCTTTTACGATGGCTGTTTAAATTTAAAGACACTTTTAAAAAACTTTTAGAGAGGCTATTTTGGAAACAGAGAAGCTTCATAACAAGTGAGATTTAAATCAGAACAGAAATTCTTGTTGCTTTCTGAAACCAAAGAAGTATGCCTTAAGGTAGGTCAAGCAGAGGACAGTTTAAAACTCAGATGTCAAGAACTTTTTACCTCAAAAGCAATATAACCACGAAGTTGACAAAAATTACAGCCCTGAATGTGTAATACCAGGTGCCTTTCATGATGCAAAACTGCTAACAAGAGAGAGGAAATGATCAAGGAATAACAGCAGCTAATTTTGAATCCAGCCAAGCCTGAAGGAAGCATATTTCCCTCTTTGTATGAAACTCTTGAAATGGTGGGGTGCTGTAAAAGCTCTCTGCAGTGAGCAGGCAGCAACAGATGCCACTCCCTTCCTGGGCCCTACAGAGCTCTTCAGAGCTTCTCACAACAGAAAAGCCACCTACAAACACGACATGCAGAAGAATAAAATTCAGCTTGGAAGCAACTGCCCATATCACACAATATCTGCACTATGGTGGCTTCACGGGGATTATTTTAATATGGATGAGATAAAGCAAAGGAATTAATTATTAGAAAAGTTGAAATTTTACTTCCTCTTGAATTGAAGTAGACATTAAAATAACACCAAAATTTGAAATCATGATAAGTTCTCCTGTATAAAATTTGAACATTTAATCTTTCCAATCTTGAATAACTATGGCAAGTAAACAGAAGAGAAGGGACGTAAGTGAAATAGCAAGAATTCTCTATATGCATATATTTTTCTATTATTAAACCACTACTCTTGAACTATCTTCCTGAAAGGGGATAGGTCATATCAAGTACTTAGGAAACCATTATTCTCAATATCTGGAAAGATATTGAGAATAATGAATATTGAGAATATATGAATATTTCAATATTGAGAATATTGAAATACAGACCTCTCATTGGTCTGTAGGTTCACCGCACTCTGTACCTGATATGTTAGGAGTGTAACACACTCAAAATGGTATCTAAAAGATACAATATGCTAATAAATGTTTCATTATGTCCAGATTAAAATGGTCAGGACACAGAGGTCTTCATTCCCCATCTTAATTGCCCCAATGTTTCTTCCCATGGCCATTTTTTCAAATACTTATTTTGGTGCTCACATCATTATAGGTCTTTGACAAAATTATTGGTGGAGCAGGAAGTTTGAAATTTTTAAGAGTCAAAATTAGAACCTAGCCCTGCCATTGAAAGAGACTAATATTTCAGTTAATTATTACTTGCTTCCAGAATGGGACGCAGTTCGTGATTTGGAGAGATTTTTAATGAATTTTATCTCCTTATTTTTTGGAGCTGATTAAAATTACAACCCATTTCAGTACTCAGCGGTGTTTAGCTGTATCTCACCATGGAAATGCACCTGTGAAGTCACCTGTTCTGATTCTGTTTGAACAGATACCTTCTTTTATGGTTGCATAAACCATTTTGAAAGCTGTTGTTTTTTGGTGTGTGGTTTGGGTTTTTTTTGGTTTGTTTGGTTGTTTGGTTGGTTGGTTTGGTTTTGTTTTTTGTGGTTTTTTTTCCTTTAAAAAGGGGATGTACCATAGCAGGAGAACCCCAAGCTCCCTGCCTCCCGGATAACATTGTGTAACATTGTGTCATCCCAGAAGGTGCACTCCCAGCATTTTGTCCAGGCTGTGATGAGCGCCATTCTTGATGGCAGCAATAAAGTAGTGTGCTTTATTATACATAAGCCACCAAAATAATTATATTGAATTATAACAAAAGGCATGTTTTACTTATTATTTTGTATAGAAAGGTCATGCCGTTCTTTAGTTTGCCATGGGCAAATCTCCTCAAATGCACAAAATGTAAGAGATATGGTACCATTGTTTTTTCTATGAGATCATAGTAAATCACAATTTTGTTGCATCAAAGGATCTCATGTTAAATTATCCCTTATCAGTTAATTTCAATAGCTCATTGAGTGTCAACTTATATAACGTCTGTGTGAGATTATAGGTGTAATCATTCAAACCATCAATACTGCCAATTATATTACCTAAACAGCTGAAAATATATCACGGGGAAATTCCACAGATGTCCAAAAAAGCCCCCAAAAAACCTGTCATCATGTTTTAGATACTGTAATCTTTGTGTGCAAATGGATTAGGCAACTCACCTACATATCACCAAGCTAGCAACTGAGACGTTAACAAGTGCTTGGTGGATAGCAGTTAGTAATGATTAACTGCTAACCTAATTAATCAAAAATTCACTTGGGCCTGGATTCATCCATTGTAACTTTAGTTACTTAAATGAGATATTCAAATTAGAAAATTAGATGTAAGAAGTAATCTCTATAGTTGTTGGAAGGACCTCAGCCATCCTGAGCTTTATGTGGTTATTTCACCATTAAGAGGTATCAATCTTCTTCTGTCACCTCGTACAGAGAGGAAACTCAGGTGAGTAAGCTGAAGATCTGGGGACAATGTGGAATTGAAATAACTCTGCCACAGTGAGTGATAACTAAAAACTCTACTAAATCTGCTGGGCTAATTAAACTTAATGTTCAGACCTTGATCCCATAGATAGACATCACTGTGCCAGCTGAAATGAAATCATCATATACTTAAACAATTTGTGTGGAAAAATCTGAGCGTTCAAGCATTTATGGTGTTTGATGGCCACATCAAACATTTGGTGCAGCTACAGCAAACTCAGCAATGTCATAGTTGAAGAGAAAGCATCTGAGATGGTTTGTATGCTGAGTGTAGCGCCCTTGTTAACCACAATGATTATTCTGATCTCACTTTGCAGACCAAGCAGTGGTGTGGTGAGCAATAGTGCAATCTGTAGACAGATTCTGGAGCTAATTAGCAAGAGAAGATTGCTGTTCCTAGGCTGTTCCTGTTACTACTCTGTTGTTGTGAGGTATGGACAGCCTGTTTCTGATTTATCAGGCTGTCACTTTTGTCACTGCCTCAGTCATCTCTGTGGTGAATGTCTGACACTGGAAGGCAAGATATTGACCTCTGGTGTTGCAAACTGCTGGCCAGGAAGACACAGTGGTCACATAGTTCATATGCACAATGAGGAAGTTCTTGAGGATTATGCCGATCTCTGAATAGAAATTTATTCAAGAGTTGGATTATTAAGACAACTTTATGCTACTTTTAACTCTTTACAGTTACGTCCTTGACTTAACACTAGAAGAATGTTTCTCAACAGGACTTTGATATAGCAGCTAGTCCTTGGGTTCTGAAAAGCTTTGGAGATACAAGTAATGCTTAAATCATGCAGAAGCCAGAGTATGGCTCAATAGGTACTGATGGGAAGAAGTAAATTAGCCCATGAGCACTCTGTCTTGGTCTCATATCTTTTGTTTGGCTCAGGCTGTACTCAGGCCATCACTGGTTTCAGCACACAGAGTACCATGCAGACACAACAGCCATTAGAAAGAGCACAAGACTCAGGAGCACTGAAACAGTAAGCAAAGGGAGCACATAGAGGTCCTTCAGATGTGATCCCTTCCCCAGGCTCTGCTCCCTGCCCCAAGGATTGTTTATGCACTTTGGCATTGAAGAATCCACAAATAATATAGAGAAGTAGTATCTGAACTGGCCTCTTCCTGGGCCAGACTGCCTGTTATGAGGCTGTAAGTTACATTCCCAGTTGTTTACTCTTTTTTCTGGCCCTCTCAGTCTTGTTTTTCTTTCTGCACAGTGCTACAACTTCAATGGAAGAGCAGTGAAAAAACTTCTATAATTCTTGTCTTAAACCAGGAATCGAAGGCACAGCTTCTGGGATATGCAAGAAAATTTGAACTGCCTCTGAAAGTCCTTTGTTAAAGGCAAGGTGGAGAGAAACTGACACCTTCCTTTTCAGCTGAATTTTCAAAGAGAACTAGAAGACAGCATCCAAACACAGAGTGGCAGCAAAGGCACTGAAGCCCTTCAGGCAGTAAATGCCAGTCTTTCACAAACACTGGCTTAGAAGTTTTCTGAACTGCTGAAAGCTGAAACAGAAGCATGAATTTCTCTCTGCCTCCAGCCTTTCTTCCTAGTCCTCTGGCTGGCTGAAGCATCCTCAGTTCAGATGAAATTTCACAAGGCCAGCTCAGAATCAAAAATCCCAGCCAGCAGTCTAACTCTTTCCACTTGTGATGCCCAGAACAGGCAGTTTCTGGAATATGTCAAATCTAGTCATAGCTGACTAAGACCTCCATGAGGAGTTGTCTGCTCTCCTTTTTCTCTATAATTCTGTTATTTCTGTATTAGCATGACAGAATCCCAGCTCTAGGCCATGGTGTTAGTTTGGTTTTATGGGGTTTCTACAGCTCCTCATCAGCGGCTTAATCTAGCACATTGAGATGTGAACTAGAGCAATGAGGTGCAAATCTAAGCTCTGTCCTGCTTCCTCTGCTCTCAAGGGCAGTGAACATAACAGAGAGGGAGGACAGCCAGTTGCAGAAAGAGGTATTTTAATTTACTACTTGTGCTGCCATCACAATAAAAAATTCAGCTTGCTAAAGTGAGTCTATGGCTTAGAGGATTTTCCTTTGGCTGACTTTTAAGTAAAAGAAACAGATTTCATTCACTACCAAAATGTTCAGGAGTTTGCCAAATGTCAGGTGCTAGATGGCCAAATTTGTTATCATAGAGAAGTATTTTATTTCTCTGAAGGTACAGTCAGCACATTCAACAAGTGTCACCAGAAGTGATAATTCTCTGCCATTTTCACAGCTTTTGGCCTGAGATGCTGCTACCAGTCAGGGAAGGAAAATTCCACAATATGAGATAAAGCAGAGCTCAGAGAATAAGAAAATAACATCTTTGATTGCTTTTATTGAGGATAAATTGTAGAGCTGGCATACCCTGCTGCTTTCCACAGAATCAGATTAAAAGAGAGATCATCTGGCAAAAAAGTACTAGACTGGAAACTCTTGAGTAGACAGTGTTGATTTAATGCTGTTAAAGTCACTCAAGAGAGTAGGAACTTCAGATAAGACAGAAGAGTGACAAGTGCTTGTAATGAGCTGCTACTTCATATCTGAGTGGTTTGGAGCTTAGAAGTCACAGAACAGTAAACTTCCAGGTGCTTCAAAGACAACTTCTTTCTCCAGACTTCAGCATTAACGGAGCAAGAAAAGGAATTCTCAGTAATACATATGTGAAGACAATAAATTCATTATGCTGAGCTTATATACATAAGGACTATTAAAATATAACAGACTTCTCTTAAAAGAAAAAGCATAGCCTTCTGATTTACAATATATAACCTCTCCACTGGCCTTGTATCTCATTCTTCCCAATGTAATTTTGCTTTAGAAGGGTTATTCCAGAAATAACTGCACAGAAAAAAGAAAGTGATGTATTGGTCTGTGAGCCACATAAAATGTAATTTTGGCTTCAACATCTGAAGCTTTTAGGCACTTTAAAAACCTCTGAAGCTTTATGATGGTATTAGATCTGGCATAGGAACCTGAACAGGGACTTTCTGTGATACTATTTCTCCAAACAGGCTAAAGATTTTGTGAGTGATTAAGGAAATATTAATAATGTCTCATGTCTTCAGTGGTATTTAGGTGTCAAATCCCCATTAAATAAGATTTGAGTAAAAGACCTAAGTACCTTTAAAGATCTGAGATCATATTTTTATACAATGAACCCCAACAGAAACTATCTGTTTCTGCTCAAATTTTGAACCATAGTTCAATGTTCTTCTCTGGAGGAGCATGCATTTCACAATCAGTTTGGTCTGCTTAGCATGACACCACCTGTGCTATTTTATTTATTTATGTATCTGCTTGCAGGGGTTTGTTAATCCATGCGAAATACCTGAGTTGTTATAGATGTGTTGGTCAGAAAGAGAAAACCATAAAAGCCTTGGTCCATGTTCCCAGTTCAGCAGTTTGGCATGTCCCACAGCCAGGGATGGGGTTCCCTTTGCATTTTCTGGGTCCTGGGCTGGTCCTGTGGTGCCTCTTTGTGTCTGTGGGACTCAAGGCAGTGCAGGATAACTTCTCCCTCAGCCCCACTGCCTTCTCCCCAGGGAAAACTGCCCCTGAGCAAACTTGGGAGGGCATTGTACTTGTGGGGGCTGGGATTAAACTACTGGTTTTAATTCAGTAATGTACTGCTTTTGACGCTAATAGGGATAATTTTAATTAGTTGTAATATTTTAATCCTCTGATATTAATACAGATTTAAGAAACCATATGGGAACAGGGCAGACAGAAAAAGGAAGAAAGGAAAACCACAGGAAAAACTTACATAAAACTTACAGGAGAAGCAGAATAATGCTCTGAAGTTGATTCAGCAGGTATTTTGACTTCAGAATGAGTTTTGGCAGGCAGATTAGGCACATCATAATCCTAAAACAATACATCCTTTTCCATTCAGAGTTGCTTCATGTCATCAGAGGCCAGGAACTTACAAAACTGAGTGCTGGAGGAACTGACCTTTCTCTGGGGAAACTGAGCATGGCTTGAAAAGCAGAAATTTTGCTTCTAAGTTATACAAACCTCAGAACCAGCTCCCACAAGTGTGGGCTACAAATCCTTGCTTACTCAGGAAACATCTCATCCTGCTTGGTATATTCGCCCAGAAACTCATGAAATCTTATTTCCCTTTCCAAGTCTTTGGAACAGCCAACAAACATAATCACTAGCCGTTTTCCTCCTTATCTCAGAACATTAACAATAACTTTTCAACAACAAAATGTTAGTGGAAATGGCAACTGAAAATACACAAACCCATGTTCAGTTAAATTTTAACTATAAACTATATGACATTTTTCTTTCTCATTTAGTTACAGATGTGAATACCTCTGCTAGTAAAAGAAAAATTTTATTTCCCTGTGATGCAATACAGATTTTTTTTCAGGTGTAAAAAATTTCAGTTATCATTTTCAGGTGATATTTTATCTGTTCCCTTTACCATTTTTGTTTGAATTCTCATGTACTTAATTATACATTAAAAAAAAAAAAAAACCAGTAGGAAAGTATGCACTCTTGTCAATAAGAACTGTTTATAAAACAATTCTCTAAAAATTTTGAGAAGATAGAAAGCATCAGTGCAAAAGTTTTCACTATAAGTTTATGAAAATTGAAAGTGTTGGCAATTTTTAAATGTTTTGGGATGTTGTAAAAGCTTGGTTTTTAATGAATAACAATTGAGTGCACAATGTCTGGCCATCTTCATAGCACTTCTAATGATACAGATGTATGTTGATCTAACATTCTTAAAGAAATGTTTTGTGTGCCAAATGCAGGCAATTTATCCCCAAATGAAACGAAACACCTGTTGGCACAGCAACAGTGAGATGGGATGAGTTCAGAAAGTCTGCAAGTTTCTTAATTAACACAAAAATAGTGTTACATCTGTATAGAACAGCTTTAAATTAAAGTTTTGTAGAGAGGTATAATACCATTTATTCAACTAATTGGGAAAAAAATGGCAATGGCTTATGAGCCATTCTTCAAGTATGCATAAGAACTCGCAAAATCCTTAGTTAAGAATAATCCTGAAGAACGTCTGTGTGTGTCTTTTTTCTCTAAAAATATATCCATTTGCCAAACCTTAGTCAAAGCTTCTTAAACTCTCTCATACAGCAACACACTTGTAGAAAAAGAAAAGAATTACTGCACAAAATCCTGTACTATAACAATACAAAAAGCCAGGAGAGGAAATACTATTTTGACATAAATGAGAAGAGAGCGGTGTTAGTTGTAAGCAAAAAAAACCCAAACAAACAAAACAACAACAAAAACCCACCACTAACCATAAGAGCAGTTTCATAAGGAAAATGTAAAGGATTTAAATCCTGTAAATCTTAAAAAAAAACCTGTTGAAACCATGGCTGAACTTTTCTAGGTATCAAAAGCAGCATCACTGAAATTACAAAGCATAGAAAGGGGAAACCCGGTAGACCTGAATGTGTTTGTGGAGCTGGTGTGGATTGTGTTGGAGAAGAGCATGAAGTCAAATGGCAGAGCAGAAAATGTCACAGAATCCACAGGAGCAAGTGAGAAGCTGAGTCTGCAGAAAGTCAGGAAACTTATGAAAGCACATTATTCAGGGAACTTAGGAAAGCACTTTATTCAGGAAAGCAGTGAGTATTAGCATGCATTTATGCAGTAAATGTAGTAAGTGATAGATATTTGCATTGAATGACATGTATCCCAATGCCATATACCCTTCTAAATAGACTTCTACTTAAAACAAATGTTAAGGACCAGCTAGTGCTTTGCTTGTCACTGTGCTTGTGGATGCACTTCTGTCCTTAGATGTAACCACACTGGATGACCTCTGTTCCCAAGTCACATCCATTGTTACCTAATCTGAATCAGTCAAAAGTAGCTTGATGGCTTCTCTGCTCTAGCAGTTCAACAGCACAGGCAGAAGGAGGATTCACAGTGCAGGTGTGAATCTCCAGGCAGAAGAACAAGAGATGAGCACTGTGGTGTAGGAACCAGGAGGGAGACACATAATTCGCTGGCCAGAAGAAACACCAAGACCACAAAGTACAAAAAATAGTTAATGTACTTTGCTGCAGTAACCATATAACAACCAGACCAGTTACTGAAAAGATTGTGTTTTTATAAGTAGGGATGGTGAGGGAGGGAAACAAGGGAAGATCTAGGAGACACTGGGCAGTGGTGGGTGCTGTAAGACTGTCTGTGCACTTGGTGTTTTACCCAGGTGATTTAACAACACCGAGTTACTCACAGCCTCTGTGAGGCCCAGCCTCAATACCATGCTGCTTTCTGGACATACACTGTAGCCATTGGCTTCTGGTCTTCTGGAGCTCTGTGGATTTATTCAATTTATTTGATATTTATTTTATTTATTTGATATTCTGTGGTTTTATTTAATTTAATTTTCCTTTTTGTGTCTCAACTTCATGTTTGGGAAAAAAAAAAGAGCTCCTTTTCACCAAATTCTCTAAGTATTTATGGCATGAACACACCAGTACATTTCTTTTCCAGTGTTAAGGAGAACAAATAGCATGAAAAAAAAAACCAACCTAAACTCTGTGTTCTTCAAGGGATAGAAAAAACAATGACAACAGGACCCAAATCAAACTATCATCTGGGGGAGAATAATAAATATATTTATAAAGTCTCTGCACTAAGTGACTGAACACATAGCTCAGTCTTAACAACAGAGTTACAAAACACAATAAAAGTAAAACCTATCCTCATAACACATCAAAAGAGAAGACCAAAGAGACATAACAAGAATATGCTTTTTCATTATTAGATGCTGAGTACCTTGAGAATGATGTTTAGAGAAACATATTTGGAGAAAAAGATTTGAATAGAGAAACATTTCTCACAGCAATGAAAAACATTACAATTTGAATTCAATAACAGCAAACAAAACAACCAAGCAGTCCAGGCAGGAATTGAAATGTGAACTGTGTTAATGTTAGAAGCATATTATTTCTTTGATGTTTTACTCCTGAATATTTTGGAAACCAAGAAACTCATCATGACTATTTTTCAGGGTAAGGAAACCACTTGCATGCATAATATCGTCTTTACCTGAACAAATAGAAGTGTTTTCATTTGTCTATCCATTTTTTCAGCTGAGCTTATGATATACAAAGAAACAAAAATGTTTACTGTGTCCTAGACTACCTTTAACCTGCTGCATACAGGCTCAGTCATTCACAGGTGAATATTTCAAAACCAGAAACATTTGAAAGCAGATAGTTCATATAATTGCTAATAAAAAACCCCAGATTATAGCATCAGAAACATTAAAGCATATTACTAAATAAAGAAAGTTAAAAAACCCCCACCAAACCAAACATCTTTTTCATTTTCCATTTATTCATGTAATAATTGTAACTATCACTGCTGGGTAGACTGTTGCTGTCTATTTTCACTTGGGGAATTCAGTTAGCTATTTAAATAAGCCAGCACAACATTTCACAGCCCTATAGTCTCTCTTTCTCTCCAGTCCACTATTTAATTTTTGTTACAGTTCTCTGTCTTTGGTACACATATTTGTCTTTGTAATTCCAGTGATGGAAATCCTTATTGATTCTTCAAATGCTCAAAATAAAACAAAACTGTTCACTAGACAAATATTATTTTAATTCTTTAGAAACATCCTCTATGATCACTGGGATGGATATGATATGGGTATGATAAACAGTGTCTGGTAAAAGTATGAATTTCCTTGCATAAGTTTTGTACAGAAGTCATTTGTACAAAATACTGTCATTCTGTCATATAACACAGCCCAATATTTCTTCACTCATCAAATATATACAGTTACATTATGCTTTCACTAAATCCTTACATTATAAGTTATATGATGACATTGAAGCAGATTTAGCTATTAATTCCCTGAAATCTTCCCCCATTTCTTTCCATCAAGCCTTTGTAACATTCTGCAGTGGACCCTGAATTTTTTTGTTTTCAGTTTCTTAAAAATGGAAAAAAAAAAATTTTGTAAAGCATTTATTGTTCTTTACTGGGGCTCATTGACCTTCAGAGGGTCTTGGTGACTTAGGAGGGAAAATTATAATAAAAAAAATAAAGCTAAAACCAAATATCTCCAAATGAATCAGAGTGAAAAGAGAAGTGGATAACCTCAGTGATTACAGATGTTGGCAATAAAAATACCCACTCCTTTGCACTTGGGATTGGCTCCTCATTCTCCCTGAGTAGAGAAAGAAGACCCTTAAGATAGACCAGTTTTATCACTCACCTAAAAACAAGAAATAGAAATAATAACAAAAAGAATGAAAAACAGGAGAACAAAAATAAAACAGTGGTTGTAGCACTGTAGCATGACTTTTGTTTCCAGAGGAAAAAGGAAAGTGTTCATGTAAACCTTCCTCTTATCTTTGCCTTTGCACATTGAGAACCTCTGGGGCAAGTGGGCACAAAGAGCCAGGGAAAGCAGCAGGAAGTCATGTACAGGAGCCTGCTTAAGTCAGCAC
This sequence comes from Hylia prasina, assembly GCA_013397195.1. Taxonomy (NCBI): domain Eukaryota; kingdom Metazoa; phylum Chordata; class Aves; order Passeriformes; family Sylviidae; genus Hylia; species Hylia prasina. Next base: position 675,175 of record VYXD01012026.1, on the reverse strand, counting down.
AGATCACCCCATCATCAATTCATCCTCCTCATCCTGAGACGTGAGGAAAGGCGCTGCACTTGCCTTCTGGCATCTCTTTGGAGAGATGATCGAAACAAATGGACACAGAGATATCTGAGAGAGAAAAATAAATACACTCCTTCCTCTTGTAAGGCATTTTTACAAAAGAAAAAAAATCTGAAGTACAAACTAGGTAAATTCAGCCCTTAACACAGAAAGCCAAACTTACTTACTCGTGTAAACAAGAAATCCAAAACCTGAAAACTAAAACTGATGGTAGCAATACACTGAGTGAATGCTGGATTTCTCTGTTGGTAAAATTCTTACATATTTTGCTCTTCCTTGCCATTATATAACAGTGGATGAAACTACTAGGGAAGAGCTCCATTACCATGAAAAATAGTATGGAAAACAAAGGATAAAAAAAACCTGTAGTTTTTAGATCACAAGCTAATACCCTTCTGATCATCTACAAAACTTGATGGATTAGAGAGATGGGTAATCACAACCATATGAAGTTTAACAAGTGCCAGATTCTGAACCTGGGATGGGGCAACCCTGGTTGTGTACAAAGACTGGAGAACAAATGGCTGGAGAGCAGCACTGTAGAGAGGGACCTGGGGGTCCTGGTTGATGACAAGTTGAATGTCAGTGAGCACTGCCCTGGCAGCCACCCCTGTCCTGGGGTGCATCAGGCACAGCATCATCAGCCAGGCAAGGGAGGGGAATGTCCTGCTCTGCTCTGAGCTGGGGAGAGCTCACCTCAAGTGCTGGGGGCAGTTTTGGGTGCCACAGGATAAGAAAGACATTAAACTATTAGAGAGCACCCAAAGGAGGGCCACGAAGAAGGTAAAGAGTCTGGAGAGAAAGGTGTATGAGCAGTGGCTGAGGGCACTGGGTCAGTACCCCGGAGGAGAGGACATGGAAGGGAAGACCTCATCGCTGTCTGCAAACTCCTCATGAGGGGGAAAAGAAGGGGCAGGCACTGATATCTGCTTTCTAGTGACAAGTGACAGGACCTAAGGGAATGGCCTGAGGTTCTGCCAGGGGAGGTTTAGGTTGGATATTAGAAAAGAAATTCTTCCCCCAGAGGACGTTTGGGCACTGGAACAGGCTCTCCAGGGCAGTGGTCACAGCACCAAGCTTGACAGAGCTTAGGATGTGTCCAGTGAACGTTCTCAGGTACTTGGTGTAACTCCTGGGGATGGGGCTGTGCAGGGCCAGGAGCTGGACTTTGATGATCCTTGTGGGTCCCTTCCAACTCAGTATATTCTATGATTTTATGATTCTGTGATTACAATTTCTAGCAGTTGTTCTCAGTCTGTTACTCTGAGTAATTTTTATGCGAGTATTTATTTCCATAACATTACATCATGCTGCAAAAACCACCCTTCCCATACAACAAACTGCAAAAGACGAGAACTAAGTCTCAAGCCTTTTCCCCAGCCAACAAAACTTGCATTACCAATGTGGAGTCATGTTTTCATACTGTTGACCTATGAAGAGATTAAATTTCACAAGCTTCAATGCTCAGATTTTAAGTGACCATTAGGGCTTTGACAGTCTTATATTAGAAAAAAGTGCTCCTCCTGAATTTGGGCTCTACTTCACAACAATCCTCAATTGCTTGCTCATTTTATTCTGTCAAAGGAATATTTCTAGTCCTGTGGAACTGAGGAAAAAATGACATATAATTATTAAATAATCACAAAAAGCAAAGGCAAATGAAAGATTGCCTTCTTAAATAAATGCACTCAAATATGACTTGCACACCACCTCAAGGCACTGTTCAATGTCAGGGGAGATAATCAGATTCTTTAACATTTAAGACTGAGATATACACCCTCTTTTTGATTTAGAGTTGAAAAAAGACTCAAGAATATAAAACAGGATTTAGGAGGACACTAGGAATTCTAAATCCAAAATGATGACCTAAGAAGGTTTGTTTACACTCAACTAGACAGGGATGGTGATGGGCTGTCCTTGGAAGGGCAGAAAAAGGTGTCTGAGGGACAGCAGTGCAGTGCAAGCTGAGAGCAGAAACACCTGAGAAATCAGTTTCTGGGGTGCCCAAAGTCTTACAGAAACCAAAAAGGGAAATTTGAGCTCACCAGCTACAGAACTGGACCAAACTCCCTCTGTCTCTGGCCTGGATGAAAGTTTACTACACACCCAGATCACAGTATTGCAGCCAAGAAAATTGCTTGCCTAAAGAGCTGCTTAGCCTGGTTCTTCCTGCTCTGTCCCTGGAGAGGGTATCAGAGAAGGCTGGAGAGGCAGCAGTGCTGTGGACATGCTCGATGGATTCCTCCTGAGGAATCATATCCAGACTCAGAATCCTCAGAAACAGTTATTTTTTGACACAGAACCTATAAAATGGGTGTTGTTTCTGAGTCTGTGTATGACTTAATGTCATGTTAGAGAAGAGTAAACAAGAAATCAGGGCTGCTTGCCTTTGTCAGAGCCCAGAGGAGCTGTTCAAACCCACAGTTCTCATCTCTGAATAGCAGCAAAACACTTCTCTTCAAAAACATTTCTCCATATACATAAAACAAGATCCAAGAGGTGAAGAAGCACGAGAACAGTGGTTAAAGTATCCTTGTAGATGAAGAATCCTGAGATTCCTGCCTTTAGCACTGCAGCAGCTCTGCCATAGAAATAAATCTTACAAATTTGCGGGAAAGGTACTTTGGCAATCATGTGACATCAATCAATACCATCTCAATTTTCACCCCTTCCTTTGTTGAAACTCTACAAGATCACACTGAAAGAGGTTACAAATGTGGAAGTGTGTCTCTGCATCAGGATCTTCCTTCAAGTATCTTCAGGTATGACTAAACGCAGGAAAATGCACAGTTTTAATGAAGTCAGGAGCACATTGAGGTTTTTTTAATTAGAGACTTCATTTCTGATGCATTTACCAGGTACAGTGACATCATCTAAAAGCATGCATTAAACATAACACCACAGTACTTACTAGCACTATCTATGGTAATATTTCTTTTGTTTCACTGATTTTTCATCAAATGTGTTCACAGTAGTTCCTGACATTTTCTGACACTTGTCATGTGTTGGCCTGTAGTTGGCCTGCTGACACAGGTCAGCAGATTTTCTTGTAATCCTGATGAAACTTCAGCCAAAGCCTGGGGTTTCTGGTGCACTCTGGGCACACAAACAGCTTCAGAACTGGAGGACTTCAGGAACTACACAGCACAAAGGTAGATTTCTATCAGCAGAAACAGTAGTATATTTTTCCTTGTTTCACTCTTCAATATACAAAGGCTCAACAAATGCTGGCAAAGCTAATTAATAACACACTCAGCAAAACTGTCATAACTCAGTGGTGATGTGAGACCAGTTCCACAAGTTCCAAGTTGTGAAGGTGTAACAATGAAATTCAAGCTGCAAAAACAATATACCAAGAGTTAATATAGTGGGATCTTGAGAGCTGGCTAAACATATTAAAAGAATACTTTTAAAAGCCATGAAAAAACCCATCAATACTTAATCTGCATCACTGCCACCAGATTAATTTATAATTTGGCTTTCTAGGTATAAGTTTGAACTATGTTTTTTGATGAGTCTACATCTATTCTAATAGAAAGAAGGGATTAACTTTCTGGGTTTTTTAATACTAACTTCTTTTGATGATTAAAGGCTTTATTTCTTCACTGAAATCCAGCTTTTCCTCACTATCCTGTTGGAATAGGAGCTGAAACCAGCCACAAGGGACCAGCAGAGATCAGTCCCCTGCTCTAGGAGCTGTTAGTCCAGGCTTGGAGCTTACCCCTTGAGTCTCATTCTTTTAAGAGCCAAGAATACTAAGGACATCACTTTAAGACAAAATTTAGGATGACTGAAGCACAGATACCTTCCTTATCCTTGCTGAGGATCAGAGCTAGCATGCAAAGAGGTCAGTACTCAGAGTCTACCTGTGACTCAGGTGACTACAGGCCGACCACTGACACTCTGAAGTGGAAGCTACATTATTTTCGCCACAGTCCTCACCTCATGGGGTGTACCTTCTCTCCCTGTCCGGGGCACGTCTGCCTTTGGTACCAGAACCTCTGATCTGTACTGCTGAGATTTGGAGAAGGCCCTCTTTAATCTCCTCCCTAGTTGTTCCTAGCTCAATGGGCTCATGATGCCTCAGGTCATCAGGGTAGAAATGCCACCTCTAAGTGGACACCAAACCAAAGAGTAAATTTAACCACAGACAGTATTTTTCAGGTTATCTGTGACTGTGAGATGTGTGCTGCAATCACAACAGGCCAAGTGGGTGGAGCCCCTATGGTTTGGTGGAGGGTGGTCCAAATATAGTTATGAGGAGGCCTGGCAAATTGACTATATCATATTGCCCCAAATATGCCAAGGTAAGTGCTACATGCTCACAAAAGCCACCAGAGAATGGTTGGAAACCTTACCTGTACCTCACACTACTGCCCATAATGCCATCCTGGACCTTGAAAAGCAAATCCCTTTGAGGCTTGATGCCCCTGAGAGAATTGAGTCTGACAATGAGACTCATTTAAAAAATAGCCTTATCAACACTTAGGCTAGGGAACATGGCATTGAGTAGGTATACCACATCCACCATGCACCAGCTGCAGTCAAAGTGGAAAGATACAATAGACTGTTAAAAACCACCTTGAAAACATTGGTTGGGAGATCTTTCTAAAGTTAAGTGCAACATCTACCAAAAGCCACCTGGCTGGTCAAGACCCAAAGTTCCACCAACGGAGCAGGCCCTGCCCAATCTGAGCTCCTGCATACAATAGATGGAGAGAAAGTCCCAATGGTACATTTCAGAGATTTGTTTAAAAAAAACCAGTTTGGATCAATTCTGCCTCGAGTACAGAAAAATTCATCCGTGAAGTTCTTTGCTCAAAGACCAAGTTACACATGGTGGATAATGCAGAAAGATGGAACAACAGAGTGTGTACCTCAGAAAACCTGATTGTTGAGTGAAAACCATGTATAAACACCACTGTTTGCTGAATGTCACTGCCATTGTCTGTATATAGCTGTATACTGTATATTTGTGTATATCTATACATGTGTGTGTAATGTATGTGTTTGTAGAGTTAGAATATATATTAGTTTTGGTAGTAAGCTGATGATATGGGGATAAGGGATGGTATGGGCTGGGGTGACTTTATGGTGCTTGTATCTCCAGTCATCTGTTCTGTTTATGCTGGATATTAAGTTCTGCCCTTTAAGACTGGTTTCGAGAGCACAGGTGAAGCGGTGCGGGTTCCAGCCAGCCCGTATCCACCCGCCTCAGGCGCCCTGCACTAGAAAGCAGGGCACGCAGCCACGTGGATTCTTTGAGCAGTGTGAGTGGGGCTGCAGTCTGGGGCACAGGAAGAAAGCAGGGCTTCGACCTGGATATAGCAGGGAGGTGCTTATTCCATGACACGTGTCCAGGAGGCAGTGATCAGACCAGGCAAACCCGGGGTTTTGAAGGGAGGTGGGTACCATAGGCAGAGACAAGGCTCTCCCAATGGGGTTACAGCAGCGGTGGAGTGGAGCACCTGTCTGTTAACAGGGGAATGAATGGTGAGAGACATGGGGAGGGGTTGCTGAGCCCCAGCAAATCCCTCGATGCTCTCCCTAGAACCTTCTGGAGGGTAGGGAGAGGCTTGGACATGATTGACAGGTGCCAGGGGCAGGGTTTACAGCGACTGACAGGTGGCGGGGGGATTGGAGTGAACCAAATGGGGAAAAACAGAAGGGGAATGCAGAACAAACCATTGGAACTGTACAAAACTTCAAATACAAAATGAAATACAATGAATCCTAAAAAACACACCACCACACAAAGGGGAGGAGAAAAAGTGCACAGTTGGTTTTCAGAAACTGCACTTGCTCCTCCATATTCCTTCTCAGGGACTGTGTTGTCTGCAGCACAGACAGTGGGAGCTCTCCTTTGCTTTTAGTTGGTTTTTTTAGTTAGCTGAGGCCAGAAGTTTTTAGGAACTGTTCAGCTATTGTCCAGGAACACCAGGACTATTGTCCAGGACCCCCCCCAAGCTGCACTCCAGCCAGGGACAGAAAGACTAAGAGAAAGCCGAAGACACACCCATGAAAAAACTTTGACCTACAAAAAAACTCCGTAAATTTGACATCTCTTCGGAACAACAAAAAGTTCCATTATGTAATATTTGCATTTGCAGGTTTGTGAGTACTTTGCTTGTTAAATGAACATTTCTTTCACTTCTCTCTGAAAAAAATCTTTTCTGAAAAAGAAAGACTGATTAAATTTGCTTTCTAAAAGACCCCATTTGAAAGTTTCCTCCCAAATTTGCCCTAAACCAAAACAACCTGAATCAATAAGCAACAATAAACTCAATGGCACCTTGTGCTCCCAGTAGCAGCCAGGATTGCTAAGAACACTGCAAAGGACAGGAATGGTTTGGGGCCTTTTATAAACATTCAGCTTTATGTTCACATCCTCTGAACAACTCAGAATCACTCTGAAGGACTTTTCATGTAGAAACTCAGTTAAAGCTTCAAATGTTCTGGTTTCACTCCCACAAATAGTAATATCATCTGGATTGTAAGCTGTAAGATCTCAAGCTTTTCTCTACCTAGGGTGAAATGAAGACTTTTGCTGGTCCTTCAGAGTGTCTTGTCATCCCATGTTTGCTATATGAATACCTGAATTTTCAGATTCTTAGAAAAAATTGCAACTAAAACTCAATAAGCTGTCTAAAAAAATACCCAAAAATCACCCCTCAAAAAAAAATGAAAAAAAACAACAAAAAAACCAACAAACAAAATCCCCCTGATTATTCCACCCTAACTGAAATATTTCAGCTTCAGTAACTTCTAAAGAAAAAATGATAAAATTTTGAGAGATATAGATATAGATGATACAGATAAATATAGATAGATATAGATATATAGACAGAGATAGAGAGATAGATGATATAGATATAGATATATTTAGTTTTAGAATGATTGTTTCAAAACAAAAAATCAAAATACCTAGTTTATAAACTGTCAAAATGAACTACTTCCTTTAAGAAAATAGTATTCATGGTGTAGTGGAGCCATTTGCCAAATTTGGCATAACATCACAAACAGCTGCAGTCAATCAAACAATATGGTTTTAGATAAATGAGGGTTTTATAAAAAAAACCTACTGATGTTCTCTATTGATTGCTTAAACCTAAGGTTTATATTTTTTTTTTCATTTGCTTTCATTTTTCATTACTTTTTTGTGATATTGTTCCAGTGCTTTTGGAATTGCTTTGAAGTCTGATGATCTGCATTGTGAGCAAATTTGGCTTTAGACTTGTACCCTGTTTGTACAGGGTTCTGAAGAACACAACACTATGTTTATTTAGACATAGTGTCTTTATTTAGACACTATGTCCAAATAAAGGATTTTTTTTTCTCTCCAATAATTTTTTTAGAAGTTTAAACACAAAGATTAATAGCTTTAGGCATGATTTTATACACTATATTTATTCTCAGTGAGCACTTCTTATATGAATTACCTGTTCCTCATTCTGACAGAGTTTTGCTCCCCTTGGGGTTCAAGACCCAGTATCCTGAATGGTTGCTGCCCACAAGCTAATGTGTATTATAATTACTGTAGATGGGATGAACCCAAATAACCCCCCTTTAAGCAGATCAACTATTAATGACTTCCTGGAGATTCCAAACTCACTCCCATTAAATATTAATTGTAAAACAACCTATTACCCTACTGAGAGCAAGAATAATGCCTCCTTAGTGACCTCATGCATTCTGATGATAGCTAATTCAAGACTGATGGGAAGCAGTGGAGCTCAGTGGAGAACAAAGGTGCACAGTGAGACTTTATGATACCAGTGGCACCACACAGGAACCTGCATGGCTGCAGTTTACTTTGTTGTTATCCACTGATATCGATCTTCACCTCAATATGTAAAGTCACTTGGATGCAAAGTAAGCTTTATATGCAAAGGACCCAAAGATCTCCAAAGGACTGAATACAGAACTTCCGCATACTCAGTTAATTATTAGGTATTAAACTGTCTCCTCTTTCTGTTTCCCAACTTTTACCAAGCCCTTTATTTTTCATATAAAGGAGACAAATGCAGCCTCATGAAATTCATGAAGTACAGCTGGATTTTGCTGTGAAATTCACTTCCTTATGGAGAGGTAGAAAAAGAATCAACCACCCACAAACTGGCAGTCTAAAATCTTGGCCTACTTCCTGTCCTGGAGGAAAAGTCTGTGTGGCTGCAGGCACAGCCTCACACACCAGCCCATCATTCCCAGGTGGGGATGTAGCCCTGAGCCCCTGTGCAGGGCCAGTCAGCCTTTCCTCCTATCACATCTGCTGCTCTTCCTCCTGGGGCTCCAGTCAAGACTCCCACAGCATCAGTGAGTTTGATATTGCAAGCATCTCAGACTGTGATTGACATCTAGATGCCCCACTGCTTTTGTTTGATGCACTGTTGATGCCTCTGGTATGTGTGTCCTAGAGAGAGCAGAGGGTTCTGTAAGGTTATTTTTGCCATGCTGAGGAAAATCTTCCATACGGGTGGGAGACCAGGGTGCCGTGATGTCTGCTTGGCAGAAAAACAGACAAAGAGGAAACAAAAATAGAGAGATGATAAGTAAGCTTTAGGCCTGAAGCCACTGTAATTGAAAGAAAATACAAAGCACAGCATCACAAACACATAGGGATAGTCCTGCATTTTCTTTATACCTTCACTGAATATATGAGGGTAAGGGTTTGAGGAAGGCAAATGTCAGCCAGCAGTAGAAAAGTGCTCTGCTATGACAAAAACCTCTTCTCTAAACTAGCAGAATTAACCCCATAATAAATCCACCGTGATGAGCTTAAGGGCTGCAGCACTACAGCTGAGAAACAGTGCACCTGGATATTTAAAGTTAATAAGATTTTGTGGCACCTGGAGGTTGACTCCTCAGCTGTGATGCCAAGTGCAGCAGCACTTAACAGTGGGTGCATCCGACCCACTGGCACCAAGAGTTTATGATTAAAAATTTTATGTGTGTTTTCCAAGCCTGCTATTTGATTAATGCATTGGTCTTGCAGTATTGAATGAAGCTTTAAGTGAATTTAAGATCCACTATCTCAAAGGACAATAGAGTTCAGCTATTTCAAAGCTATTTCATATAAATAAAGAAACAACTATAAGCAAACATGATTCCTCATGTTGAAAGTCTCAGGACCAAGTTTTTCTTAGAGATTCTGGACACCATTAGTTCTCTTTTTTTTAATCTGTCATTCTAGTTAGACCTTGCAATAGAAATTTCCCAAATATTATCTATAAGACCTAGATACCAGGTTTACATAAGGCATGAGGAATGTATGATTGACCACGAGAATGTGTATTTAGACTTTTAAAAAGACAGTCTTAAAGCGCTGCCAAATTAATTGACTGGTAAACCAAGTGGAATGTGTTAAACAAGAAATTTATAGTGGCTTGATTACATAATCAACAGAAAATAATTAAATTAAATTAAATTAAATTAAATTAAATTAAATTAAATTAAATTAAAAATTTGTGCTTGACAAAAAGACATTCAGATTATATCTGGATAGGATCACATTTGTCACAAGTTCACCGAGATGCACCATTTCCTCTTCTGGTATAAATATCTCCAGGTGTATCAACCTGCAATGTTTTTTGCAGGCAATTATGCCCAAACAAAGAAAACTAATATAGCCCTAGTGTTTTAAAAAGACATACAGAAGCAGTAATATAATATCATCTATGTTTAAAGTCCATGTAAGGAGCAAACTAGATAACATAGATTAAAGAAGTAACAAAATAAGAAACCTCAGTTAGGAAAGAGGAATAGCAATGGTTGATAAATTTTCTTACCAACAAACAAGAAAAATCTCTCCCTTACTCAGCTGTGAAAGGCACAAAACATTTAACTTCATTTGCTATGAAAGAAATGGAAGACATCTGCAGAAAAATGAAAGATTTCCCAATCAAACAGCAGGAGAGAATAAACAAAATCCAACCATCTGAGAGGAAGCTGCTGAGAAACTTTCTGAACATATCTATTACTTTTCATAATTAAAAGACACTTGAAACTTATAGTAATTTAAAAGGACTGGAGGACTGCTACAATTAAAAACTGAATAAAAGCAGAGGCTGTGGGAATTCGAGTGCACTTAGATAACAATTCCTGGGAAAAAAAATGTAAAAAATTTGAGACTGCTAATTAAATTTAGAGACTATGGAACTGTTCACCATCAATCAGCTGAAATTCATGGAGAGCAGGTTTTTTGGAATCAACTATTCCTTTCTTATGTTGGGATTTCAAGTCTTAGGGATATATTCAAGTTATATTTTTATATATTTGGGATTGTCTTAGAATTATGACAATTCTGTTTCTGAGTTTTGATCTCAAGACTTTGGAACTAAAAGACAGCCAAATTAATCAAAACTTTTGAGATCCCTGATGGATCTCAAAATCCAAATCATACTGAGAATGTAGTCAGGAATGGAGCTTTAACCATAATGCCAAAGGGAATTTTTTCTTGTCCTCTCTTTTCATCTGAGCTAAAGCTACAAAAATTTCACTAACATGGTAACTGATAGGATCAAAGAATATATTTAATAGTGCTGTTACTCTTACAGGGAGACTTGAATCACTTGGCAGATGATCGCAAAGTAATATAAGTACATTTTGTATGGTCAAATATAACACAAGATAGCTAGGAACCCAGAGTGCAGGTTGTACAGATTTCTGTCTTGGAAATAAGTAATTCAGAAAGGGACTTAGAGGTTATCGTAGGCAATTGTCTCAACATGAGTTCACAGCACAAAGCTGTGGCAAGAAGTTCTTGTACATTTAAAAAAACTAACTTCAAGGGGATGACAGAAACGTTGCGGGGGGGGGGGTATCTTTCTGCACAGCACAGATCATGAATTTCCTGCTATGACATCTGGGCACATCTCTCCTAATCAGTTCCCTGCCACTGCAGAGGCCTCAAGATCAAACCTCAGTCTCTCCTGTATCTTTGCCAGTGGCACATACCACCTAACTCTCCTGACCAAATTTATTATTATTTAGGCCAACCATACAGCAGCTTTGGAGTCAGAATTGAAGTTCCTAGATGAAAATGCAATGAAGTAGTGGTATGGGTAAGGGGTATCACGCCTCATCAGCAGAAGCCAACCCTCCAGCCTTCCCAAGTGGAGTGGTCAGAGGCCAACTGTGCTAATAGATCAGCATTTCTCTTATGAAGGGCAGAAAGAACTCCTGTATACACTTTTCTTTGTGATGTGGGACAGTCTGCACATGGAGTTTCAGAATGTTTGCACCTCAGACTTTTCTGTGGGATATTATCCTCCCAGAGAAGCCAAATCCAAACTGCATAAGGGTTAGATGCTGTAAAGGGGCTACAGATTGACACCCCTTTAGTCAGATGCATCTTGTCAGCTTTAAACTCTAGAATTTGGTGATACATATTGTGCCAGTATTCATTTCATAAAATTATCCTTCTGCCAGATACAGAAAACATCAGGCTGACAGTTCTACACTCAGCTTTACAAAATGGGTGCATGGATTTGTATACTTGATTGTAAGTTGAAATATGTGCGCAAACTCTAGACCAGGTTAGTTTTGTTTTTTTTTTATGGTATCCCAGATTTTTTCATATTGAGAATTAGATAACTATTAGATAACTGTTCAAGACCCTAGGAGCTTTCATTCAGAATCTGGTGTTTCACATATTCAAAAGGCATAGAAACAGCATTTTCAGAACAATGTTTTATTTAGGTATCTCTTCTCACAAGTATTTGAAAAGGTGTGTTTATGGAACAAAAGACATAGACTCATAGTTTTGTGACCAAATTTGAATTCAGTTATGACTACCAGCTCTTTCTGGGAGAGGATGTCACCTGTTTGCTCACAGCATATCACTACTGCTGTGCATTACTGATTACTAAGAACCCATCCCACCCCTTCCTGGAGACTCCATTTAGCCTCATTCTAAAACTTGGCAATAGTAAACTTCCAGTTTGATGGAGACAGAGAATACTTCCCCACAGGAAGATTTCTGTCTTTCTGTGTCCATTCCCTACCTCTTTAGTTTATCCTTTAGCAGTTTATTTTGATATAATTCCTAAAGTCAGATAGTATAAAAGAGGGAATTTAAAAGTATGTAATTTAAAAAAAAAAAAATCTGCAGTTCTTTCAGTCTTTCACTTTCCCTTAAAGGACTGCATAAAGTGTTTCATTCTTGATGTTTGTAGAAAGATCACAAGGTCACTTTTTTCTTTCATAAATCAGATATTGAGAAAACACAGGGAGATAAGAGAGATAAGTTGGTTAAATCATTAGCACAGTCCTCTAGAAATGTGATTCAATGCGCAATCAATCATTTTGGTCTGATCTTTATTACTCTCCTAGGACCTGAGCAAAGGAGAGATGATAAAACACCTGGAGTATTATTAGGAGGAATTAATTGATCTTCATGAAGGTCCTATGCACTAGAGAGATGAGGGTCTTAAAAGTCATGCCAGATGTACATTTTTTGAGTTGATGCAAAAGAATCACTGTCATGATTCTTCCCCATTTCACAGAAAAGGGGAGTACTTTCTTCTTACAGATCACATAGTCTAATTTTGCTAGAGGACAGAACAATTCAAGAAATCTGGAGTATTCAAGAATTTAGTGCTAGTGCCAGGACATGGCTTTGCTTCAATCCATAGAAAATATTTCCAAGATGATATTTTTCAGGCTATTTTGGAAACAGAACGCTTGTTCTTTCAAAAATTTCTCTTCCTGGATGTTAGCTCTTGACTAGTTGACTTTCAAGGCATAAATATTTATGTTTATTGAGTCTGAAATGCTCAGTTCAGTTCTTTAGCAGCAAGGTCAATGCCTCTATTGTAAAGACTCTGAAGAAGGAATCACTACGGATTTAGGGGAATGTTGCCCACTTTAGGAAAAATACATTGGGAGCAATAACCCAGCATCTGATAAAGACAATCTGCTGATTCCTCTTCACTGTGTGAAGCCCTGCCTCTGTCCATGGGTAATTTGGTAAAGGTCCATAGACTTCACCCGAACAGACTTCACCATATCAAGTGTCACAGATAAACATCAACAAGAACTGATGTTTATTTAATATTCCACAAGTAAAATTATTATCCATTTCAGTCAGACCAGTCCAGAAACCATGAAGTGATTTGATCTGGTCTAGGAACCAGGTGCTCACCAAAGCCACTCTATTGTTCTCTTTCTCAGCTGCACAGGGCAGAGAAAATATAGCAAAAGATTCACAAGTTGAGATAAGGGCAGGAAGAGGTTACTCACTCATTACCGTCATGGACAAAACTGTCTCCACTTGAGAAAATTGGTTTAATTTATTACCTATCAAAATCAGAGTAGGATAATTAGAAATAAAACAGATCTTAAAACCACCTTCCCCTAACCCTACCCTCTTTCATGGGCTTAACTTTTTCCTGATTGACTACCTCCTCCCCCTCAGTGGCACAGGGAGATTAGGAACAGGGGTTGAGGTCAGTTCACCACACATTTCTGTCACTGCTTCCTCCTCAGGGGAGAACTCCTCACACGCTTCACCTGCTCCACTGTGTGGCACCTCCCATGAGAGACAGCCCTTCACAAGCTTATCCAGTATGAGTGCTTCCCACACCTCCCTGAAGTTCTTCGTGGCCTGCTCCAGTGTGGGTCCCTCCAACAGGATGCATCCTTCAGGAACAGGCTGCTCTAGTATGGCTTCCCCATGAAATCACAAGTCCTGCCAGCAAACGTGCTCCATCATGGGCTCCTCTCTCCAAGGATTCACAGGTTCTGTCAGGAGGCTGCTCCAACGTGGGCTTTCCACAGGTCACAGCCTCTTTCAGGCCTCAGCCTGCTCTGGTGTGGGGTCTTCCATGGACTGCAGGTGGTTCTCTGCTCCACCATGGATCTCCATGGACTGCAAGGGGACAGTCTGCAGCATGGGCTGCAGGGGTATCTCTGATCCTGGAGTACCTCCTCCGTCTCACTCTTCAATGATTTTGGGGCCTGCATGGTGGTTCTTCTCACATATTCTCACTCCTCTCTTCTCTGACTACAATTACTTCTGCAAAATAATTTTTTTCCACATTCATAACTATCTTATCCCTGAAGTGCTACAACTGCTGCTGATGAGCTCAGCCTTGGCCAGTGTGGGTCCATCTTAGTCAGCTGGCATTGGCTCTCTTGGACAGAGGGAAGCTTCTGGCAGCTTCTCAGACATGCCAGTCCTGTATTCCTCCCACTACCAAAGCCTTGCCATCCAAGCCCAATACACTAAGCAATCATTTTCTCTTCCATAGAGTATTTTGAGCCAGGGAATGTTTGTGACTCTTCTCCCTTTTCCTCTGTGTTCTCCATTTGTGGTGCAGCTCTGCATTGTCTTTTGGGAAACTGTTTGTCACAACCAAGAAAGCATCTCTGTTTAGTCTGTGAAGACTTAGGAAGCTGATGATATTAGGAAATATTGAGGTTCACAGGACTTAAACCAGGGCTTCTTCAGAAACTATGACAAATTTGAATACTACAGGCATGTAGTCATGATAAATTACCATGACTCAGAATGAGCAATAAATAGATATTAATTTAAATCATGCCAACTGTAAGTTTGAAGACAGAAGAATGCATGGGAGTTTAGAAAATTATAATATTCTATAACATATACAAGCTGGAAGAAAGCAATTATATTCTGTGATTTTATTAAATTGCACAGTAATTTAAAAATACAATTACATTTTAAATGAACAATTAAAAAGAATAATGATATTTCATTATGTCAGCTGGGTTGCTCAGATGAACACTGTGTACTGCTGGATAGATGCACACAGGCATAATGTGATCAGTTTAAGAAAATCATGATTAGCAGCCCCATGCTCTGGAAGATAATTTATTACTTCTGCTGGCAACTGACATATTTAAAACTCATTAGTTGGAAATGGGATAGAAACTGGGGAGAAAAGTAACACTCAAAATGCAACATTCATACCTTAAAACACCCCTTTTCAACTTCAATCCACCAAGAAATTGAACTTTTTTAGTATTTGATTACATAGCTAAAGATAAGTTGAGAATGCTTTAGAATACCATGATTTGTTAAAGTACCTATTCTGAAGCCCTTTGATCATCTCCATGACCCATCTTTGGATTCTCTTCCATCTCTCTGCATCTTTCTCAAATTGTAGGGACATAGTTAGAATCATGGAATTATAGAATATCCTGAGTTCTCAGGGACCCACAGAGATCATCAGGTCCAGCTCCTGGCCCTGCACAGCCCCATCCCCGAGAGTAACACCGTGTGCCTGAGTATTGTCTGAAAGGTGCTTAGGCTCTGTCAGGCTTGGTGCTGTGACCAATACCCTGGAGACCCTGTTCCAGAGACCAGCCATGCTCTGGCTGAAAAACCTTTTTCTAATATCCTAAACATCCCTGACACAGCTCCATACCATTCCCTTGGGACCTGTCAGCGGTCACCACAAAGACATCTGTGCCTGTCCCTCCACTTCCCCTCATGAGAAAGTTGTAGACAATCATGAGGTCTCCTCTCAGTCTGACAAGGGCTGAATAGAGTAGGATGGCAGTTTTTCTAGGTCTGACAGTAATATCCCTGTGCATGAAGCCCAGGATCTGATTTGCTTTCCTTGTTACGTTGGTGCAGTGCTGACTCATCTGGCTTGCTGTCCCCAGGACCCCTTTCAGCCACAGAAATTCTGATTATGCTGTTCTCTTTGATTATGCAAGTACAGGACTTTGAATTTTGCCTTATCTCTGTACCTGAGAGTGTGAGCACAGTCTTCCAGACTGTCCAGGTCTCTCAACCCTCTGTAACATGTCTCTTCCGGCATGTTTGCTTCACCACTCATTTTGAGTCATCAGCAAACTCCACCTTTTTATAAAAAGAAAACATTCCTATATTTGATGTAATACTAATGGAAAAGACCTTCAAATGTGTTCCATAGAAGTGACCCATTTATTAGAAACAGTAGAAATTTTACATTACCTCCTTTGCATACTTTAAAATATCTCAAGAAAGAGGAATTGAACAAATAGATCAGAAATTCATGTGGTAACATTTCAAATATGCTCCAATTTAACCTCTAAATCACCACTTATAGTATCACTCACATTCCAATAAATATCCACCTTGTTGAAAACAGACTGTGCAATGAAAGAAGAAAATTTCACTCCCAAACATGCAATTAGAGCTAATGTCAACCTGCAGGTATTTGAATCTCATTAATGGATGGCAAGTGCCTAAGTTGTTTTTAGCTTCTTAACCACATTGATAGAACTTAGAGAAAGATCCTTTGGTTGTATAAATATCTGCATTTGCCACATGTGGCAAAACGTGGATGGGTCTAGCTGCACCTCACAAGTCTGAATAATAACCATTTCTCTCCTTCTGACGCATCTCCTCACAGTCTCTTCAACCTGATTGATTTGCTTTTCAGCCTCACAGTGATTTTTGTTTCTGGGGAAAATGGTGTTGCCCAAGACAAAGTTTAAGCACAATATTTCTGATGATATTCATCTTTATGGAAATGCTGTTAGTCATTAAAATTTTGCATAACTTTTTAAAACTTCTGAGAGGCCTTTAAAGTAAATGCTATTTATTCACCATCCTAAAAGTTCTAAAACAGGATGAAACTTTTCTTGGACACATCTTTCAAACTTGAAGTGCTGGGCCCAGATATGTTCTCAGTAATCCAAGGAAAAATCCCTGAGGCTAACGTACTTCAAGTTTGCACCATTACAAAACAGATTTGTTGGATGTAAGGAAATCTGTCATCCATTTTATGAAGTTACATTCAATGCAATTCAGAACATACTTGATCCATAGAGCTACACAATTGTGTGTCATGATAAAACCAGAATCCATTGCAATAAACTCATTCTTTGTGGCATTTAACTTATGCCATCTGGATGTCAGTTCAGAATTCTCTCTCACAGTGAGTACATTTTCAAGTGTTTTTGTTTCTAGTAGCTCTAGGAAGAGACTGTTTTGAATCTCAGTACATTTTTTTGTTCAAAATTTCACTTAGGCTGAATTTTCCTCTTAATTACTGTTACTACTTACATGTCATTTTAACATTGTGTATCATTTTTCATACTCCTTGATATTAATGCATTTGTAGTTGAATTCGCATTTCTTCTATATTATTTAAAAACTCATGGACATCAATTTTCAATCTTAAGCAAAAAAAAAAAATGGCCATACTTCTTTTCCCAGATCAGACTTTTTCTTACAGTAGACAGTAGCTGGTGCTTGTGAAAGAATAAAGTACATATAATTAAGACCCTTTTCTTGATAGATGACAGTAATCAGTATTTTCGAGACTCCTCAAGCTGGAGGTTACCTCTGGGCCACTGTATTTTGTACCATTATTATTCATGAATTTGCCTAATACCTTTTTGAACCAATTTATAATTTTGACCTCCTCCAAATTGAGAGTCATCATTTAAATTATATATAGTGGGGAAAAAAGTGCTTCATGCTTTTTAAGTGCTGCATTTATTATTTCACTAAGTCTTCTTGTTCCTGACTGTGGCACAAAACAACCACTTCTTTACACTATTAATGTGTTATTGACCTTTATCATGTACAGTGACTTTTTTAAAAAAATTAGAAAGTTCCCTACAAATGTAGGGAAGTTTTTCATACTTTGATACTTTTGTTCATCTGAATCTTTATAAAATGGAAGGACCAGAACACATATGGTAAGTAATGCAGTTCTATTTTCCAAACTCTTTCTCATTTCTAATAAATCTGTTTTTTCAGTGCTTCAGTTCTGACTGTAGGGATGCATAAATAGCAACACATCCTGGAATTAAAATGCATCATGCAAGTGACAGACAAGGAAACTTCAAGCTGGAGAAAACACAGGAAAGTTGTCAAAACATTGTAAGCCTCTCGGTGCCAGGGACAGGAAAGTGACAACAGCATAAAAATTACAATTATTCATGGTCAGAGTTCCCCTCAGCAGCACGGAGGATGTGTTACAGCTGTGAAGAGATGCAGATATTGTTTCTCAAGAACAGAGAGACAGAGAAAAGGAATAGATAAAGAGTTTTCACTCTCAGCTGGAATAGAAATTTTGTAAGTAAACCCTGAAAACCATGGATCATGTGATCTTACAAAAATTACTAATATCCTAAACCTGCAAGTCTAAGGAAACTCATTGACAGCAAACTGCCCCATCACTTCCAATAACCCTGCTCACAGTATCACAACTACTCACAAGCACAAATTTTTGCAGTTTCAGATTTCACAATTTCTAGATTACTGACCATTTTCCAGCAGTGAAATAAAACCAGCATTTATTCTACTGCTGCAAGGTGGTGTAACAGCACGTGAGTCAGCACACTATCAGCACCAGAAGAACCTTGATTTTACCCCATATTGTGTAACCTATAAGATAAAAGTTTATATATTCAGTTCTATGAGTGGGCCAGGATGTATATGCTTGATGACATCTCATTCTACTAATGTCAAAAATACCTATGTGGGATTATGGCCTGTGATTTTGGCCTTGTGCTTGACTGCAGAATATGCCCCTTTCCTCAGCAATCCACTAGAGACAAGCCCAAAAAGGTGTCGGGCCTCACTTCCTTCCCCAACCTTGATCAGGGGAAAGGTGCATATATATTGGAAACCTATTTGTACACAAGCTATCTTAAGAAAGAAAACACTGTAAAAAAGTAGAAAAAACTAGAACCAGTTGAAAAGGTGAATGTGAAGTCATCCACTATATCTACAACAGATGCATATTATTCTGTACCACTGACCAGAAGAAAATAATGACTCATAAAGGTATCTTCCTATTATGATATTTTAAAGGAAAAAACAAAAACAAAAACAAACAAAAAAACCAACCTAACAAACAAACAAACAAACAAAACCACCAAAAAAACCCAAAAACAAACAAAAAAACCCCAGAAAGAATCTTAAATTAATGGAATTAGTCTACAATATCATTATTCTCAGTGCTTCCAGAATAACATTCTACATTTTTTTAAAATAATCTCATAATCTCAGAAAAATCTCTAGAAATCCTAATTTGTGTTGTATGGGAAAGAAAATAAATTCCCTTTTTCTGAGCCTTTCTGTCTAAAATACTTTTAAATCTGATCCCAATATTTGCAAGGTGCAGGAGGGTCAGGCAGCGAGAGAAATAAAAGGAAACCAACACATTTTACTTTAAGTGATATTTTTAAGCCCCCTTCTTCCCAATTCCTTTTTCTTCGTATTCCTTGTCTTGTGACATTTGGCAAGGCAAAGCCTGAAAACTCTATTATTAGTTAGTGAGAAAATGCAGCAAATGGCTTAGATGGCTTAGCTTCCACATTCCCCTTCTCTTACACACAGTGTTATCCTGCAGCTCACCTCCCTTGCAAGGTAGGAGAAGAAATTCTATGTTTTGAAACCACTGGTGAGATTGCAGTCAGTGAGACAAGGAGGGAGTGCAAGTCCATGTGAGGAAGGACAGAAAAGGTAGAGCAACATAAAGGGTTCTCTGGAAGAAGATTAATTTACTTGCAATTGGTTGGACTGAGGGTTTGCAAGCATCGCACAGAGATTTCTGAGCAATAGCAGCTAATATATGCTTAGAGATCACCTACTAAAATTTCATTTCTAGTGCTACTTTTGTCTCTGATTCACTCCTGAAAGGGCAACTGCATTTTCTCTGACATGCCACTGCCAGTGAGTCCTTCAGGGCTCATAAACTGACAGGCAGAGGAAAGATAAAGGAAGATATACCCCTTTCTCAATGGTATTTCAATAATCCTTATTTGTCTATTTCTCATGGGGCCATCTCTTTTTTTTTTTTTCCTTTTCTCTTTCATATTTTCTGACATAGGTTTTAGAGGTTAAAAAGGAAACTGGCAGGAAATCCACCCTGTTACAGAAAAAAGTCGTGTAACAAAGTACTGTTTGAAGCAAGTATCACTACATAGAAGAAAACCACTTCTATGAGTAGTATGAAAAACAAAATATTTCTACAACAGCAGCCAAGTAATAGGACATTTTCATTCACAACTATTGTGGTTTATTGGAGAGATACATAAACCTCTCAAAAAAAAAAAAAAAAAAGGAGAAAATCAAAACAACCAACACCCAGAAAATGGATTCTTTTTAGCTGTTGGCAAAGATCTGTCTCTTCTGAGATAAATGAAGAAGTTGCTGTTGTCCCAGTGGAGTTTAATTTTTCGCATTTATGATTTTCTATGTATGCTGGGAAAACCTTGGTGTTACTGTTTTGCTCCACAGAGTTGAGATGTGTGAGAAGATCTTGCTCTCTGCCATTTCCCCACTTAGCCCAGGTGAGCACAACCTTTCCTACATGACGTTCCCCGGAGTTGTGGATGACACATCTCTGGAACTGTTCAAGCCCAGGCTGGATATGGGATGTAGCAACCTGGTCCAGTGGAATGTGTCTCTGCCCATAGCAGGGGGTTGGAACTAGATGAGTTCCATGAGCGCTAAGGTCCCTTTCCAAGCCAGATTATTTGAAGATTTTATGACTTAATATTATTCATGTAATCGCATGGTATCAAACAGGGTACTTTCTTGTGTACCAGGTGACCACTGATATCAGTGTTTTATAGTTTAGAGGACATTTTCAGAGTTGAGTATGGAAAACACCTTTCATTATTAACACATTTGTATCCGTGTGATATTAGATGAAAATTCTATCTATTCAGACACCATTTTCATCCAGCTTGTTAATGAGAAATTTTGCTCCAGAATTATAAATTAGCCATCTCTTGATGCAAAGACTTTGGTTTTCATACTACCATAATACAAGGTCCACTTACATATTTGGCTTAATTTTTTTTCCCTTAAAAGAAGTCTAAATTATTGGAGCTTCTCTCTGCATTAAATTTCTACTGAATATCTACAAGTTTAGCTCCTTACTGATAAGTCAGTTAAGGAATGTTCTGATTGTCATTATTCCAGAAGAGGAAGACAGGTAATTGTAAGTGACATACCTGTCACAGGAATGATATTTAAGCTACAGGGTTTTCTTCCACAGGAAATCACTGTTATGATTACTGCCACTGTCAGATTTAAATGCAAGCATCACGCTTGATTTTCCTTTAGTTCATCAGAAACAAAGGCAAACAAATAAAAGCCTATAAACCTCTTTGCCTCAAATTGGGAAAGAAGAGTCCCATTATTTCTATTCTAAGCTGTTAAAGTATTAAGATCCTATTTACCTGAGACCTTATTGCTAAATTATTTTTGTGGGAGGTGGAATAAAAGGATGCCTTTTACAGAAACACGAGTGAAAATTTAACAGGTATTTTTGGTCTTTTTTGAATCCAAGCATTGGTTTTAAAATCTAGCACAAAAATAACCCAAAAGAGGCAAATGCTTTTCTGTTTGTCTGAGTATAAGCTAACATAGGGATTTATGATTTTTCTGTTATTTTTCAGCAACCATTTTTGTCATAGTTTCCTGTCCTTCCTTCTTTTCTTGGCAAAAGCTATTTACAGTTTGTAACATTTTCAAAACACTCTGAAATATTGCTCAGGAATATGACTTTTTCTAGGTCCTTGCTCATTGCCAGTGATTATTTATCCCAAAAGAAAAATATTTTGAAAAATATTGTCCTTTGAAAACTTATTTGCCAGACTGAAGACTGTGTTAAACAACACATTCCTCTCCTTTCTCTGAATTTTTCAGATTTAGCACTGTTAGTGTTCAGAAGGAGTAAAGACTTAAATTATTATTTTTCATCACTGCTTCATTGGTAGAATAAGGAATTATATGCATGACATTGCTGATTTTTCAATTGCTATATTTTTAAATTTTAAATTTCAAAAGCACAGCAAAACAAAATTTCAGTGCCAGTTTAAAGCTGAGTGTCTCAAAACCGTTCCTGTAGAACTAAACAAACCGAATAGGCATTACCACAGATAAAAGAATAATCCTAAAGGTGAGCTTGCAGAAGGTAATAAAAAGGAAACAGGACGTGATATTATCTTTGAATTACCCGTATTCGCTAACGTTTTACCACAGCGGATATCCTTACAAACTTAATTTTCCTTCATACTACTTCAACAGCAACTGCTGTGCATACACTGTTCATAAATCACAGTGAAAATGCACTGTAAGAGCAAGCAGGACTCTGCATTGTAAAGATAATTCTGCAATAAGAACCTCTATTCAGACTTGTTTCCTTTTGTTTTTGTCAATACCTCTACATTTTAAAGTGGTTACTACAGAGCATGCACACATAAGTAAGCTGAAAATTATTGAAAAAGCATCAACATTAGAGTAAAAGCAAACAAAAGATAATGGAGTCAAGGAATTGAAAACACTTTAGAATTAACTTTCTACAGAAGAAAGGAAACCTTAACTGAATTCTCAGTAAAAAATAATTTGAATAGAATTTGGAGGAGTATTTTCATCTTGTAAATGCTAGTTTTCTCCACTTCATTGATATATTGACATTTCAGTCTTTTTGTTCTTGATTCAGAAGAAAAACATATATACATAATTTCTCCTAAAATGTAAACTTTAAATATCTGGTTTTGAAAATGCGTGCATGCTAAATATATTATGAGAACTTTCTTTGGAAACCTCATTCTCCAAATGGGAAACATCCCATGTGTAAATGTCATGAACATCTTAGCCAAGCTCCAAAGAATTGTTGATTTTGTCAAAACAGCATTTTCTGTACCAAATGGCACCTTCTGCACTTGCATAGTTGTTTTTTTTGTTACAGCATGTCTTAGGACCTTCATTTACTCAAGGTCAATGCAGGACACACACATGCAAGTGTCCTTCACTGAGAGTGTTTATAAACTGAAGAATTTTTTAGAGGAAATTGTCTCATCCCAGTTTTACAGTTAAAAACAAAGACTAAGTTTTCAAAGATAATACAGGAAGTCTGAGGCAGGATCAGGACTGAAACACATTTCCTAAGTGTCAATGCAGCTCTTTTTATCGCAAGGATGAATTTCTGCCCCACAGACACACATAAGAGTCAGAGATTCTTGATGCACAAACTGGTTTATAAATTCAATCATTCTTTAATATAGATTTAGGTTTGCAATATAGAACTAACAGCCAATTACTGCCTACTGTCTTACACTAAAGCTCATCACAAGTTTGTATTTTATTTAATATAAATTTAGATTTTAATTTCAACAAAAATAATTTCCCATAAGGATGACACTGTGTTTGTACCTGAATGTAGTTTCTCTAGGAATGTGAAGAAAGATTCATACCACACTTCGGCACCTGCATGCTATTCCATCTTTAACTCTCCTTCATGCCCAACACAGAAAGTACCAAGTTTTGTTTTATCTGTGATATGCTGACATTTCCAACCCAATGAAACTGTAGGTGTTGTTTTCACACTGCGTT
Organism: Hylia prasina; assembly: GCA_013397195.1. NCBI lineage: Eukaryota > Metazoa > Chordata > Aves > Passeriformes > Sylviidae > Hylia > Hylia prasina. The sequence continues at coordinate 651,789 of VYXD01012026.1, read as the reverse complement.
CTTCCAAACTTTTAAATTTCACTACAGGCAAACCTGCTTCAAGATGTTGCCTGAAGCACTATGTGAACTTGCTGTCAGATTGATTTATTTATGGATGATTGCTGAGTTCTAGTCTCTTGAGGTCAATATTTGCTACATGTACACGTATGGATAAGGAGCTGACATATTACCAACATTTTACAGAACTTTTATACTTCTGACAATTATTTTTTTCAGAATTACAAAGCAAATAGGTTATTGACTTTTAAACATATACTCTTGAAAATGGGGAGAAATAGTAGCAATAAAATCACAGAATAATGGAATATCAGAGAATAGCTGAAAGGTACTTACAAGCATCTAGTCAAACTCCTACACAGACAAAAGTCCCAAAATCCCATTGCATGTCTTGGAGTATTGTACAAATGTTTCTTGAACTCTGTTAGGCTTGGTGCTGTGACCACTTCCTTGGGGATCCTGTTCCAGTGCCTAACCACCCTCTGGGTGAAGAACCTTTTCCCAATATCCAGCCTAAATCTCCCCTGACACAACTTCAGGCCATTCCCTCGCATCCTCTCATTGGCCACCAGATAGAGGAGATCAGTGCCTGCCCCTTTGCTTCTCCTCATGAGGAAAGTGTAGATTGTCCTGAGGTCGCCTATCAGTCTCTTCCAGACTCAACAAGCCAAGTGATCTCAGACTCTCCTCATACAAATTCCACTCCAGACCCTTCACCATCTCAGTATCCCTCCTTTGGACACTCTCTAATAGCTTTATAATCTTAACTTGTGGCACACAGAATTGCACACAGGACTTGAGGTGCAGCAACCCCAGAGCAGAGCAGAGTGGTCAATCCCCTCCCTCAGCAGTCTGACCATGCTGTCCCTGGTGCTCCTTAGGACACAGAGCATCCCAGCCCTCGTGGCTTCCAGGGCACTGTTGACTCATATTCAACTTGCCAGCGCCCAGAGATTCCCAGGCCACTTTCTGCAGCACTGCTTTCCAGCCTCTCAACCCCCAGACTGTCTGTACTTCCAGAATTGCTCCATCCCAGGTGCAGAATCTGGTCCCTGCTTCCCAGTCCTCAGATTCCTCAAGGTCTCTCAGTAGGGCCTTTCTTGCCTTTGTAGGAGTCACAGCTCCAGTTTTGTACCATCGGCAAACTTCCTTAGTCCAGATTCAAGTCCTGTGTTCAAGTCATTTCTGGAGCTGATGAAGAGCACAAGGCTGAGGATGGAGCCCTGTGGAATCCCACTGGTGACAGGTGTCCAGCCTGATGTCTCTTCAGTCACTGTAACCCTTTGTGCCTGACCCATGAGCCAGCTGCTCACCCATCATGTAAGGTGTTTATCCAGCTGTGAGAGGGATATTTTCTCCAGAAGGATCCTGTGAGAGACAGTATCAAAAAACTTGACATCCTTAAAGATTATATCAATTGGCTTGCCTTGATGGAGTAAGTGGGTAATGGTGCCATAAAAGGAGAATAAGCAGGACTTTCCCCTCACAAACCCATGCTAGTTGTGACTGATGACAGTGACTGGCTAGCCTGTATTTACCTACAGGTACAAAAGTTCATCCATCTCGTATTGAAAACTTCGAAAAACTTTTGCCACCCTAAATACTCACTCAGCACAAAAGCTGCCCAGCCCTTACAGGGGCTTTACAAGAATATCCCAGTTTCACAAAGCTGTGTAATAAGTGCCCAGAGGGCCACATGATCAAGCACTAAAGGACATCACTTTACAGCATGCAGCATTCTGACCTCCAGTATGAGTCACAGCAATTTAGACAGTTTGCTGTGCTAAAGGAAGAAGCTACGAAAGCAATAATGGATGCAGACATAGCCACAGCCCCAGTGGTAGTGCCCTGCCATGCCTTTCTCTCTGGCCATGCTGGCACCTGTCAGCCTGTTCCAAGTGCTCATATCCAAATGTACCAGTCTGCAAGTTTTGAAGAAGTTGGACATTTGTTCTGCTATTCTTTGCTAGGCTTATTTTGTTTTGCTCTGGCTTTCATCTTCAGTTGAGGTTTAGTCATAAACTGCGTTACTGGGAGGGTATTCACAGTTGTATGAATCACCACAGTTATTTTAGTGACAACTTCATCACTGCAAAACCTGAACTAGGGGCTGACCCCCTACCATGGGAAATAATACCAAATTCAGAAGATCGTATTTATTCACATTTGAATCATAAAACATTTCTAAGCCTCAACTATATGACAATATTCCATATAGAGACCCTTATGCACAACCACACAAACAGTGAGTGTTTTGACTTTGACTTCATGGGATCAGCACACTCACAATTATACATCATCTACTCAGAGGGATTACAATGCAATCACCATCCCTGGCAGAAGTCAAAGATCCTGGCACACTATCTAGACAATACTTAATGCAAAATTATCACGAAGGTGCTGAGATTTTACGGTGTGTTGTGCATTCTCTGTAGATATTAGAGCTGAAAAATTTTTACATGTACCCAGCATGTCAATTTGAAATACTGAATTAATTCATCTACTGTATTCTTCACAGCAGTTTGCATCCCTTCAGACTTGTATTTAATACCATGTCTAAGCCTGGAACAAAGCAACAGGCCTGTTGGATGCCATGATGCTTTAAATTTTTCACTGCTCGGGCTTCAAAAATGAAGCATCTACAAACAAATCCTGGTGGAATTAGTGGATGTAGGGTAATGTCTCCTTTAAATTTGAAACCTATAACAAGTTTGAATTTTCAATACTTCCAGATAAATTAACAAAGTACAATTCAAAGAAAACCTGTAATTTATTTAAACACTACATTTGAGCACTATTAATGACAAAAAATACTGTATATGTTATAGTAGTAGTCTTTTATTCTACTATTCTGCAGTCTGGTAAAGAACTCATAAATTTTGCCTAATAGAAAGATTAATCAATAAGGAAATGTGAAGCTAAACTTTTGTATAGTATCACATAGACTTATGCAAGAGTCTGTTTCTATATTCTTCAATCATTAGGGCTAAACAGATCCCAGATACTCAATGTTTGTACTCCAGGGGGCTATAGACTAGTTACAATTACATTAGGTCATTTTCCAATTTAGAGAAATGTTTCAATGTTTAAAAAAAAATTTGACTTTCTCCTTTTGAGACTTTAGAACAAAAGAAAAATCTTCATACTTAGGGAAAAACTCCCAAAAACCCCGAAACAAACAAACAAACAAACAAACAAACCTAACCCAAACTAAATAAACTAAAGAAATGAAAAAAGATAAAAAATTACCCAACTCAGAGCTTTGAGTGTTGCTGTCTCATAAAGCTGATAGCACTAACACCACACTAAGATGGACCTCAGGAAAGATAATTTCCTGTTTTCCAGAGAAAGAGATATTTCACCATAACCTCCTAGACAATTACATTTCTCTGACACAAAACAAAAACACTTGGATTACTGTGCTCTGTGCCTTGTTTGGGTTTTGTTTTGCTTAAATGAGGCCCTTGCTGTGCCCTAAATTAGCTTCACAGAAACTTTTATACAGGACAAAACTTTCTGCTGATCAGGACCCACAGTGACAGAGAAAACAGCCATGCAGGAAACCAGCTGGGGGGAATCATCATTCTGAAGGATGTTTGTCTTGGTTTCTCTTTGTGTGCTCTGCCTTGGACTGCAGAACAGGGTTCAAGGAAAAGTAGGTCAAGAGGTTTTTACATTGAGAGGTTTGAGAATTCCCAAATACAGAGGGAGGCAAGACAAAGGCACCTACTCTCAATTTATCTGCATTAAAATGTGTTCCTTACTTGAAAATTGAACTTGGAGGAGAGGAATAAACTTCAAAGCAATTTGTGCAGAAATCCTTACAGTGAATAAACAGAGAAAGGTATCCATAGGCTAAAATCCTGTAATTCTTGTTGGCATTGATTTCATTGAGCACATAATCATGCAAAGGGATCTGATGCTCCAGTGAACTCCAGTCAGAAAGGAAAGGGAATTTGGTGGTAATGTTGGGTGTAACCCTTGCCTCTACAGAGGCATATGAAGAACTGTTGTACCCAAAGGCAGCAGGGAGGGCACTGAGCAGGAGGATAGCTGATGCAAGAAAACAAGACATCAGCAGGGAACCTGGGGTGGGCTGTTAGAGACAAGGGAACAGGGTGCAGGGGAGGACAATGAAGCTTTAGAGGGGTGAAAGACATGATATTCATGGAGAAGGGTAAAGGAGCAGAATGAACAGCACAGACTGTACCATTAGACCAAAAGTCGATCCAGTCCAGTGTCCTGCTTCCAAAATTGGCTAAAAAACGTGTCTAGGATATTTCTCTAGAACAGAGAGGGGAACACAGATAGCTGCACAGATACCCACAATTTTGGCTGAGGGAGCTGAGGTACCTATAGGTATAGGAATAGATTCTCTTATTTGAATTGCTCTCTTTGGGAAAGGATCCTCATTTAAGGTTCCAGAATTTCCCCATACCTCTGCTTACAGCCACCATCTCCCCATCTCCCTTGTCTGTGCTGAAAGCTGTTCTTTTTCTTTATCAGTTTGCTGAGGAACTGGATTTATGTGTAAAACTGGCCAAAGACTCTGCCAAGAAATCCCAACTCTGGCCTTTCTTTGCTAGTCATATGAAAATTTAATTTCTTGTTTTGTTTGACATGAACTGCTAAAGAAACACAAACATAAAATATCAAGAATCTCAGGATATTAGTGAGACCAGCTGTCAGGGTGTCAGCCATGTAACCCCCCAGTTCCCACGAGGTCATCAGGGCTGAGCTGCACAAGCTGGGCCTTCATTTCAGCCAGAAGTCAAAACGAAGTTAGTTTTCAAAGATACAGTTTTCAATACCAGCAGCCATCTTGTGAAGACCTCTACATAAAACTTGCAATCCATTGCTGTTGCAAACATCATCTGTTTTATAAGATTTCATATCTCTGTCTCTTTTCTTGGCAGTCTGGACAGCTTCTGAAAAATTATATTTAAAAGGAATTTTTGTCAATATGACTGTTATAGCTTTCTTCCTAATAGATAAGAATAATGATTTTATGAAATGACTCAGTAAGTGATATTATCTCAAGTTTTAACTGGTTTATTGATAAGTTACTTTCAATAGGAAAAGTTTCTCCCTATTCAATATTCTTTGAAGTTCTTTAGTAGCAAAACAATTTAATAGCTAAAATTTCTTATAAAATGACAGCTTTACCCCTATTCTTATTCTGTTTTTATTTTTTCCCCCCATGACTTCTGAGTCTAAGCTATTATATGAAGGTCTTTTCTCTTGTAGTCCAGTAACACTCTTCAAAATTGTAAAAGGGTGTTTAGGAAATTCAAAGACCTTGGGTTTATTTTGTTCACCTGGAACCAGTTGCTGCATTTCCACTTGCTCCTGATTTGCCATGGGAGATTCAGATCAAAGAACAACTTAATAAACGCCCCTCTGAAAAAGAATATGTATACGTTCCCAGAAAAATAAGTCCTATCACCTTGTTACAGTCTTTTGTTCTCTTGCTGCTTCTCTCCACGTCAGCATAACCCCACAGGATTTCACCTACTTCGTCCTTCCTCTCTTGCACAAATGTGCAGTGACCAAGTAGAGAGTGGCACAAGACCAGTACTGTACTGGCAACAAAATGAAAAGGTTACATCAAACAGGAATTGATAGCAGAACTATGAGAAATGTCACCTGCAGAGACTGAGATTAATTTCTTGAACCCTAATCACCTTTCCCCAGTAATAAAATAAGCACATTATGAGCAAACTTCAAGTCTTGTCTTGCAGTTTGTACTACACATAAAAAACAATGATATAATAATGATAAAGTTTCTGTCTTAAAATGATCTCCAAGTTATCAACCCCGAAGAACCTCCTTCTAATAATAGTGCCATTACAATTATCATTATATACACACTATGCAGAATCAATTTAATTGCAGCAAAAGCCTTTGGAAACTCTTTGACCACTGAAATCTCTATACTTTTGAATACATTTACAGCAAAGCAATTGGTTATATGACAAAATATATAGTTTCATAAAAGCCAAATGCTACATTACAGAACAAGTAAGTATTGCACAAAATCTTTATAAAAGTCCTTGGGATTCTCTTTATGTTGCTGGCTGTAAAATTTACTTTTGTATGAGATAGGTTGGCCAAAAAAAAAATTAAACCAGTGCTTATGAAATTCCTTGAGTAATTTTGCAAAGGGATAAACTGGTGCAATGTCTTCAAGAAAAATCAAGGACCTTTAGTGGGTTTTTTTAAGTCAACTGCTTATTGACATTGTTAAATTACAATGATAGCAAATAACAGAAATATTTTAGTCTCATTTCTAGTCTTTCTGTATAATTATGACAAGTACAATGCATTTTGTATCATGACAATCTTTCTCCTATCAGTCATGAATAGAGCCATGCAATATAATGCCTTGCTTGAAGAACATAATGGAAATTATTTCAGAAAAATATAATGGTGTTATTAAATTCATCATGTACAAAGACAAAACGAAAATTAGGGGTTCGGGTCCTTCCTTCATCTTTGATTTACTTTGTGCTTTTGGAAAAACATACTTGAGGCTACATTCAATAAGAACTTGAAAGCACAGTATTTTGGCCACAAGGCAGATCCCCAGCCCAGGTGAAATCTTGAACCCACAGTAAGAAATAGAAGTTCCTAATTGCAGGTTTGCACCTACGAGCCTCATATTCTTAATGTTGTATTGAATATACTGCCTATAGCAGTCAGTGGGAAATGCCAGGCACAGGACCAAAAATGCAAATGGCTCTTACTCTTTCCTAAATACCATACACACTCTAGACTGATTTTGAAAATATGGCATGCTGAGAAAGTAGAAATAATAAATACTGAGAACAGAATACATAGCCTGAATTACCATGTCTTTCCTGAGGATGACTGCTGGCATCCATCCAACCAATAGGTCAGAATCTGCCTTTGAAGACAACAGCTATTTTTTTAAAGAAATTAAGATAGGTTTCCTTTTTCCCTCTTTTAAAGTTCAGGTTCACTTACAAATAAATGCACTCTTTTATTTCCTACTGTGCCTTTTTTTTTTTTTTTTTTTTTTTTTTTTATTGTTTTTTATGGCTGGATTTTATTTGTTTNTTTTTTTTTTTTAATTGTCTAGTGATTGATATGCTCATCCAGGAAGTATGAAAGCCCTAGCTCTAAACAACATCAGCACAAGTCTGAAGAGTGGAACTATTCCACTCTTCCTCATGCAACAGCACCTACACTGAACCAAGAAAGACCCAGGGAGATCACAGCTCTGGTACAATAGTTGACCTCACCTAGCAGATGGGTCCTACATTTCTCTCTCATCATGAGCTTTCTGTACAGAATGAATAAGCATATGTGGGCGAGAGAACAGAGTCCAAATTTCCTCCTCTGAAATTAATTTTCTGACTTCTGGTACACAAACAAGCTTTTCCTTGCTCTGTCTCCTCCTGACCTCCCAAATCTGGTATTACTTCCTGAAAACTCCACCAGAAAGACAAGGGAAGTTTTGTCTCTTTTCCCACACTCCAGTACCAGCCTCAGAGGAAAATACCTCTGAAAATGTGGGTGTTGTTTCCTTGGGCAGAGCCAAGGCTGGAGAGGGACCTTTGCCTGGGTGAGCCACTTAAGTGATACCTCTGTGGCAACTGGAAATCTTATAAAAACATAAAGCAGCCCAAAAAGTTCCATTGTGGTATTTTGGGAGCCACTGCTGGCACATATTAGGTATGCTCAAAGCACACTCCTCAGAGTTTCAGGAGCACATTGGTCTACAGTGAAACAAATCAGGTAACTACTGGAGTTTCCCATCAAATGAGGAGTCACAGCTACATGGCCACCAGTTAGAGTTTGCTTGCTTCATCCCACGTTGGAATTCCGCATTCAATTCCCGTTCTATACTCCTCAGGACATCTTGAATGGAGTCGTTTGTGCTATCTTCATATGACTGAAAATTTAGGCAATGTTTCTGAAGACTTCCTCAATCACCTCACTAATTAATGAAACTCTAGCTATACAGGCTGAGGAATCAGTAGAAAACCGAATGCTTCAGCAGCAGCCAATCTTCTAAACTCAAATATACCTTACTTTTTAATGATTGGAAGGGACTTAGTCAACAGCTTAGAGAAACTTTATTTACAGAGATTCAGACTTTCATACGGGTGAAAGTGAGACAAAAGAAGATGGTTTAATCAAGTTTAATCAAGAGGACTAAATAGGAAGGAGGATGGAAAACAGAGTACATAGAAAATGGTTGGGGTAGGCTGGGTATTCATCATACAGCTAGAGTTACATCCTTGCAGGATGTGTGGCAAGAAAACTTCCAATGAAATGCAGAAAAAGCTTTCCAAGGGCCTTTATATAATAAATACATATATCTAAAAATAAATAACCACATTCATTCTTTTCCAAAAAAACAAAACAAAACAAAAACAAAAAAAAACACCCCAAAACCAACCAACCAAACAAACAAAAAAAAATAGATCCTGAAGACATTTATACTGTTTCTTTATTATTTTTCCTGATGCTTCCATCTATACTAGAAGAGGTTTTGCAGGTATGAGATTCATTATTATTACATTCTTTCAGGGACTGCAGTAACTTCTTTGGAAATTACAGATCACATCTGGACTCACTTTAATTATAGAGATGGTCCATTAAAAAGTTCACCTGTCACCTGTTGTTTCTCAGAATTGCCTAACATTGTTTCCAACAACAATATCTGCCAGTGGCCTATCCGTCTAAAAATATTTTTATTTGTTTCCATAAGACCTAAGGGATGAAGAGGAACTCCAGTGCAAAGAACAGATTTTAAAACAGTGAATCCAAATAGCCAGAAAAGAAATATAGATACTTTGAAAAAATCTGATAAATATAAAAATGGTTTACTTCCTGCATGAATACATTCAGGTATGTTACAGAAATATATGCCTATTTTTATATTAGTTTTAATTTTTAGCCATGGATGATGTATATTTACCTGTAAAGGCAAATTCTGGTTTTGGATGGCAAGGATGAAGGTGATGTTTTTGGATGACAAGGATTTTGTACTGGGATCAAAAACATACATGTTTGATTACCTGGTCAAGAAGTTTAGGGAGGCACTAGAAAAATAAGCCAAGCAGTGGATGGGAATGATTTTGGCTGCCCTAATACTTTCTGATTTAGTATCTGTATCTTCATACGAAAGTCAACATTTTGACCTTCATCCACTTCAAGCTGGATAACAACCTGTTCAAAATTTCCTGTTCTCTGCAGTCCTCCAAACGGTAAGGAAAAACTGTGATGTTGTAATAGCTTTGATGGTGGCAGCACTTCTGGCTTTTTGCAAGATATTTAGTTAATACAGAGTCAGTCTTCCTGTAATAGGCAAGATGGACTTGTACTCCCAGTCCTGCAGCATGGCTAGTCCATAATATGAATGTTTTAATCATAAATCTTATTCAATCCATATGTTTGTTCATGCATCATTCACCTTTATTCCTTTCATTCTGATGTGAAGTTTTTTTTCTAAACAGCTTTACAGTCCCCTTTCATCTGGGACTGAGGGTCTCTGGGAGCTGGCTAGAACTGTGGGGGAAAATAAAAAGAGTTTTTTCAAATATCTTAATGGCAATAGGCAAGAATAACATTGACAGGATGAGGATGGTCACCTCACAAACAGGGCCAATGACAAAGGACAGGTGTTTAATGCATTCTTTGCCTCTGACTTCAGTATGGATGATGGACCAAGGAGGTCTCAGTGCCCTGAGCTGGAGGACGATGACTGAGAATGTTCAACTCCCAGCTGACCCTGAAATTGTGTGAGATCCAGCTGGATCCCTACAAATCTATGGGCACTGATGGGATTCATCCAAAAACCTTCAAAAATCTGACAGATGTTACCACAAAAGCTCTCTTGATTTTTGAGCAGTCTGGGGAATCCAGAGAGGTCCCATCTGACTGGAAGCTGACAAACATTGTCCCAGATTTCAAGAAGGGCAAGAATGAGGATGCTGGAAACTACAGGCCTGTCAGTCTCACTTCAGTGCCTGGTGAGGTTTGGAGAAGATTGTTCTGGGAGGTATTGAAAAACACTTGAAAGACAACTCAGTCATTGGTCTTTTCAACAACATTACTCCAACTTAGATACATTTTCCTAAAATGTAAACAAATAAATAATGTTTCTTTAAGCCCTGTCACTACCCCATTTTCAAATACCTTAATCTTGAGATGAATGGTCAGGGTGAAGTGAGTCAGGGATTCATAAGAAAAACAAAGCCTACATATTGCTCTGATTGTAAATACAGTTTTGCCTTACTGCTGAAAAAGAAAACAAAGGAAAGAAGATCACACACTGGAGACCAGAGCTGAGTTTTCTGAGGAGAAGGGTAAAATGCGCTAAGATTTTATTATTACAAGTTAGTATAAAGTCTGGCAACTAGATGTAATAAAAGATGACAAGCCAGCAGATCTATAAGAATAATATCCTATCATTATGAAGTAAGTAGCAGGGGAAGCAGGAAAGCCTTTGGCAAATCTTACAAATGTCTCACTGCAGACAGAGGAAGCACAAGAGGAATGGTGGATGCCTAATACTGTTCAAAAGTTTAAGAAGGATCAAAAGTATAAGTGTGATTTCCAACTATCAGCTGGTTGCAGAAAGCACTTATTTGGGATGCAGAGTACCTAAAATTTACAAATGTATTATTTGCCAAAGGTTGGTTTGTTATTCTGAGAGAAACTATTAGAGAATATCACCTTGTTCTGACCTCTCCCAAGTAAAACTAAAATAGCAAAAGAGTGAAGGGTGAGGCAAAGGAGACAGAGTTCTTTTCTGAACAAAAGAAAGAAGCGGCTTACACTGCAGCGCTTATTTTGTTCAGTCCTACAGTTTTTCAGTTGCTTTCAGCGAAGCATTACATGTATACTTTTGAAACATTTTTTTAACGGCACAAAATTGAAGAAATTTATATATGCCTTTGCAAGAGAAGACAGATTAAAACTGAATAAGATTCAGGATTCAGAAGGAAAGAGACATTTTTGTTATTCAGAGAAAACCAGATAGAACTTAATGGAACTTCTCATAACTTTGCAGTTTTCAATATCCTGTAAAGCTGAACACAATGGAAAACACTTTGAAAGAGTTGTGAGGGTGAAACACATAAAGAATCCCAGACGACTGAAAATTTTTCATTTTATTGGAGATATAGCAACATAAGGAGAAAAATTATCCTTTTCCTACTTTTCAATATACCTAACAGTAGTGCCCAATCAGATTTTGTCACACACATAAAATTACTCAAATGCTACTCAAATGTAGGTGTGCAAGAGACAAATGCAAGAAGGTATTCATTCAGGCAAATATCTTCTTCTAATGTTGTTCTCATGACAAACTATGTAAAGCAGAAACCTAAATTAAATCTCAGTGGTATCTGAAGGAACAGAATTTCAAAAGCAGTAACACATCACCATTAATAGTTTCTTCTTGCTGGAAAACCTAGATATTGGCTACCAGCACATATGTTCACTCCAGTCATGAGGGATGACATTAAAGTCTACATTAAATATCTCTGACCACTCAGAAAAATGTATCACATTTAAATTCCTTGAGCCATTCCCCGTGTCCTAATTGGCTCCAGTACCATTTCTCTCATGGTGCATCTCCTCATATAAAAATGGAGCCATTAATTAAATTTGATACCACAATTTAGGTGTCTAAACCTTATTGTGTTATCATTTGCCTTCCTGAAACACTCTGAAGGTTTAAACTCACTTTTCCCTACAACTCCTTTCTGAAAGCTGGAGCTTCGGGTTAATATCTTTTTTTTTCCCCTCCTTTTCTCGTATAGCATGTATAGGTACAAATTGTCAGCCCCACACAAGATTCTATTGTACAGAACTTCCTAGCACAAAGAAATCTCTAAGATCCTTTTCAAAACTTCTTTCATACTACGGTCCTGTAGGCTGATGGCATCCAATGATCTTCCCTCCACACCCTTTACAACTCCTCTAACTTTCTTGTATCTGTCTTGCAGCAAAGCCAAACCAGACTTCTGCTTCTGTCTCATGTCAGAGCACTGCACTAGGGTACAAGAAATTACATCTCTTTCTCACCTGTAAACATACTTGTCTGTTAATCATCTCAGTCACCTGAGGTTTATCTCTTTCAAAAGATTCAATTCTTTCTTATCATGCCTAAAGCAATTCAAAATCGAAAAATGCAAAATTTTCCTCATTCCTCGCTCTTAAATCTTGATATTCCCATTAAATTGACATTTCCTATATATATGCAATCACCTTAAGAATTCTGATGTGCTGCAGGTACAAGCTCTGTACTTGTAATGTGGGAAGACATTTTGAGTGTATGCACAGAATTATGGCTTGAGAAAGTACAGGCTGGAAAGAGTGCCTTACTGCTCACTCTCTCCTGCTTCTACAAACACACGAGCCTGCAGTAATCATCTGAATGTGGTTCTGAATTCTGATCAGCCCCCACTTAAAGAAAATATTTTTTTAGTGATAATATCTATAATAAGTCTTCAGTAGCTTGGAGCTTGTTTTTAAAGTAGCCATACATGGGGTGGGTTTTACCTTGTAAAGTTAAAATCGTAGAAGTGACCTTAGACATCCACTCACATCTGCAAGGAGAACTTTCTTGTGCTGAATGTGCCCTTTTGCTTTTGGGGCAGCCTTCATAGCAACAGAGAGAGTTTCACATAAAATGTGTCTAAATAGGAGATAAAAAAATTACACAAAAGAAAATTGGAAAACTTCATAACCCAAATAGTAAACCTTAAACTTGCTCTATCATGCTGTGTAAAGTTAAGATTCACCAATAACATAAAGCTTTGCTCTACTATATTGGAGTGAATATCAGTAGAAATACAGAAGTTGCAAAAGCTCTCTGGATACATCAGATAAAATCCCATATCATTCTTTTTGTGTCTGATGTCCCTGACAGTTTAGGCCATCAGAAAACAAAACTCTTGCTACTACAGTTGGATTGGATTCTACAGCCCAAACTTGCATCAGTCTTGCCGATCACACAATATCATAGCACCTAAAAGTGCTAAATATCTCTCCACATATCTCCCAGCACACCCAATTTTTCATCTGGACATTGTCAAGTCATTCAATATGCAAATGAGAGAAACTATTTTAGCAGTAGGTCAAATGATTCTTGTAAAAGTCTTTTAGCAATGGTATATCAACAAATTAGAAAATACACATATATGGTAATGACAATCAAACCTGTTAACAGTCTGTGGTCAAAAACTCTGTGATGTGAACATAAGAAAATGAAATGTGTGCTCCAAGGAAAGAAAACAGAAAGCATTTATTGTGACTCTGGGGAAGGAGATGCCCATACCACTCAAAAGGAAACAACCTGACATCATTTGAGGCTGTAGTTGATCCAGCACAGGAAGCCAGGAAAGCATTTCAGTCTCTTGTCTCACACTTTTAAAGCTTACTTTGAGACAGAATGAGGTGATGTGGTTAGAAGATAAACTGCAAGTTCAGATTAGAGAGACCCATGCTCTAATTCTGGTATTTTTTTGCATCATTTCATTGGCTTCAGCTCATACCTCTATGCCTTCAGTAAAATACAGACAGTGAGTACCTTTGAAATCTGCTGATTAAAAATTTTGGGTTTTTTTTAAAACCACAGAATTATTCTGCTAAGTTAAACCTTTGCCTTGCATTTATCTTACAGCTTCCCTTGACTGACAGCTTCTTTGCTCTCAGCAGCCAGGAAATTTTGACCCTTCTCATTGTAGCACACCCATTCTCTGGAGGACACTCAGAGTGCCTGCCAGCCCCCTTCTCTTGCAGCTCAGAAGAGTGAAGATACTCAAATGTTCAATATTGCATGAAAACAAGTACGCAAGTCATGATGCAGCCAATTCCACATGGGGAAAAAAGGCACATTTTGGGAGGGGCCCTTCCAGCAATAACATTCAGAGGTTGTTAGTAATATGCCTTGGGTTGAAAACACAAGATTCCTTGAATTATTAAAGAGACCAGATACTTCTAAGGAGTAAGATGGGTGCAGAAAAGCAGTATGGACTACAATTTACTGATACCTGTTTGGAAATAGCATCTTTATTCCATTGGAGTCTAGATTTTTCTTGTAATTTTTCTCCTGATAGTCATTCATCAGTATTCTGACAAATGATGTTGGAAGTTTAGCATCTCACTTTCCATTGATTTGCAAAGGGGCACAGATTAGAAAAATTAGGAAGGTCTTTGACTCCTCTCTCTTTCATTCAAAGGCAAGTGGCAATGCAGTCCAAAGGGTTGATATTGCAAATGTCATAATCCTTACCCTAAAGAGGAAAAATGAATGAGAGCAGAAACAGCTTGACAGCTCCAGAAAAATATAAAAAATATAATTTTTTTCAAGTGCAACCATTCCACAAAAGTCTTGCCACAATTCTATTTGTCAGGTTAAGTTGTCTGGGCATAATGACTATGATATTATCCCCATCCTTATTCCTAGAGTTCAAAAATCATATTAATTGGAGATATTCTAAGACTGAAAACCTCCAGTTTACTGAAAATGCACAATGCTTTAATTAACACTTTTGAATTCTGATCACATTCCCTTTTCATGAAAGATAAATCCCCATTTTATTAGTTTTGGTGACTTTATTTCAAAATGAATAGTGGACTTCAAATATGGAGCCAGATACCCAGCTTCCACTGGCTTTTACATGCTATTTCAGTAGCCTTTCTGGATGTGATATGTGCACTTCTAAAATGTTTATTCATGAGAGTAACCCTTAACCCTCACCCCCAAGGCATTAATTTCATGAAATTGAACATCTTACTAGGACCATAGCCTAGCTAACTATGCAGAATAAAACCTAAGCAAAGTTTGTTACCTACTTGATAAGGCCTGACTTCCTTTTGTATTAAGAAGCTGAATTGCTCTTAACTCAGAAACTGACTTAAATTTAGATAAAACATGCTGGCAATCTATTGGCTGAATCAGATACTTTCCTGTTTCCTGTTTCAATCTCATATACATCTCATCTTCAAAAACAGAACCCTGCCAAATCCCTTCAACCATATGTTCCTTAAGCATTTCTTTACTTTAGGAAGTAACAGATGCCTGCCCTGGGGGGAAAAATCAATTTATTTCTGTAACTTGGTTCCAGTAATGTAACAGAGTTATTTTGTTTTAAGGAAAGGGCAACCAACCCTGAAAGGATGCTTCTTTTACCTTTAAGAAATATTACATAAGTGGTTTGTACTGAATAATTTATGAGCTTATACAGAAGAGTTATTCAAAATAGCTCTAAATGTACATTCATCATAACCTTTTTCTTCAGCTTTCCACTAATTAATGCTTCTGAAAAGTCTTAATTTTAAGTTTCAGGAAACATGCATGTTTGGAAAAGTATCTCATTTTATGTTCGCAATGAAATATACATGAACCATTTTATGAATTTTAATGAATCTTTATTAACTTTGGTCAGTTAACATTATTCATTAACAATTCATAAACACTTCAACTTACCCCTATTATGCAGCATTATGAACTCTTATGAGAGTGTTTGATACAAAACAGTCATGATAACAATTTTGAAATAGAGGGAAAAAAATCAAAAAGCTTCTTCATATGCCAACAACGTACTTTTCTCAAATTAAAATTTGAACAGGTTCATAGACACTATTCAAGTGGATCCGCAAGGATCTAGTCATGTCTGGCTTCAGATCCCAGACAGTGCTACTATCCCAACCTGGAACATATCCCATCTAGAAGTTACTGAATTCACCTAAACTTGGCCCACTGTAAAATGCAATGTGACATTATGGTTCAATTATGTTCATTTGTTCATATCGGAAACAGTAATTTTCTGCATATCACTCCATGGCATTGGATTTTTCTGCCTAAGAGTGTTGGGATTTGACTTCTAAAAGTATTTACAAAAGGAGTAAGGTTAAAAAATGGGAATTCATTCTTCTTTTATATTAAGCGTGCCTAAATTTTGCAGTTACAACCAATTCAGCCTTTGGAAGCTCTTTGTGTGGTTTTTCTGGAAAACTGGCTGCATCCATGCCCTTTTAATGGTTCTGTTATAGTCACTTCCCCAGTACTTGCAGAAGCCAAATATGACTTCTTTTTCTCTAGAGAAGAGCAAAGCTCCTTAAGGTTACCCATAAAGCAGGTTCACATGCTGTGCATATGAACCAAATTTTCCTACAGCTAAATGTTAAAGACCTGAGCTGCTAGACTGCCATTTCCCAGAGAGGAAAGGGCCAGCCTGACGCAGGCATGTAGCTGGGAAATTATCCTGAGCAGCAACAAACACAGTTCTGTGAGTGGGAGCTATCTCAGCCTCCAAGTGCTCTCATTATGTTCTAGCTAACTTTCCTCTTCTCTCAGCTCCTGGGATTTTCTGAACACCACTACTAAGTGTCTAATTAACATCAGGTGTTTTAGGGAATTTCACTGCTCCCCTGTATCAGGCATTTGAACACAAAACACTGGCCTTGATGGGATTCTACCTGTATATTACTCACCCAATTCAATGCATGAATCTGCAGCAGATGGATTTGTAGCCAAATACCCGGCTGCCCAAAGTCTCTGTGATCCTTCTCTAGGCCAGAAAAGCATGTACCAAAAAGAAGCAGCTGAGCTATGAACTATCACAGCAAGGAATTTCACCAAACCATTTTTATTGTCAGAGGTGAAAGAAATTGGGAGAAAGTGGCATTGTGCTGATAAGAGCACATGAAGTATACAAGAAAATACAATTTGTTGAGGATGCAGGTAGATGAAAAACATCCCCATTGACAGAATGATTTCCGTGGGCACTTTCTACTTTTTGTCAGGCCTCTCAATCTGATTGATCAATAATGTGCATGTTTTAAACTACTCCAATCCATTCTATACTCAACATTTTAAAATCAATTCTTCGGTGTTTTCCTTAGACAACATGCCACAATTCACTCTCCTGTGCCTAATCCATCCACAAAATGCATTTTATCAAACTATGCAATTCTCCCCCTTGAAGGAAGCACATTCTATCAAGCCAAGCCGTCTGTTCTTGCAAGAGAATGAATTCTAACGTAATAAGCAGTGTATGAAGAGAGGCATTTAATCTAACATATATGTTTAACAAAAGGAATCATTCCACGTTTGGCAAGACATATTTTAAATTCTCTATAAATTTTTAAATATTGCACCACTGTAAATCGACATATGATTCCTACACAGCTTTTGAACAGAGTGACTTGTATACAAAATCTTTCTAAAACCTTTTCTCTTTAAAAAATTCAGGAACAGGAATTGTGGATATTAACTAGCTTCATGCTTTGCAAACTTGAATGAAACTACTGAAAAATTGATCTGGCTTATGCTCTTAAAAGGTTTATAGTGATTAACTGTTACAGAGGGAACTGAGTAGAGGCAGCTACAGCACCTGCGATACTATACTGAGAATTCCTTTAAATATGCTTCTCACATTCACACTGGTGATTATTGGGTAATTAAAATCTCTTTATTCCCTCCTAAAATCCCAGAAACCAAACCCAATCCTTCTCAAAAGAATGAAAATGAAATACAACCTTAAAGACACACATTAACATTCCTGACATCTGGTTCAGTTGTCTGATTTTGCTTTATGCCAGGGGTGTTCCAGGGATTGCAGCAAACATAGAAATTGCAACTGACATGTCATTTGTACTCTTCCTCCTTCTGCCATGTGGATTATTCTTACAAGAGCTTTTCTATGTGAAAAGTCTGGACAGGAAATATATGTACATGTACTGCTTGAGTTAAAGGTTTTAGCAGTATAAGCTTCATCTGACTGAATTCCTTCACCATTACCATCACAAGATATTGTAAAAAAGGATACAGAAAATGTTTATCCTAACACTCTATATTACTTCATTATATATGCCACAGTTTACATTACCATAAATATTTCAAGTTCTATTTCTTGTAATGTTTTTCTGAAACATTATACTTGGGCTATTATTTGGATTTCAACTTGCCCAAAAATATAAAAATAACCAGACTCTCTTTTAGGACCTAAGAGATTGAAGGCTTATAACCTTTACCAGAATAGAGGTTCATATGTGTTCTTGGAGGTGACTCACTAAAAGCACTGATTGGTGATAAAAACCTAACACCTCAGAAAGAAGACAAACAAGTGCAATGCTGAGGGGGAAGCAGCAGAAAATCATCTGATCGAGCACTGGAAAATGACCTTGAGAAAAACTGTGCAGGAATTCCAGAGATGAGCAGTAGCTGAAAAGAAGGTGGCAACTATAGAAAAATAAACTTTCCTGTGAGAAATCTGATTAGGAAAACAGATTTCTACGGTCTTGGTAAAAATGAATATTTGTTTTCTCCTCTTATTTAACTATTTGGCCCTGAATTTTGGCTAAAATCTCAACATAAAAATGTGATTGACTTTTATAATTCCATTTTTCTAGAGAATAAACCAAGAAATATCCTCCCACATACCACCTGCGAACTCAGCTGATTTAATTACTCTGACTAACTACACATCTGGCAAAACCCAGCATGCTTTCCCCAGTCAAAGCCAAGAGATTTTTCTAAAATATGATATTGAATACTTTTTCACAGCAAACAGCTAATCAGCCCACATATACATATATATATATATATATACACACATGTATGTATTTGCAGGGGAAAATACTTGATATTATAACATTATTCATATCTTAATGATACAGGGAGAAATCTGGCCCACATTTTAAGGTGAGAGAAAAAGAGTCAAAGAGCAGGTAAGGCACAAGAAGTGTGTGAGGCACAGTGGGAGCAGCAGAACCTCCTTGTGAGCAGATCAGGCAGCAGGAGCCTGACACTGGCATTTGGAAGCAGAGGAGATGATGTGCAATTCTGTGATTGCAGTCACTGGCTTCAGAAGCCCCATTGTCTGCAGGACCCAGGGATGACCAAGCTCCATGCATCCCACGGAGCACTATTTACCTCTCTGCAGGATCAGCTCCCTTTCATGCATATGTTTCACACAGAAGAGCTGAAATAAAATGGTCAGTTCACCTACACTTAACTAACTCAAAAGATGGTCAGAAAGTTCAATGCAGGAAGCACTTTGAAAGCCCTGGATGAAAGCTGTGTTCTCTGATGAGTACAGTGAATTACCTTTCCCTGTACCCTTTAATAGGAAGCTGTGTTGAAAAGCTCTTCACTGCACAAATGAATTTGAATTGCTGACAAATGCATGAAAATTAGTGCTTCATCAATTGTATTTGCCATATTTTCAGCTTGTAGAATTTTGCATGCCAAAGTCTCTTCAACATAAATACAGAAAGAGAACATAAGATCACAAAATAAATGGGAGTTCTCTGATTTTCTTCAACAGAATTTTACAAATACTTAACAGAAATAAAAAGAGAAAGGAATATAAGGATATGCTCACTCTAGTCAAAAAGATATTTTCCTTCAAAAGGGTTTTAAAGAAATAGTAATTCCCAATTATTGTATCTAAGTATTATGCTGAGAAATCGAAGGATCATGATTTAGGTTGTATGTGCCCAGTGGAGTGGATTAGGAGTATACAATATAACCAGGTTTCACAGAAATTTACAATACAGCCCAGGCTGGTAGGATAAGTCATATCTTTTTTAATCTCAACTGTAGCACAACCTCCTCTACAGTTCATAAATACATAATCATTCCTTACATATGTCTCCATTTACTCAAAGATACTGTACAAATGTATTGGATCTATAGTGTCATTACTGGCTTGTAATGCAATTTTTAAAACAAAATTTAGCCGGAAGTCGAGAGGTGAACCCACATGCCTAACCAGTCTTCAGTGAGCTATTGTTTAAGACATTCTCTGTCAAAGATCTCTGATTTTGTTAAAGCAAAAGAAGCTTTGTACTGTAAGGTTCCCAAACAATGACTGTGCCTCAG
This sequence comes from Hylia prasina, assembly GCA_013397195.1. NCBI lineage: Eukaryota > Metazoa > Chordata > Aves > Passeriformes > Sylviidae > Hylia > Hylia prasina. The sequence goes on along the minus strand of VYXD01012026.1, from coordinate 631,916 downwards.
ATCGGGCAGTCTTACAGGAGGGAATGTAACCTGTGCTCTGATACACTCTTGACTCTGGTCAAAGGCAGAACTCCCACCGGCTGCAGGCTGTAAAATCTTGCTCTTAGCTGTCAGCAACAGAGTTTGTTAAAAGAGGCACCTCTACCATGCCAGAGCAAGCATTATCCATGTGTAAAAGCAGTCTGATGTTGTCCAAAGAAAAAGCTGGTCTGCTAGTTTTTGGCCTTTTTATTTGTTAAACTCAAGGCAGATATTGTTACTGCTGCAAAAGAAACCCAGGTACACACATTCAAGAGATTTAAGCAGTAAAGTTATTAAATAAAGATGTTTTCAGCTGAGCAGAATAGTCTTGCATGGAAGCCTTGCATAAAAATTTAACCACGGAGTATTTGAGGTATTAGTGACAATTATTTTCAATAGATTACTTTGGACTTCAGAATTTGAGTGAAGCAGGAATTGAGTCTCATAACTCCAAGGGGATATTTTGAGTCTTTTTATCACATACTTAGGATTCAGTTCCAATAAAACCTTTCTTCTTTTTCAGTCAAATTTTTAGTCAATGGTGTCAAAAATTTTAACCAGCACAAATTTTTTACATGGCAATTAGCATAAAATGGAAGTTAGGATACCAGATCTGGAAGTGTACACTAAGTTTAATTGTTTCCTTTCTGCATTTGAATTTAGGAAATTTATGAGCTTGTTAAGTGGCTGTCACTCATTGAATCCTAAAAAAATCCCTATTTTCTTCACTTCAAAACCATTTTATTTTGAAAAAAAATTGTTCAGAAATATCAGGGATTCCTGTTTTACCTTGGAGGGGCATGAAAGTATTATTTTTGAGGACTGTCCAGCAGAAATGTGGTAAAGCCTCTTTCATTTCTCCCTGCTTAGGAAGGCACAGGATAGTGGTCAAATTATGTTAAATAGAGTTTGAGGTAAGCACAGCAGTGTCAAAAATACTTAAACATTATAACAGATTTTAAATCAAATTTTCACACCCTTTCTCTGAATGGCCAGACTCTTGATTATTCATATTTATGCACTCACTTTATCTCAAGAAGCACTCCATTCAGTGAGAATTTATATCAGCTGAGGATCTGGAGGTGGTCAACTCACAAAGCTTTACAATAACAATTGTCTGAGAAGTGAACTCAGATCTTATTTCTGTACTAAGAGAACTTCTGTACAAGTTAAAAATCTACTAAGAGTAGATTTTTAACTTGTGCCTTCCTGTTGGATGTTCTAACCACTGGGCTATGAAAAAAAAATACATTAAACCACAAGTATAGATGATAATTCAGACCATATTTGCAAATACATCCAAATTGTCTGTCACTGGGAAATAAAACTGGCACACAAAATATTCAAAAATATATTTTGCAGATATTTACATATGCCTATACTTGTCAACAGAATTCTCAAATAAAGGCATTGGTGGGATTTTTTTTTTGTAGCTTCTGAGGGGTTGAGCATTTTTTCTGTTGTAATTTCTTTTTTCTTGACTTATATCTATAATTAGATTGGGAAAGAAATGTAAGGGATGGATGCAAAGTATTACAAATATTAAATAGTGGTCACACTCCTTTTTGAGACAATGTCTGAAAATACACACAACACTGCACAGAATGTTTTCATGATATAACCATTGTTCACTTTCTGTGTGGATACAATCAATAAACAAGTACAAAAACCTTTTCTCCCACCAGCAACTCTACCAGCCTTAATTTCCTAAATAGTGTTTATCAGGAATTGTTACTATTACAGGGACAGTAGTAGACAATGTGTAGACACAAAGAAGGCCATGACCCTTTTCCACAGGTAGCCTGAGGCATGATAAAGTGGTTGCTTTGAACATTGAGAGCATCAGGATCAGCAGGAGCAGTGACCTGGGTACCTCCCAGCACAGCCAGCACAGGAAGAGCCCCTGATCCACCCAAAATGCCCAATCTGTGCAGAGCTGCTTCAGTGACAGCTGATGACCAAGCAGATAAGATGACTACACGCAGCCTTTCAGGCTGACTAATGTGTTGTCTAAACATATAGAAGAAAGAGGAATATTGAGATGTTCTAACAAAAGTGCTTCCTGTCAGGAGGTCTTATTTTTAACTAAAAAGAGTCACCTCTCCAGACTTCACACTAAAATTCAATAGTTTCATGTAGAGGTGGCTTTTTTCCTCTCATCATAAACATGACGAACAACAAAATTCAAAGTCATAAGTATTATTGAGTGAAGGTGAGCTTATATAAAGGTATGATTTTCTTAAAAAGAAGAAGAAAAAGAATATCAAATGTTAATAACACTTATGAGCTAACAAGAGATACAGAAAGTAAAAGTTAGCTGTAAAATTGCTACTTCAAGGCTGTAGCACTTATATTGTGCAAAATATAAAAGACAATTACCAATCCTTCCTGGAAAAAAGTAGTGGGAATAACTCTTTAAGATTGAAGGGTAAGTATATAATGGGCAATTATGGGAAGATGGTGAGGATGAAATAATAGTTCTGTGATACAAGATTCTGCTAGATTTTATTTCTGATTTTATCCACACAAAATTGTGTCAGTAATTTTCCCCTTCTTTAGTAGGTTTTTAATACCTTTCATAAAAAGCAATTCTGAAAAGTTCTCCTTCCAATTCAATAATTTTGTAACATCAAAATATAGAACTTCTTGCACAGTATCAAACCTATCAAATTTATTTCAGCTTATTTTCTAATAAGGTTGTGGATGATACAGTTTACACAAAAATTTATAGTTTTAAATTTGTTCATCCGCCTCATTTGTACATACAAAGAATTTTCCAAATGTGAAGATTATTGTATTATATTTCACTATGTATATTGCAAAAGTACTTACTGGACTTCCTGCTAAAGTAAGTCCAAAAAATTCATGTTCAAACATATCACACAATGAGTGATGCTCCTCTACAGGAATTTAGTGTACAGAAAGATGTTGGATGGAGGAAATCTCTTACTCCTGTTTAAGTGAACATTAACACAGAAGAAAACTTACATTCATCATATGTCAATGATTACCTATGTTTGTAGATTATATGTATGTAAAAATGATCCTTTAACATAAAAAAATACAGCATTATTTTGTAAGGCATTAACTTTCTTTGTAAACTCCTCTATGTGGATTCTTCAAAATGAATCTGGGTCAAATCACATGAAAATTACTGTCATCTTTTCCCAAGCTACCAAAAGTGTGAAATAAAAAAGGCTAACTCTAGGTCACTCAGAACCATTCCAAAAAGTTACTGGGATAAAGTCAACATTTCTGTAACCTGTTACAATCAGGTTCAAGTCAATAAATTTTAAGTCCATTGACTTGAAATAGGATATTTCAGAACCAGATTTGAACCTTCATTTCCTTCTAATTTGAATATTTGATTGTTGGTTTTCCTTCACAAATACAGTACTATCTAGTGGCTCCTTTATGCTTGGTACCATAAAGATAATAGGAACCACTACAAATAACAATCCCTCCCTTTTTTTTTCCAGCCTACAGGAGACACAGTTTTTTACATTATGTTGGTCTTTTTTAGTTTCCCTGTGTATAGAAGAGAAAATTGTGTGTGAAACATCATTACTGAGGAAGTTAACTGGAAGACACACTACATAATTAGCTCTCAAATGTTTAAGCCAGTAGTTAATAATTCACATGTGTGGGTCAGAAAGGTCCATTGACTAATTGCAGATTCTGGTGAAGTCATAAGCCCGAAGTTCCTCATGACAAGCTGCCAGATGGCAGCAACCTTTCCTACAAACTTCATCAGAAAAACAAAAATAAACCTATTATGGAATTACTAGCTTTGCTTATGAATCAACACAAAGCATTTTTCAGAACACTTGGAAATATTGGGCAAAACTTTCTGGAGAAGTTTACAACCTTCATAGGAATTGGTGAGAACTGTCTTCAGGAACTGGTGTCTAGCAAAGATTTCCTTTTAAATAAATCAAAGATGATGTTAGGGGGTTGTATTATAGATCTTGTGAAAATTGTTCTCTTATTTTTATCACATATTTATAAAAACTGAATCTGTACATTTCTTATCTACAATATTACATCACCCAGCATGTTTAGGCAGTGCAGTTACTGTGATAACATCTTTACACAGCAGAAAGGAAGTGAATAATTACAACCCATCAGACAGAATATAAGCATTCAAGTATCAACTGTCAGAAAGTGGTACTAAAATTCCATGTGATTAAGAGAAAATTTGATTAAACATGTTTTAAGAAAGAGACACTTTTTTTTCCAACTGGAACTTTATAGCTTGTATATTAATACATATGCACCTACAAAGAAAAGAAAAGCAAAAATAACTCAGAGAAGAAATAACTGTGGGAAGACATGGGAGAAGAGTCCAGACACAGATGGTTGCAGTCTGTATTTATTCTCAAGGAAATATCACAAGGCAGCCATATGATGCTGAGGAAATAAATAGTGTATTTGGATGATAGCGTCTACTGTGTTTAAAAAGATCATCCAACCTGTCAGAAACAGAAATTTTATATAGAGGAAATATGGAGGCTGCAATTTGTGTGGAACCTCTGCTCCCTCCCTTCCTTTTGCTGAAATGCCAAGCAAAGATAACAGCAGCCGTGTTGGCTGTGCATAGATAGATGTAACAAGGACTACTAATGCTAAAGAGGATAAAATTCCTCTTTGTGCAGTTCCAGCTACATAATCTTCTTCCTGGCCCTGTCATTGGCATCTATCTGTTTTTGTACCAGATTCAGTCACTCAGTCCCTGCTGCCAGACTGATGCCACCACAGCCACCTAGGCACGTTCCCATCTGAGCTGCCCCAGCCCCGAGGAGCTGAACCAAGGGAACGCCCTCTGGTGCCACCACACCCAGCAGGGAGGGACAGATCCTGTCCTGCTTTATGTTCCCCTTTGTTTCCAAACTGAGACTTCGCCCTCTGAATTATTCCTTACTTTTATTTTAACAGACATAGTGAGTGTATTCCTACTAAAAAGTGGAAAACGTCTACAAAAATCTCAAAGAATATTAGACCTCTTTAATCTTTAGAAAGCTTTTTTCTACAGAAAAAAAAAAATCCTAGTTTTTTTGAATTAAATATTATCACTTTTTACATTTATTTCTTTGTTTAAAAAAATAGAAATAATTATTCTAAGTTAAGATTAAGAAACTGTTTATATGCACAAATCCACTATTAACAGATATATAACATGTGATTGGTCTTATAATGGATTTACTCCATTATATTTATTTTGTATACTTTTAGGGATGAGGAAATTGGTTTTTTGTTCCTGAAAAAAGTAAAAAAAAATTTAAAAACTCCCCACAACACAACAAAAAAGCAAACAAACAAAAACCCCACCAAAAAACCCCAAAACACAAACCCCCAAAACTAACCCAAAAAATCCCAACCACAAGAAATGACCAGTGTTATTTTATTCCTGATCAGTTACCTATGGTATAGCAGAACATAATTCCTGTATGAAAATGAAGGGTGCAGTTAAAATTATTACTTCCTTTCTCTTCTTGTTCATAAAATCAACTTAGAAGTGATTTTTTTCAAGTTTTCAGGGCATATGATAGTCAAAGAACCTTATCACAGCTGCAAAGCACATAATGCTAACAACGTCCCAAGGAAAATATTAGGCTTTTTGAACATTTAACATATAATAATAAGGATATAGATCCTTAATAATATTATGGAACGTGTTACTCTTATTTGAACTATTTTAATAATTACTTCCTCAGCTGTGTACATTGTTTAAACTCCTTCATACTCTATCATAAAAGTTAGCAAAATGAAGCAGTCCATTTTTGCAACAAAAAAATTGAAAAAACCTAGAAAATTTCTTGGGAAACTACACATAAACAGTCTTTAAGTGGTTTTGCGTTGAAGAAGACCCACACTTACTCTGAAACACGAAACACAGAGTCAAAGTTCATCTTGGAGTATTCGTCTAAGAAAGCTCTTTGGATCTGGTCCAAAACATTTTTGCAAGTGACAGTGTACTTGGGAATTCAAGTTTTGTGGATCTTAGAACGGAGAACAAGCTTGAACTATTAAGTATCCTACACTACCCTTCCAAAATAATAGACAGATTGTATTTAGAGGTTGATGTCTGTCAACAGCATCGCAATGAAAAGCACCTTTTAACTTATGAGAGGGCTTTGCATTAGCAACTATAAATCTGAAGTTCAATTTCAGTACCGTCATAATATCATGCAAATTTTCTATATATGTATTTTATATACATCATCTACCTTCCTAAATGTGTAATGGATGGCCAGTTTATGATAAAGAGTACTTTCTACTAGTTGCACAATTTCAAAAGTCTACTATCATTCTAGCTGGGGGACTAGGAAGTGCCTGAGCTCATAATGACCCTGCTGAAAAATTTCAACCCTCTCAAGACTTTTCAGTCAGTTCATTATTTGTGCATTTAAGGACCAGCATATACTTAAGTTCTCAGTATTAGGAAGCACCAAACACCACGCTGCACTATGAGATCACTTGCAGCAGTCCCACTGCTCCTCCCTGACTGCAAAGTAAGTCTTTGCAACAAGAGTTGTTTCTGATGTTTACAGCCACATCTCTCTCTCTGTCTTTGTTTATTCTGTTAATCAAATTTATTTGGCTTAAGAAGTTGTAAAAGCTATTCTCAAATAACTGAAGCTTATCAATCTTTTTTCAAACATGAAACCATAAATTTTGCATTTTCTTCTTTTGATTGTGAGGATAAATTTAATATTTTATGTCAATAATTTAGGACTATCTGCAAACTAGATACCTAAACCAAACTCTGCTTAATCTTTCTAAGAAGTGTCTACCTTTCTTTTTAACAAGGACAAGATCATTGTGTTCAAAGCTGTAATAATGAAAGGCATAATAGGTTGGTTTATTCAGCTTTATAATCCTCTAAGGCAGTGCTGACTGAAGGTTGAATAAACATTGAGTTTATGATATTGGTAAACTCTTAGGAGATAAAAGGTTGGGGATAAAGTCTTCCCAAAATGAATATGATATTAATATGCAATAAAATTAAGCAAATATTTTTTAATTCTGCAAAATCAAATTAGATTACTGACTTATACCATTAACCTGTTAAATACAGCAAAATACAGAAATTACCAAATGGACACTCCTGTTTTCTAGAGAGCCACGGACTAATCCCCTTCAAGATAGTCTTGATAGTCTCACAGTCTTAAAACAGGACTGTACTACGTTGTTATGGTGTAAGTCTGCAAGATGCCAACTTTTAGAGCACCCTAAAAATTGTAATCCACAGTGATTATGCAGAGGATATTGCAATATAAATTATTGGGTTCAATCATCTAAACTAAAGCATAGCTTTAAGTAATTGTTTTATACATAGCTGTGTGACACCAGCTGAGCCTAACCGCCTTCAGTCACCACTTTTAACATTAGCAGTTAAGCCATCTTAAAGAAGCTTAGACATTCAGAAAATAAACTCTGTCTGAACCCTCTGTTGCTCCCAGGAAAATGCCATTTGAATTTTAATGCTCCCATTCACAGACTGTCTAGATCCACCCGGTTTTATTTCACAGTTCTGTGGTCTGTATCAGACCTTTCTAGCAACCACTATATACTGCAAAAATAGAGCTTCAAAGCACAAGTCATGTATCTTAATCAAATTATTGATAAGTGAAAAGAAATAATCAGTTTTTCACAATCTGAAAAACTAGCAAAAACTTTCTGCCATGCCTTCTGTTATTACTGAGACATATTTCTTTTGTTATTTAAAGGTGTGGCTAATACATTGGCACAGGGCATTTTATCAAAGCAGCTTCAGACTCCTTGCATTTTTCCATGCTTGAACACATCAAGCAATCCTGTGTTTATCCTTGCTTCTGAAAAGGACTGAATTGGAGCTTTGCTTAAAACCACTCTTGGCCCAGAACTTAACATCTTGGATGTAAATACTGAAATTTTCCTTACAGCTCTTTCAATAGTGAATCATCAACATGTAATCTTTCTTTTTTGGACTTATTAATTTAGCTTGAGCCTTGGAAAATAATTCCATTATCATTAGTACCACATCTGTGCATCAGCTTTGCCACCCAGACATACAAATCTGGCATATTTGTTTTACATTATTCATAGATAATGAGTTTACATCAGTTTGATGTCTGTGTCATGTTTTTTTATAGTTCAAGCTGTTATGAACAAAGGTAACTCCAAAACATTTTAAAAGTGTTTGTGCATAGACACTTATCCTTGACATGTTGAATGACAACAGATTTGATTTCATATTAAAATCTAGATATTTAAAAATTGTTGAACTATGGCAGAAATATGTTTACATCTCAAGCTTACCTTATAATAAATGCATCAAGCATCTGCAAGGTATAAAATTAAGAAATTTTCTGAGAATTTAACCTGAATATACTTGATTCTAGAGTTTCCAGTCAACACCAGTTCAGTATAGCAAAGATTAAAGAAGAAAATAGGCCCTGTAAGCAGCCACAGGATGAACTATGACTTCTCAGAGCCCCAGCTGGCAATATAGGGTAAGGACTGTCTGGGGAAAAGTCCTTTTCACATCTTCAAATCCCTTAGAGCACTAGGAAAGCTTGACATGTGGATGTCTAATTCTTCTAGATCACTTTGAATGATTCAGACTCCATCTTTAATGTTTTTCTCTCATTTCTTGTAACAAAATTCATCTTCAAAAGACTACTAAATCTCCTAAAGACCTACCATCAAGGCTTTAAACACACTGTCCTCTTTCATATCTGTCTGGAAGCTGTGGGCAGTTTGCTTTGCACCTGCAGGCTATGCACTGGATCAGCTATAGATGTTTTTTTCTCCCCCTCTGTGCTAGAATAGGTACCATCTCTTCTTCCATAGTCAATGCAAATATGCATTCTGTTCTTGAGGGATTTTGACAATACCAAAGTATTGTGATGAAGCCTGAATCCTAACCTGTAATGCCAAATGTCACAGCACTTCACAGATCCAGCCATAACCAGAGACATTAAGGTATCTGTTATGGCACCATTGTGATCCAGCAATCCTTATTACAGCATTTACTAATAAAGTACAAAACCTCACTTTTGATTTTATACTGTTTTTATTTTGTGCACCTTATTTTTTAATAGCAAATAATTGTCTTGGAGCTCACTTACTGTGCTTCTGGTCTTGTTTCTGTTCCTTGTGGTAAGCCCAGACAGAGGTGAAAATCTTTTTGAGAGTGTAGAATAATTAAAATGCAGCATAAAATAATACTGTTTCCCTATGCTTTCCCTTCTTTGCTTATTCATGAGTAAGTATTCTAATAAGATTCAACCTACAAGTTGCTGAAGTCAACAGGCACCTCTCCATTAATTTTAGAAAATTACAGATGAGGTTTAGAAAGACTGAGAGGGGTCAGATAGTACTGATCAGTTTTCTTTTAGTCTGTATTAATTAGTGCCAGAAAAAATACCATAAATGTTCAGGGGTAAGCTGATACTTGCTTTGCCTCTTATGGAAGGCCAATCACAGAGTAGTAATTCTAGATTCTGGATATGAAATGGATGAGTATTAATTGCCCATGATAACATCTTTTTTTCTGTCTCTGATATTTTTCTTCCTATGGCTTCAGGAATGCCATGGATCAAAAACCACACAAACTTTTAAGGCTTTGGTATATATACAAAGGGGATTTCTGAAAAACATTCACTGTAATTATGCTGGTATTAACAAGAAAGCAATCCTTTTAGAACTTCATTTTGCATGACTTTCTAGAAACAGACCTGAAATCAATCCATGGTTTTTTAAGCTGATAGAGTCTTTTCGTTATTATTAAAACAAACAAACAAACAAAAAAGCTTTTTCACATGATATGTGATTAGAGTGGTATGTAATTAAAAGTATGATTTTCATCATTGGATCTCTCTGTTTAAAATAAAGGTTAACAGGTAAATCAAAGAAAGTATGCAAATGTGAAACCAAAGATTTTCAATTTCTTTTTCTATTTAAAGTTTTCTTCATTTATACTTAGTCCTCTTTGGTCACCCATTATGTTTTTAGAATAAAAATTGGGTTCCCAGGGATATAAACAGTGTCTTTTTCTCTGTGAGAAATAATCTGTGGATCCATTGCACCAGCACTACTAAGATGCTATCTGAAGCATCCCTCAGCACAAACAGGTGATGTGGCACCTGTCAGAAGGATTCAGGAGATATTTGTGAGAATGGATCATTTATCTGTGTCCATCCATACAGTAACAGTAAGGAAACAGGATTTGATCTGGATTTCAGTGTTTATTTTGAATCTTCTGTTGAGATTAATGTGCTCTGGAAGAAGTCCATGACAACCGTTACAGTACATTAAAAGATCAGCTTTCAGTGCATGAGCATATTGCAAACTGTAAGTGTATGTACCCTTCAAACATATTCTGAAAGTGTATGGCACTTTACAGGAACCGCGGAAAATGGATTACCTGCTTGAAAATGTGGAGGGAAACAAGGTAGAGTGGAACGGTCCAATGGTGCTGCTGGATTTTCAGTGTTCTATTTAAATGTCAAAACTTTAAAGAATTTTAGTGTCTAGTATTGGGCTCATCTGTTGGGTCAGCTGGAGAAGCAGCAGCAGCAGCAGCAGTGGGGCAGCACTGGTGACTGAGGCAAGTCCAAGGGTGAGGGTTAGAACAAGCTGCACAGGGGAATTCCTGAGCTCAGGTGTCCCTGAGCAGCAGCCCCAAAACCCATGAGGATCTGGAAGCCCTGTGCAGCCAATCAGGTGTGAAGGGGGCATTTCCAGGAGGAGATGGGAAATTTAAATGGATCTAGGGAGCATGAATGATCCAGAGTGTGCCAAGCAGGAGTGTGTCTTGGCAGTGAAGGAGCAGCATGGTAGTTTGCATGGCAGTTCAGGCAGGTGGGGTGAGCAGGAAGGGCTCCTCTACAGGACCCCTCTCTCCTTCTGGGAGAAGCCATCAGGAAGATAAACAGACTCAGTATCTGGTGAAGAAGAGAACAAAAACACCCCTTCAGCCTTATTAATGTACCAGTGAAACCTTCTCCAGTTGTGATGTTGACATGCTGTAGAGCTCATTCCCTGCAACTGCTGGAGTCACAGAACTGGCCATGTCAGAGGCCTCCAGCCAGCCAGACCTGCTGACAGAGGATGGACCTGTCCAGGTCACAGGTTCCAGGAGAGACTGATGCCTCTCTGTGAGGCTGGGGCTGACCAAGAGCTCTGTTGCAGGGGCGCTGTCGGGGAGAAGCTGCGCCAAAGCTCAACAGGAGTTGAAGCTGGAAAGAACCATGGGGGACAATAAAAAGAGGTTTTTTCCCCATTATATTAATGGCAATAGGCTGGAGAGCATCGCTGTGGAAAAGGACCTGGAAAGTTGAACATGAGCCAGCAGTGCCCTGGCAGCCAGGAGGACCAGCTCTGTCCTGGGGTGCATCAGGCACAGCATCACCAGTGGGGACAGGGAGGGGATTGTCCTGCCCTGCTCTGAGCTGGGGCAGCCTCATCTGTGTGCAGCTTGGTGTGTCACAGTATAAAAAAGACATAAAGCTGTTAGACATCATCCAGAGGAAGGCCATGAAGATGGTGAAGGGTCTAGAGGAGAGGCTGCATGACGAGTGGCTGAGGACACTTGGTCTGCTCAGCCCGGAGAAGAGGAGCNGATGCCTCTCTGTGAGGCTGGGGCTGACCAAGAGCTCTGTTGCAGGGGCGCTGTCGGGGAGAAGCTGCGCCAAAGCTCAACAGGAGTTGAAGCTGGAAAGAACCATGGGGGACAATAAAAAGAGGTTTTTTCCCCATTATATTAATGGCAATAGGCTGGAGAGCATCGCTGTGGAAAAGGACCTGGAAAGTTGAACATGAGCCAGCAGTGCCCTGGCAGCCAGGAGGACCAGCTCTGTCCTGGGGTGCATCAGGCACAGCATCACCAGTGGGGACAGGGAGGGGATTGTGCTGCCCTGCTCTGAGCTGGGGCAGCCTCATCTGTGTGCAGCTTGGTGTGTCACAGTATAAAAAAGACATAAAGCTGTTAGACATCATCCAGAGGAAGGCCATGAAGATGGTGAAGGGTCTAGAGGAGAGGCTGCATGACGAGTGGCTGAGGACACTTGGTCTGCTCAGCCCGGAGAAGAGGAGCCTGAGGGAAGACCTCATTGTGGTCGACAGCTTCCTTGTGAGGGGAATCAGAGCAGGTAGTGATCTCTTCACTCTCGTGATCAGTGACAGGCCTCAAGGAAATGGCACAGAGCTGAGTCAGGGGAGGCTTAGGTTGGATATCAGGAAAAGGTTCTCACCCATCAGAGTTCAAGAAGCTTTTGGACAACACTCTCAGGCACACAGTGTGACTCTCGGGAATGGTCCTGGGTAGGGCCAGGAGTTGAACTCCATGACATTGATGGGTCCCTTCCAACTCAGTATATTCTATGATTTCTCTGATCTTTTGTGAGCAGGAAATAGTGTTGGAACAGAGTGGAATGAGTTTAACTCCAGGTCTCAAACCTTTTTCAGAAATGATAACATACTTCCCTTCGAAAATATTCTGTATGAGGTTTGGGTTTGTCTTTTCTTGTAAGTTGATAAAAAATCTATATGTTTCGTGAATGTTCCACTAAAAAAAACCACACCAGAATTTGGTAGAAACTTCCAATATACTTGGATGAGGATTCCAGCATAACAGATGACAGTTTTCATACTCACTGCATAGTATTCTCCCCTAAGAGGTACGATGCCTGGGAAGAAAAACTGAGTGCAAACTACATTTAGTCTTACACATTTCTTGCCTGCTCAACTGCACATGGCCTGTTTTATTCCAAGATGTGCGTGGGGAAATTTCATCCTGCAGTTTTCAAAAGATAGCAGACATGAACCTGCTGGTGAGTCCTACTGACAGAAATTAGGGGCCTGAAAGTAATGGGAAAGGATGTTAGAAGCTAATGAATTCCCTCAGGCATTTCCCACTCTCCCTCTGAGGATGTCTGTACCTGGCATTGTTGTCCACATACTGACTCATAATCACTGTATTTCCATGGGGTCTCATTGTTGTTGTCAATTAAATACTGATACAGCTAAGAGAACTACACCATATGGTGGCATTGCTGCGTTGGGTACAGTTAAATACAGAAGTGATGTGAGTTGCATGTATGAAGCTGTATTTTTAGTATTCAGAATGACAGCAGAGGCCAGATTTTTCCAAAATTCTTACTCTCATCAGGGTATTGAAACAGGAGCCAGATTTTCAAGTTTTCAACTTACAGCTCCTTGTACTGGGACACTAATTGTTAGATTTTTCAGAAGAGTTTTCAATCAAAAGTACTATGATCTTTTGATTATGATAATCTGCTATGACAGAGATGCTGCAGTTTCCCTATGGACTGGAGGTTTTTATTTCATGTAAATGTAAATCTAGCTATTCATGAAGTCAGCTGGACTTGTTCTGCCTCTGCTCACTTAGAGATGTGTAACTCGATGAGCATAACTCCTGCATAAACTGATCCAAGAGGACAATCCATTACATATGCAGATAAAACTTCTACAGGGAGCAGAAAGACCAGTATGATCCTGGTGAATGTCATTACAAATTCCCATCTACTGGCTCTGGTTACTTCTTTTAACTGAGTCGTAATGTTTTTTAGGAAATGTTGTTGGAAGTGGAATTTTGTTTTTATATAAATGTAACAATAGGAGGTGATGAAGAAGATGAGAAGAGACTTGGATGATCTTATTGCTCCTTACAACTACCTGAAAGAAAGCGGTAGCCAGGGGTGAGTCAGCCTGTGCTCCCAGGCAACCAGCATCAGGACAAGAGGACATAGAGTTAATTTGTACCAGGGGAAGTTTAGATTGTACATTTGAAAGAATTTATTCAAAGAAAGGGTGATTAGATATTGGAATGGACTGCCCAGGGCAGTGGTGGAGTCACCATTCCTGGAGGTGGTTAAGGAAAGACTGGACATGGCACTCAGTGCCATGGTCTGGTGGACAAGGTGGGGTTCAGTCACGTTTTGGGCTCAATGATCTCAGAGGTTTTTTTCCAACCTAATTGATTTTGTAGTTACTACATGTCGTTCTACCTAAACAAGAGAAAAAAATATACATGAAATAAGATATTTATCTGGTTGGTATTTTGAAAGTATGTGATTGAAATGTATATGTAAACTTTAGTCCTCACTGAATTATCAAAATAAAAATGTGACCAGTACAGGTATTGTAATATTTAGGATAAACTTATGATCCTCAGTTAGACAGTTAATTTCAGAATCAGTCACTATTTTTCAGATCTATCTGATTTCTTTTCTCATAAAATCAGTAACAGGTTATACTGCCCACAGTATTTGATCATAGTATAACTGATACTCGTGTAACATGATGTTACTGGCTTGTGATGAAAACTTTCTAACAAACAGGGACATTTTTATATGTAATCCTCTGTGACATTATACACTATTTCTCCAGTCATTTTTTCTCATGCTAACTGCTGTGACTTCTGTTTCTCTTCTGCCCTCACCATTTTTAAATGGATAGTCGTGGCATGTGAGCTGGAATATCATAGAATACTACAGAATGGTTTGGGTTGAAAGGGACCTATAAATCCCTACAGTTCCAAACCCCAGCTGTGAGCAGGGACATATTCCACTAGATTAAGTTGTTCAAAGCTCCACCCAAACTGATTTAGGACACTGTCCTCCTCCTTGACCCTGTCACTGATGCTTGTATTATGCCAGAGCCCCTATCTTGATTGAGTTCCTCTGTCCCCAGGTACCAGTTTTTTTGTCTCCCCCCATCAAACACTGGCCTGGGTTAGTGATACCCATTTTCTACACATGTGTCTTGAGTTTGCCTAAAGACAAATATGATTTCTTTATATAGATATACTTAGTTTTACATTCACTTTTGTGGCATTTCAGTTAGGATATTTCCAGGATTGTAGCCTAGAATGGAAGCCATCTTGTGTGATAGTAATTGAAAAACATATTGAATTTTTTTAATCTATAAATATCTTTCATTTTAATTACAAGTTATCTGAGTCATGCTTAAATATGCTTATATCTCTTCTTTTTTTCCCTAATTTATATACTCTCTCAAGACACTACTTCTGACAAATAGAATTAATTTTCAAAATATGATTGAAGAAAGTGTAACACTGAGGTAATGTTACACAAAATAAAAGACCTTATCAGCCATTCAGAACAATCAGCACTGAAAAAAGTGTATATATCCAAAGCATGAGGTTGAATCCTTGAGCATGTGTAAATATCACTGACATCAACAGGAATTTTAAGATTTAGCATCTGTTAGCCCAGTCTGTAGATCATATCTACCAAGTGGCAATGTTTGCAATCAATATTTAAAGGATGTTTATATCAAAAATCAAGCATAACTCCAACTTCTCCCTTACAGAGTGTGAAGACAAAAACTATAATTCTCCTCCCACTTTAGGTGTTTCACAGTGGTGACAACCCTTTAATGTTCAAGCATCAGAAAATAAAGAATGAGACACCTTGCATATTTTTTTATTTTTATCATTTGAATGAAAACTTATCCAGATATTAAGCAATTTAATTTCTTCCAATGATTCATGAAAGCATTTTTCATAAACACGAGATACTGGTTTGTCTTCCTAAACCCACTGATAGGAGCAAACACTATTAATTTTGGTGTTAGTCTTTGTCCTGGGAACTTCAGGTTTCACAGAAATGGAGCTTAGTCACCATGGAATAATAAGGTACACTTCCGGACAACATTCTTCCCTTTAATCTGCAGATTGTGTGATTAAAGGCAAGAAAGGGAGTAAATAATTCCCTAGGGAGATTTTATGCATGTATAAACATGTCTGGAGGAGTGGAATGGGGTTGCTTTAAGAAATAAGGCTTTCTTTGTTTAAATCCCATTCTGGGGTTTGGTGCAAGTAGAAGAATAAGAAAAAGTCATGATTGTTTTCCATTAAGTCATGAGTTACTTCATTGGCATCCCTGTGAAATCAGTGGGGTGAAAAGAAAATTGCAATATTTCATTTGCTAATATATTTGTGAAAGGTGGTAATTGCACCTGTGTTGCTGAAGGTCATGCCAGTCTGCCCTATTTCAAAACTTATTTCCTGCTCTTTTTTGCCTACAGATGACTCAAAATCACTCATAAGATGTAAGAAAACTGTGCACAGAAGCAGTATAAAACAAGGGAACTGAGCATATGTGTGCATACAGGGAAACAAAAAACACAGCTAAGAGCTTAAAGGTTTGCATATGTGGTTATACACAGGCTGTGAGGAGTCTGTGCAGGTTTGCATTAAAGCATGAAGTATTAGCATGTTATCCTCTGACAAAGGCTAACTAGAAATTCAGGCTGTGCAGCCCCGTTCCTTCTGCTCTCCTGCAAGTCTATGGATAGGTCATTAAGAGAGCTAACCATATTTAAAAACTCAAAGCTCCTCACTGACTGGAAGCAGGTCCTCCTGGGACACTTTCTACTCTTTTGGGGCATATGTAGAAGCTATCTTTGCTACCACATCCCTAGGGTTTTGTCATGTTCATAGCCCCACTTCCTGGATCAATGAGAAGCTTCATTTTCCTTAAAAATGAAGTGTCCAATGCTGCAAGGATTGTGGAAAAGTTGAGAGACCTAACTTGACTGGATTCAACACCAATATCAATATCAAGACATAAAATCAATTGTATTTGCTTCCACTAAAAATCTCGCAACTTTTTAAACTGTCTCATTAGTTTTGAAATAATTTGTAAGCCTATCTCAAAATATACTTGGACTTGCTAGTGGACAGTTTACTTGAATTTTTTGATTTTTTCTATTATTAATCTGGCAACTGAATGAGAAAATGCCAAAACCTACCTACGCTGGTCAAACACAAAGACATTCCTAATGTGCAGAGTTTGGATGGAAACCTGTTAGCAGGAAGTGAGAACAGTTAATAAGTAGAGTTATTCTTGCTATTATTGTACTGAGACTATTGAAAATATTGTGTTAAATAGCACAATATCTATGGCATGATCAAATATCAGCAAAACTTGACTAATGCTTCCAAAATAGGTAGGAAGAGCCTGCCTTCCTTCCCTAAACTCCAGCTCTTATTTGGTGGAAATTATGTGGAAATATATCTCTATTCTTGGCTCGGATTCTGTTAGTGAAGTTTTGAATCAGTTATTGAAAATAAGGGAAAGAAAAAATAGAAAAGTCAAGAATATTTTTTGAAAGAAGCTTCACTTCAAACTGTGGTACATTTGCAAAAAAGAACTGTCATACTGACACAGAACTTTAATCCATTAAGGACAGTAATCTATCTCTAACAGAAGTAATAGGAGATGCTATTTTGAGGATTAATCATGATTAGCAGTAGTCTCTTCCTTTTGGTGACATAGAGCATCCAAATTATCTGTGTGAGATTTAGAGAGCATGTCCCTGACTATTTTGTTTGCTGTTTGTCCCACACTTGATTTCCACAACTTTCCCTATGATTCTTTATGATTCTGCTGGTTTTACTTGTCTTCTCGACCTCTCGTTGAAAAAGTTTCAAGAAGTCCTGTATCTACTGTGTAAAAAAGTATTTCTCATTGTCTAGTTTGAACTTACCTTCTGTTGACTTCATTTACTGCTCAATCAGCTGGTAGAGTGCAATTGGTGAATTACATTTCAGATATTCATCATCTTGTAGATATTGCAAATCTTTGTCATACATCTTGAAAGAATCACAGATGCCTTAGTGACTCCTTGTAATGCAATGTCTTTACCACTTTACTCAGTTGCTTTTCTCTCTACTTTCTCAAACTCCACTGACTTTTCTGAGATGCAGAAACCACACATACACACAATACTCAAGATATGGGCATATTAATATTTCAAATATTAGAAAGATTTTTTTTTCTTTTGCTACAATACCTTTTTTTTTTCTTCTCAGTACTGTTCCTGATGATGCCACTTCTTGTCATACAGATAATTCCACTCAGTTGACAACAATGAATTAAATCACTCCTCTTCGTTGTACCTCTCATTTCTGAGAACAGCATCATGTAAACATGGTTTGGACTATGTTTGTCTGCCCTGAAGTTATCTAGTCTCAACTTATCTGTTGAATTTTTTCCTATTTACTTTCTGTGGTTCTCAAGATCCTTACCAGCAGCATGGTATTTGATTTCCCAGAATAACTTACTATCATCTGTGAAATTGAAAATTTCACAATTCATTCCCTTTTCCAGATTACTGATGAAGATCTTCAACCAAACTGGTCTGATTACAGATTCATTTATGACCCCTCTACCAACTCTTGACCTCTTCAAAAGTGACTATTGAACCCTTCCAATTGCTTCCTATCTAACCATCTTTCAATGCACAAAAGGACTTTTTATTCAACTTTAAAGCAGTTTTANCCAAACAACAAACCAAACCAAAACACACACACACAAAAAAACACCAAACTAAAAAAAAAAAAGAAAACAAAACAAAACAAAAACAAAACAAAAAAAAAAACAACAAAAAAAACCAAACAAACAAACAAAAAAAACCACCCTGTTTTGATTAAAAAAAAATGTTAAAAGGTTTTAGGAAGTAAATGCACTCAGACCACTGTAGGCCCTTTGTCTAGACATTCACTGGAACACCCAGTAAACCAGAATGATGAAAATTCCACCTGTAAAGCAGGAATAACCCTTGCTTGAACCTTTCCAATAAATCAACTTCTTAGTATACTCAGGGACCTTTTATTCACCACAGACTCAGTGGCATTGTTATGAGGGAGAGCAGATTCACAAAATTGTAGGCCCCAGGACCATCCACACCTCCTTAAGAGACGGAATTGCTTAAACACCACTTCTCTGGTACAATAGACTGCAATTTTTTTAAGATACTCTTCAAATTCTCTTATTCCTCTTTTTTTTTTTTTTTTTTTGTCATGTGTTATAGGCTTTCCTTTATTCTCCTTTGTGCAC
This sequence comes from Hylia prasina, assembly GCA_013397195.1. NCBI lineage: Eukaryota > Metazoa > Chordata > Aves > Passeriformes > Sylviidae > Hylia > Hylia prasina. Next base: position 613,020 of record VYXD01012026.1, on the reverse strand, counting down.
ACCTCCCATTTTTTAACTGTCCTTTTTCTCCCTAAGATAGGAACTTTTCCATTTCCCATCATTCCCAAAAGCTATGATAGCTTTTCCCCTGAGCCTTGAAGAGATTGCATTTGATGATTTCATTTTCTTCTGGAACTGCAGTACACAGTTTAACTGAGCTTGCAATACATGCTCCAGGCTCTTGCTTGTGGAACTGTTCCTTACAGGACATTTTTGCTGGCTGGTTGAATTTTTCATTTTGTTTAGTGCTCTTTCTTGGAACTGGATGTCTGTCTGAGGATTTGTCTTTTTCTCTCATGATACAAAATTAACTTCAGCTATATTGTGATCACAGTTACAGAGTAGCTCACCCACTAGTAATTGTTGAGTGAGAGCCTGTGCCCTCACTGTGATGTCTGGGCTCCTTTTTTTCCCTCTGGTTCTAACCAGTCTAATGTAGGAAGGAACTTTATATTGCATTAAAAACAAAAAATCATCACATCCTTATGGGGCACTGAACTATAGCTAGACGGTTAAAATCTACTTTATCTATCTTAACTGCAGCTGCTTCAGTTTTGTTGAAGAAAATGCTATATTTTTACTATCAAAGTGATGGATTTCACCAACAGATTCCTCAGTGCTCTTCTTTTCCCACAATATTATACTTGAACTTCCCACAATATTATATTTGAACTTAGCATTATACCTCCTGTATTGTGCCTCTCTCACACCCTCTTATCCTCTCTTTACTTTTTATGAAATTGATGTCCTAGCACCATAATAATCTTGTTTACCTCCCTTCAACAGTCTTTGTGATATGTTTTCTGTCAGGTTTGCTGCTGGTGCCAACCATTCTAATTTTTCTATCATTTTTAGGCTTCTACTATTGCTGCAGAAGCATCTGTAATTTTTGGTCTTGTTCAGTGTTGCAAATGCTACTGAACTGTCACTCTAACCAGACTCCTTTCTGTTCTCCTTTCATCACAGTTCTCTGTTTACATCCCTCCTGACCTTTGGAGGTGCATTGGACTTTAGTGCAGCCTCTGTGAGGATTGCAGTGGATTGAACCAAATGTTCCTCAGTGCCTGTCAGCTTTCTCTTGCTTCTAGTGTAGACAATCCTTTATGATTATTTTAACTTCCAGCGCCACTAACTTAGGTTAAAGTAAAACCTATGTTTCTAATATACGACATTCCCCAAACATTTATCAGTTCTTAATACAAACAAACCCCTCCCTCAGTTCTATACCTTCGAATCAACCCTGTCCTAAGGCTCTAATCCTCTTCCCACCCTATGGGCCTTACCCTGGAATTGGCTGTATTTCAGAGCAAAGAGGTCACACAGGCCAGTGTCCTTGCATTTGCCACAAAAGCTGTTTCTCCTGTACTTCCACAGGTTGGTGGTAGCAACATGGACCAAGATCAGCAGCTCTTTCGCTGTTCCTTGAACCAAACTAATCAAAGTAAACAAAGACCTTCTGAGGTCTGCTGCTTTTGCACCCCACTGCAAAATTCGCTGTGATCCTCTGCAGTGCCACAAGCTCACCTATCCTCATGCCTATGAAACAGGAATACCACTCTCATCACCTGCCTCTCCCAGCCCTGAAGACCCCTCAGCACAGACACCATGGCACCAGCTGGGTGCTGGATCTCTTACCCTGAGACTTGCACACTCCTCAGTCACAAGGCTATTGGGGAAGCAGGAATGTGTCCCTGGACCTCATTTGTGAATTTCTTTGACTCTCCTAGCTGCTGCTGTTCTTCTTCTTTCAACTGGGGAGAGCAACCCTGTCCTCCTGGGCTAGGGCTGTGCATCCTATCCACTTGTTAACCTTGCTCCTTGGGAAGACACTCCTACATGCTGTACCCTGAGCAATGGATAAGGGACTTTGCAGCCTATTGCTGGACTTCCACTTGCACCTTGAGCTTGAAACATGGTTTTGAAAGCATACAGTTATTTATCTTCCCTTCAGTAAACAAAGATGATATGGTCCTCTTAATATATTTTACCCTTTTTAAGCTAGTTAGCAGCAAAGTCAAATCTGGCCTGAGACCTACGGTGCTGACTTGCCTTCCAGAAGCCATCCTGACAAGCTGTCAGAATTCCTGAAGGCACTGCCATTGTTCTCTTCATTTCACTGTCATTTATGGAGGCAAAATTGATGCAAAATTCTTTCTCACCTTGATGTGAAAAGATTTTATTTCCATATATACATATGGGTGTCTATAATTGCACAACATGTAAAGAATTACTGAATTAGACATAGGGTCTTTTTTCCTATTTTTGCTCTAATCTTATTTCCTGCATGAATTTATTTTCAAAGAAGAAAGAATCTGATTTTGCTTTAATAAATGTTAAGCGTATGGATCAGAAAAATATTATTTGTTTTCTTTCAATTTAATTAATTTAGCATTTCATATTATGTGATTTTTATGGATTTGCATTGATCTACCTTGACTGTAACAGATTTTTTAAAAAACCCTATGAATGGTTTATATATACTTTATATGGCTGAACCCTCAACTACAACAAACTGATATCTTGTCATTATGTGATTGCTGCTCACTGAGGACATAGCTCTGTAATTTTAGATGAAAAGTCTCTTCACCAATGGTGAACTTGCTTGACAACAAGCCACTTTGAGACATATATATATAAACCAGCTGCTGGTGGAGTATTTTACTAGCCAAGACAACACAGTTTGAGGCCTTCACTTTCAGTTATGTGCAATGGCTCAGATATCTAAAAGCTTGTTGCCTAGATAAAACCAGAAATGTAATCTTATTTCATAGTAATGGCGAGAAATTGTCAGGAAATGTTGTGTTTTGATGCTTATCCCAGGAAAGAAAGGAAAAGGAAACTGGCAATGGCTCCAGACCTGCTGGAGTAATATAAGAAATGAACTAACAGCAACATGCTAGAGATGATATCTGGAAATAGAGAGTACTGTTGCAGTAAATTCAGAGAATGAAAAAGAAGAAAGGACAAGCAACTAAAGAAAAGTTTCAGATCATCAGGTCATGGCTATAGCAATTATCTTTGTTAAAGGACCATGACAGTCTATAACACACATGACTAGAGAAAAAAAGAAAAAAGGCAAAAAAGGGGGAAGATGTAGATGCAGTAGAGAACACAGACAATTAAATTATAGAAGTTTGTAATTATATTGCACATTTATAAATTTTCAAGTGCCACCCCTGGGTGATGGCTTTTCTGGATAAGTGCAACCTGAGGCACAACCTATCAAGTTCCTAACCCAGGTCAACAGCCTGAAGAAAATAATGATTATATCTACTGTTCTTCAGCAAGCTGTGATTTTAGCTCTGCAATTTCTCTATAAAAGCTCTTCAGAAACAAGAGCCACAATTACAAATCAGTTGTGGATGCACTTTTTTGTATTATCTTTCTCTGATGCTTCACATTTGTTCTGACTTAAAAGCTCAACACACTCAGAAACAAATTGGGAATACATTTCAAGACAACACTGTCTGACTTAGAGTAGATGCAATTTCAGACATGTAAGCATGGAAACCAAGCAGCACCATTTTTCGTGACTAGCTATTAGTAACTTAAAGCAGCTCTGTAGGGATCAAAGACTGTAAGGAAGACAGAGTCACTGGGGGTGGCCATTCCTCTGGAGATGGCTCTAACCTCACCCTGCATTACCCCATGGCAGCACATTGCAGCCCAGCAAAGCTTTGAGAGTTGGGGACAAAAGATGTAGGAACCGTGCACAGAAATTCAGGGAAGAAAACTGACATAAGGAAGAAAAAATGAAATGAAAAGAACATGAAATATCTCCAAAGAGCAAAATTATCCCCTGACACAAGCCAGAATGGCCCTTGGCATTTGTAGAACTGTGCTTGCATTCTGATAACATTCCTTTTTCATCATGTGCAATTTTCCTCAAGAAGAACTTGAATAAGGGGTTTAGAAACTTCCATGTTCCGGCGATGTGGAATTACTTGATCTCACTGATACAGTCATTGCACAGAGATCAATGAGAGAGAGAAGTCATTAAAAGAGGATACTTAAGGGTGCATTTCTCAGTATGAACAGAAAATATTTCTACATTCATTATAGCCACAGTGTGGTTCTGTTGTTGTTGAAATGTAAAAATGAAATTATGACAACCTATCATGATTTCATGAGTATATATATATTGTAATTTAGAGGTTTTTATATTTTAAAACACTATAAGGCATGTTAGGTTACATTAAAAGTGATGCAGAGATTTCCAGAATGAGGTTAAGAAGTTGAGCAAAGTACTCAGTAAATATAACCAAAATAAACTGGAAATCAAAATAAACTCACATCTCAGAATTCCATGTAAATGTAAAGAAAACCAGTTTAACATTCCTTCCACTATAAATTCCTGAGACTTCTAGAAAAAATCCTTGAAGTCTTCAGGTAAAGATTCAGTTAAGGACTAATGCAGTGTTGTCAGGGAAGGAGCTCTCCTGCTCATTTACAGCCTCTTCCAGGGACGTTTCTTGTACTACCAGAGAACAGGGGAGGCAACATTGTCCTTCTACCTCACCTTTCTCCCTCAGAACATCCAGTGCAGGGAGGGACAAGGTGAGCCCCACCACATGATAGGCATTGACCACTAGAAAAACCTTCCCTCAGCACTACAGCAAAACTGAAAGAAGGAGGAGCAAAGTGCAAATCCCCCCACCCCAAGATCATGGGAACTTCTCCTTACACAGAGCAAGAGCAGAAGTGTCACAGTTTTGTCTGGGAGGAGTGTCCCCAAGAGGAGCTGCATAAATTTCCAGACTTAAAAGGGCTGTAGAATAAACACAGTTATACTGCTTTGGGAGGAAAGAGTTTTTAAAAAAAAAAAAAAAAAAAAAGGCAGCTCTCTTACAATTTAATTGGAAAATAAACTGCAGCCACTTTATTTTTAATTTTAATAATAAATCTCATGAAGATGTGATTGAGACAGGAGACCAGCAGTTTGACCAAAGTCAGACCACCACCAGTTTGTCCCGTGGGGTAGAGCAAGGAGCTGGGAGAGAGAAACTCCCTTTCCCTCCATCAAAAATTGACACTTGGGATTCATTTCCCTATTACATTACTATTTTATTTTCTTCTTACAAAAGTAATCACAAGGCAGAAAGGAATGGTAAAAAGATGCTTTTTCCCTTCCTTTCTCTTCAAATAAGGTGAGTAAATGGATTTACATTTTAAAGTAATATTGGGGGAATAGAATGATGATTTTCTAAGATAAAGACTTTATCACTGAAATTTCCCCATCCAGAAGTAAAAAAAATGGCAGGGAATGAGGGGAGGGGTTTAGGAAATTAGTTTTTTATTGGACCTTTCAACCAAAATGGCCAGAATCTGGCATCCACCTACACACTGAATGCTTCCCTAAAGGAACCTACCATGACTTACTTCAGTCCTATACTGAAGTGGAAACCAGGCAGCCTCAGCTACTGAGACTAAGATTGCACAATCAAATTTTCTTAATTCTTAAGAGAACTTTTTTTTGTGAGGAGAGGGAATGGAGTGTTTCTAAAATTCCTAGAATTATTTTTTTTATAACAAATGAAAAAAAAGTAAAAGATTTATTTTCACTTTAAAAAACTTGGCACATAATGCAAGTATTTATGTGACTCATACATTATAGCAGACAAGTAAGGTGTTTATTTTTCCAGCTTTAAGTTTTAGAGGAAGAAACTTCAGCTGAATGACATAGTAACTTTTTCAAAATTCTGTGCAGCTTTTTTGTGATCTCTAATAGGGAAATTACAAGAAGAGTGAGCCTGGAATGATGTATAATGAGATAAAGTAATTTATGATCTTTGACATAACTCTGACATTGCTTTGTTAATAGAATAAGATTCTTTGGCTTGTTATGTTAAAACAAACAAGAAGATAATCAGGTAAAGTTGTGAATACAAATAGCAAATTTTCGGTTAAATATATAAAGCAATTTTAGTCATACATGAAATTGCATCTATGAATGTTTAGACTGCAAAGAAAACTGAAAGCAAAAACCAAGGCTAAGCCACCTGTATGCTAAGACAAATGGAGAGCAAAAATTCTCTATGCAAATTCTCATTAATTCAAATCAGGATGAGCTGGTACCCTTTGATGGATAATGATCAGAAGACTGCAAGAACAGAACAAAAGGAAATAAGTAAAAATATCAATCTTTGAAATCAAAATATACACACTCCAAACATCCTTCTGAACCCAGAAGATACTGATCTGGTGGAAAATAAAACCAAAATTATAGGGAGATATCTCTTAGGATATCTGGTTTTGCTTTGAAGAAGATTTTGTCTGAACAAGAGTGGAAGGACTTTGTAGGCAGGAGATAAAACATGCTAGCAGTCAGAAGTTAAACTAGATCATTAAATAAAATGGATTAGAATTTGTGACAAAAGTAGTAATCAGCCTGGGAAACTGCAGTAAAAATGCTTAGACCTATATGCTTCTGAAACAGCATTCTTAACTCTGAAATTTGTTTCCATCTCACATGAAGCAGGTCCACTGAATTCCAAGAATCTAATTTTCCTAAGGAGCATTGTCATTTTGATTTATGCTTCAAGCACCATGGAAGAAAAAAACTTCTGTCTTTTTACCACCAAAGTTGTAAATGGATCTGGCTTGTGGTTCTCATCCAAGTTATTTGCATTCGTTTCCCAACATAAATCATCAATTTTGCATTTGGATTGTGGAATGAAGAATAGTATATTCATTCATAACATTAAATTTCCACTTCTGAATTACATGGAAATTTACTTCTAAAAAGCAGCCATTCTCAGCTATTTTTCTATATAGTTTTTCTTGGTCAGATTTTAAAGGATCCTCTCTTATTGATTTAATTGAATTGGAATAAACTCTAAAACAGGAGTCCTTCCATCAGTGACATAACCCTCCTTGGCCATATTAAACTAAATCTAGTAGACTGGCAAATATGTGAAAATATATTTACATAGGAGAGAATAATTTTTTTAATTAAAACAAGACTTTACAGCATCTAGTGCTAACAATGAATCACTATCTATTTAAATATTTAGCAGAAAGAAAAGCAGACTTTTACATGTGAAAAGAGATGCTTGTGAATTGATTTGTAAATATTTTGAAGGACTTACAAGAAAATCAACCCAACAAAAATGAAAAATTACCTTTAATGTACACTAACATGTCCATGATCCTCACTCATTAATACCTTTGTGATATTTTGATATTTTGAGCTTTACAAGTACTGCTGACAAGATTTTGGTCCTATACTCAGACCAGTCAGGAGCAGTTCAGTGTAGAGATGCACAATTTCTTAGTGATCCCAGAAAAAAGAGTGCTCCAGATCTGTAGCTGAATGTAAAGACAGTCTTCTCAAAGCTGCTGGTCTCGAGTCTGCACACTGTGTTCTCTCCAGGAATGTCAGAGGTTTGATGCATCATCTGCCACACAAACAATTCTCCCACTTTCAAACATGAAATTTAAGGCAGCAAAAATCCAATCCAACCTGACTCCTGAGTTATTTTTTCCTTGTTTATAATTACTAGTAAGGCTTGATCGCAGCCAGTTTGGATAGATTTGAGCATAGCCACTGAGTCCAGTCCTGAGTTCTGCTCACAGGAGTGTTAGATCTGATAAACAGTTCATTTGCAAATATATTTGTATATGCACCCTCTACATCTGCGTGTATGTGTATTCTGCACACAGGGAAGAAAACATGCTGCCAACCATGTTCACATATTTAGACCATGACATATATAAATTTTTCATGATAATTAATTTTAAATCTCAGTAATATTCTGATAATGACTTCGTAAATGAAAAGAATAAAACACTGGATAGAAGAAAAAATGCAGAAAATAATCCAAGTATTCCTGTATTTTAGGTCAGAGTTCTAGGGTGATTTATTCTGTAAATTCATGAGAGGGAGGAATTTAGTGACAGGCCAAAGTCTTCAGGCCTTAATTAATGTCATGGTGATGATAGATCTGAAGTGCACTTATGCATTTCATACAAATGAGTACGCAAGTCACCTTTGTTATCTACTCACTGTTCTGTGGGAAGAAAAAAAAGTCACATACATGAAATTATAATCCAAAAGAAAACGTCTTAGACCATAATTTTCAAAGACATTCAAAGTGATAAAATTAAAGTATTTAGGATTTCATTATTCCTTAGGCATCTACATCTTGAAATTTTACTGAAAACCTCAGCTGCAATACCTGCTTTCTTCTAGGTTACACCCTATCAGTTTATGAAATACAGGATAATGTTAATGGTTTTAAATTCCACTCCTATTTCTAATGGTTCTGTTAAAATCATATTGGTATTTATTTTAAGAAGTAACAGGATATACATAATCCTTTGCTGGCTTCAACTGGCAGATATCTCACTCTTTCCATCACCCATTTGAACAGTTAGCTGAGAAACCACGTCTCATTTTAGCTTTCATGCTTGTAAGTTATCTTTATTGGCAACACTAATTTACTAAGAGATGGGTGATTTTTAACTTTTTAATTTTTTTTAAATGAATAGTGTTTCATCTAGCATAACTGGTGTTTTCAAAAGATTTTTAATAGAAATTTTAACAACATGTCAAAGCCATGTGATTTCAGAACAGACATTACAAACTCAAGTTCATCTTGAGACTAAAGGTGGTATGCCAGACCTTCACAGAACTGCATCTAGGAGGTTTTAATCATCAGAATAAATATATAATGTCCTGATTTGCTCTGCTCTCAGGGGAAAAAAAAAGAAAAAAAAGAAATCAGAACAAACTTAAACCAAGAGCTATTCCATTTTTCCAACCGGGTAACATGTTTCAGGTATTTGTTGAATTTTCTGTCTAAATCTGAATGCAGACTTTGAAATGAAGCAGAGGTACATTCATCACTGCAGAGCTGTCACAGTGGACCAGGGTTGAGGGTGCCCAGCTGTGCAGGTGCTTCAGGAGAGATGCTGAACAGGGTATCAGGAACAGCTGAACTCCCTTGGTGGATGCATTGCTGGGTGCAAACAGTGATGGTTCAGGAGCTGCTTCCCAGCTCCACTCATCAGCAGTGCTGGGAGCAGCTCTCTCCAGGAAAAGTGCAGGGCTGGTGCAGCCTGTGACACCTCCCAGACACGACAGCACAGGAGAGCCCACACCCTGTCCTGTGACAGTCATCCACGTTTGCCAGGAGCTTTAGAAAATAAACTGCGTCACCTGTTAACATCAACATTATTACATGTAATCTCCAGCTGAATTACAAGGGTCTTTTGTTTAAATCTTTAGTCAATATGTTCATCCACAACTATATCTGACTCAAAACATAAGTCATACTACTCATGCTACTCATGGAAATGTATTTCACACATTCAATATAGCTCAACATCAGTGATAAGCATTTAAAATTATCTGTTTTCACTTTGAAAACAGAACACTTTGGAACAGAACAAAGGAAGGAAAGTTAATATTAAGTATCAGACCAAATCTCTCTGGATGGTAGTCAAAGGGGCAAGGTAGTGGTTACAGCATCAACCAGGAACTTCAGAGGCTCAGAAACATTCCCCATGTTTTGCATTTTTCAAGGGGTCTGAGCAGACCACTCCATAACCCTTAGCTATCTTGTTTTTGCTGAATGTTAATCTTACAGGAGGAGGAGATTTTGTTACCATTAATGTGCAGGATCTAATTCTAGGTTGGAAATCTTAAAAGTTTTCTATTATAATTCAATATATATAGTAATAGTGGTAAAATGAGGATCACAAATATTTCATTCCTTTGCATACATGCCACAGAGTGAGAAAATATTACCATCATGAAGCATGTAATGGAAGATCTGCCATAAGGCTGTAAATTACACTGAAATATCAGAGCCACAGGTTTATCCTGTACATGAGTGCAGGAAGGAAATTCACACTTAGCGTCTGGCACACTACTTGGTCAACTTCACCAGCACATTTTTATGCCCCATGTCTCTAAAAAAACCTCCCAGCTACTCAGTCTCCTGACCCAGCATTCATAGGCTGGTATAAAATATGGGCTAGAATAAGCAAGGTCATTCCTGTATTTATTACTTAAATAATCATAATCTAGCATAGGCCTAGTTCTGCAGCATTTCTTCTGAGCTTTTTCGCACCCTGTACCAAAACAGAACAGTGTGTCCTGTCCATAGGGGCTGACAGTCATAAGCAAATAAAGTAGATAAGATGGGGCCAGATGACCGGGTCCCAGGAAGCCCAGAGATAATGGTGGTTAAATTGATAAGCAGTCCATGTTTAGCCAATTGCTCAGAAGCTTTTAAGCATCACAGTTTTCCTTGATGAACACAGAGTGCTGAAGGAATGATCTGAGAGATGATAAGGAGGCATTTTTGTCAATGTTCACGAAGGGGGAAGGGTTGTCCTAGAATACGTTCATGCTTGAAAATAAAACAAGTGAGCAAAGGAAACTGGCACCAGAGGTGGTCTAGGAGGGAGCAGCTTGACATGACCTGAGAACAGGAGGAAAGAAGGAAAATGAAAACCAGCCCCTTCTGTGCAATGCAGTGATGAGAGTACCCTGCACAGGGGCTGAGAACTTCTGTTATCATGGTGCTTGAGGAAGGTGGAACTGAAAAATTGAGGAGGATGGGATGGATTATAGATCCATGGCTTGATACCAACTGTTGTTCCAAAATGACAGCAGGTGTCCATTTGTAACCACATCCCCAGAGCTTTATAACACAGGACTGTGACAATATATTCCCCAGCCTCCTAAATCTTCAAAATTTAATATTTCCAATGCAGAGTTGCTGATGCCTCTTCAGCTTATGCAAGACCCTTTACTGGAGAAAGAGTTTATTTCTAAAGCAAGACAAAAACCTCTTAAGGCTGTGATACTCAGCAGGGAAAGCTCCTCAGCAAACAAGCCTTGAAAGCTACAATTGCAAACACAGATTTGGTTTTTGCAGAGCATCTCAGAGGCATGAATGACTATGGCTATAACATCTTCACCTTGCTACATGCAGTGACTCTGGCTGCAACACCAGTGGGATTACCAGAATTCAAGAATGTGCCAAGGGAGGTCTAAAATAGACTTTTGTTACTTTGCCCCTTGGGTGGAATTAAGGTATTGAATACAAGAGACACAGATTATCTGTTTTACAAATGAGCTGGACTTGATCTGAAAACTTTTACAGACCTACAGCTTTTCTACTGACTTCAACAAAAGTCATCACCACCCAAAGAGTGATGAATGTGTAGGCAACTAAAGCTGCTTGCAGCCCACACAGTCTCTTCACTCCCAGGTTGCCACAGACACCCAGACCTGTTCTGAGAAGGGCTAACATGCCCCAAAAGCACTCAACTTCCAGACACATTCAACACAAGGCTGAAGGAGTGAGAGGTGGGTCTCTTGTCATGCATGATTTCTTACTGCTGGAAAAGTTACAGTCCTGTGTTCAGAGCTCTGAGCACTCAGAAGACATCCAAATCTATTTAGCCTCTGCTACCAGGTTAAAAACTTCTGAACAAAGGTAGTGTATTCCCAAGATGCTTTCAAATCCAGCAAAACAGTAGGAGAGTGAGAAAATCAGTGCTCTATTGTTTGACTTGGCAGCAATATTTGATCAGCTGCTAGTCACAAGTGAAGAAGCTCAAAGCTGACTTTGATCAAAATACTGATTTTTGCATGTAAATTCTGCTTCAGAAAAAAAAAATGGAAAATAGGATATCTAGAATGTGAGACAAGAAAAATGTATCTAAGTCTCAAAGATATATTCTATACAGAATAGATTCACATGAAATTTCAGATCTGTCCTAGCAAGAAATATTTTATTTTGAGGCATTTGCTATTTTGGATAATAGAAAAAGAAATAATATAAATATTATAAAACTTATTTTTAAATATTTTTAAAAATAGGGAAAGATTCTGAAGTGGGAAAAGAACTTTTATATACACACAGAAATAGAAGGAGAAGTATGTGTGTGTGTGCGTGTGTATGATCAGAAATTTTTAGCCATCTCTGCCTTCAAAGGAAAAGCAGATGCAGTTGTGGAACTCAAGTCCATTGCTCATTGAACCCTGGTTCACATCATTTGCACTCCAGCTGAACCAAGTGCCATACATAATAGAGAACACATTACTTTAACAAGTTAATCTAGCAGCAGTAAAAAACTCAGCCTCTCTCAAATACAGCTGATTTGTTTTACTTCTGTTTACTTCTATTCAGTTCCACAGTTATCTGCTTTCTGACTGTAATTCTCTAAAATTGTGCCAAATGTGTTCCAGATTTTTATCACAGCATATCATGATAGGATCTTTCCAGCCCATGAGAACATACAGTCAACAAAGCTCTTTTCCCTTCATTTCCTGAGCTACAGGCAAAAGCAATTTCATTTTCAGGATGTTAACATTATTATTTCTGACCAAGAAAATAATAAACCATCATTAAAATGCTGATAAGGTATCAGCAAAGAATGTTTTGATTGTGGTTGCCGTCTACAAATACACATTTATATGTAGCTTTTTGAAAATAAAGACACACTTTCAAGGTGAATAATAATAAACCAGTTGTTGAGGAAGACTGCTAATAATGACACAAAATGCAATTCATACTAACAAAAAAACTGTATTTGTTGTAAATGCATCATATAACATGAAGAGGTCTCAGTTTTTACACCTAATTGTTGGATTTGGGTTCCATGCTGGAGTTTCCTTATATACAAGTAATACATAAAAATTGATGGGCCGTCAGTTCTGTGGGGCAAGTGGAATTGTTTGGTGCTCTACAGAAAGAGTACCAGCATGGAGAGCCACCTAGCCCAGACTCCTGCTCTTTTAATACTTCAGGTCAGCTGCCTATTGGAGGAGAGATGTAAAGCAGACACACAACTTTCCTTCTACAGGAACCATAAAGCAAAAACTTTGCAGAAAGGCTTGTGCAAGTCTTCATCTCATCATCACCTGGAGTGAAGATATGAGTGAACATCACTCCAGGGCTAAGGGATTCAGCATTTTCACCATTCTGGAACAACTTGAAAAGGCTTTTAACTCTCAAACACAGCACTCCTGGGAAAACCTCAAAACCTGTGAAAAGCAAGAAAACTAAATAAAGTATTTTCCAAGCAATGGTATTTGTTTTTCCTTTTTTTTTTTTTTTAATTTGGGGTAATCACAATAATACAACTATTATCCAGCAGCTGTAATTACATTAAAAAAAATCACTAGACGTTCTTGAAATTAAATTAAATCAACTCATTGATAGAGTGAATAAAACCTGATTTTTTTTTCATATTATTTTTAAACGCCTCAAATGGGTGTTGCTCTTGCATTAACTAACACCTTCTATTTCTAACAAATGTTAAAAAAGCCTTTCCAATGTTACCGTCCTCTCAGTCCTGCTAGGTAACTTCCTACAAAAATATTAGTGAGTTCTAATTACAGCAAGAAAAGTTGTAAAGCATGTGAAAGCTTATATATCATGTGGACAAAGAGTTAAAAAATGGTGTTTTCTTTAGCAGCTTATCAAACCTTGACTTTCCTTTACATTCATTGTAGAATTCAAAATGCAACTGTTTAATGGATTTCCTGTTTCTAGACCACTTCATGCTATATTAAAAAAAGAATGCATTTGTATTCTAGGATGTTTCTGGTTTGTTTTGACCTGAGGCAAACACAGAAAAATCTTTCTTAACCTAAATTTAATATTATACAACCCTTCCATTGAATGACAGACTTAACCTTAATGCTTTAAAGTTTTTGGCTGCAAACTTTCTCTTCTCCTGTTCCATACCATTTTCCCTTTTGTCTTTTTTTTTTGACCCCGGGACCTAAGCAACTTTGTTCACTCCTGACTCTTTCAACGAATGCTCAAAAATTACTGATAGTTCCTATAGTTATTGCAGCAGCAAATCAATAAGGAACTGACCAGATTTTCACATTGAATAACACCAACCTAAAGAGTCTACAGCTAAAACAAGTGTTAGAGGAGAACCAAAGAAATGTTTCTGCACCTAAAAGGTATAAATTTTCAGCACTGAAAGGCAGATAATGAACTGGAGTCACACCCTCACATGAACGGGACATCTCACAAAGAGGCACAAAAGTCACCACCCCTGTTGCTGAGCTGGGCAATGATAGCACAAACAACATATCAATTCTTAGAACTGGCCATCATCTGTGTCTAAACAGCCTCCTTTTAAATTTCTCTGCTCTTTGACCTTTCATTCAGAGGTTTCTCCCCTTACCTGAGTGGAGCATCTACTAAAAAAGGCACCTATATATTTAATTTCAAAAAACAGAGCCGTGCTTGACAAAATATGTTGAAACAAAAAATAATTAAATAAGATATCCTTTCCCTGCAAGTGTAGTACAGTTATAGCTATCTGCTAGACTATGGAAGATCATTTCAGTTCTTCACTAGATAAATTATTTCATATGACTGAAAGCTCAATTAAGTCAATAATTTTTGCTCCCTCAAAGGCTGCACACAACACCAAGACAGTTCCTTTCAGATAAAATGCAACAATGCGGAAAAACATCCAAAGCTGTTTTGTAATTCTTCCTCATTCCAAGTTAGAATTTTCAATGAGTGCTTCCAAGCTTTCAACCAACCAAAGTGAATTATTTTTGTTCCTCTTTTTGAAAGGAGAAAAAAGACTAACAGTAAGTATGATTCTGTTTCAAAGGCCAACTTCAAAAGGCAACAGATATAACAAGCTGAACCACAGGAACAGTGACTGACTGGACAAATTTAATTCTTAGACAACTTTAAGATTTATCAAAATGGAACTAATATAAGCAAATAAATGCATAAAATCTGTTGAAAGAACAAATATAACAACTGTTCTTCTCAAGCACCCTTTGCTTTTGCTTCTAGTCAAGTACTTACTATACTATATGTTCTTTTAGTGTTTATATCAATATTTATGCATATGCATGTAGAAATTTATGTTTCCAGGAAGGCAATATTGACTCAAAAGTAGTGACTATTTTTGGATGCAAGCAATAGAAGAGTGGCTGGCCAGAGATGGAGACCTCCACTAGGAATAACTACTGGGTGTTTAAGTTGGACTGATACTATTGTATATTTTTTTAAACAAAAAAGTAAAATATAAAGAGACATCTCTAGCTACAGATATATTTTACATCCAATCTATGAAAGTGAAATAACAGGAACCCAACTGGTTGTATTACTACTTAAAGTTTTACCGTAAATATTGAGATAAAAAATAACTTTATTGGTAGTAAAATACCTTAATATTGCCCAAACTATGTCTCCTAGAAATGTAAAAACACTGAGAAGCAAATACTTAGAAACAGCCCATTCAATAGTTTGGGAAATGTTATAAAATCTAGAAACCTGAAAATGTTTAACATGCCATAATAGTATGAGCCTATGAGGTCCACAGAAAGGATAAACTGAGGTTTTGTACCACCATGAATATGTGAAAGGGAAAGAACAAAAATCCCCAAACACAGCCAGTGAGGTCAGGAAGGCAAAATAAATTGAAAGGTTCAGTGACATTGCAGCCTTGCAGATAGAAGCCAACCTAAGAAATGCATTTGTAATTTAGCATGAAGCAGAAGTTGGGTAACATACTTGGTAAATAGCAGCCAAGCTCATGAAACAGCAAGCCCAAGAAAGATGGAATAATGTAATCCAAGTTTAATTAAGGTATTAGAGTTTTAGACATAGACAATCACAAATTCAGATCAGAATCATGGAGAGAATCTTCTTTAATTCTCCTTGATCAATTGCCAGGTACAAGAGCTAAAAATTCAACTATTGCATAGCTTCCACTGACAGTGGGTGATGTGATCCATGTTTGTTGGTACAAAGCCAACTCACAACCAAATCAGGCAGAAAACCAAAGTCAGGACATTGTTGCAACCTGTTGTGGGTGTCATGCTTGCCCTACTTGAAAAGCAAGAGTGTCCAGTGAAGGAACTGCAAACTAAGCCAAAACCAAAATATACAGCAAAAGTGGGTGTCTCAAAGGCAACAGCCACAACCAGAAAGGATGAGCAGAGGCCACTTAAAAGGAAAAGAACAAGAAGGTGAAACACAGTCTAATTCATCAGTTTAACACAGTGTGGGAGGCATGACAGTGCAGTGAACCATGATGAGTAAAAATGCAATAGACAAAAATGAAAAAACTAAGAAAATGCACAGCTTTGTCAAAAGCTGGTATCTGAGGGAGGACAAAAAAATTATTGTGAGAAAGCAGTCTAAGTTTGTCATTATAAAAAGCTGCATAAATCCAAATTTTCAGCTGTTGTGAAACAGCCCATGTTCAGAGTGCTCTTCATTTACTTAGACCAGATGAGATTTACTTAAACCAAGACAAGGATCAGGTGAGATTTTGCGGGGTGGGGGGTGTTTACCTTCTATTTCAATTCTACCATGTAGTAAATTTTTCTATAAAATTCATATTATAGAGGCTGAACTTAAGGGACTGGTGGCTAAGTTTCAGAATAGGAAAATGGTTTCACAGAGAGGAAATTTCACAAGAGCTCTTGCAATCAAACCAATCTTACTATTTAAATCCTCAGAAGGATCTCAGTGAACTGTTGACCTCACATTGTCCTAACAGGAAAAGCTGACAATGATAGAGTCCTTGGTGATGTTAGGCATCACTATGTGTTCCAAAGTCCTGTGAGATCCTTATCCCCAGCTGTCCTGATTAGGAACTGCCTGGGAGAGAACCACAGTCCTTTCTGGCATATACATACAGATTTCCTTTCTATGGAAACAGATTCACCACACATTGCTGCTTGTGGCTGGAATGAGATCAGAAGGTATGTGCATGCCCTAACCTGCCCTTCAGAAACGCTCCTGAGCCAAACACTTTCAATAGTGACCCAGTTAGCACAGATTTGCACTAATGTAAGAGAAATCAGAAATTGTGTGTTGTTCAGTACCTTTTTCCATGATAAGCACAAATTCTAGGTTTGCTACCTGCAAGAGAAGAGAATGCAGCTACCCTATGGCTAGTTCTGCATAATTACCTGCTCAGTCTGTACAGCCTCATTTTGCTGAGAGCCGAGTCTTTCAGCTCTGCTTCACACAGCACCAAGAACAGAGGATCCCTTCTCTTTGTAAGACTTTCTGTAAGAGAAAGTGTGTTACATTTATATATCTGCAGCCCTCCATGTGGTTGAAAGGCACATTTGCATTTTTCCACTATAACTGGCAGCACTGCCTGCCCAGCACAGCCATTTCCTTGTGCCAAGTGTCAACATCTCATTGCCATGTGATTTTTAGTTGGCCACATTCCTGCAGTACTGGCATGAGTCCAGTAATCTGATGATCTAAAAACAAAAGTTGCATCAGGTTTTGACCATGAAAAGTGATTCTCAATCCTTTCCAAAAGTGGCTATTAATATTTATTTCTCAAATCATTCGTCCACCTTGCCAGTAAAGTGCTTTGGAATTTCCTCTACTTTTTCCTAAGGTATAACTTCCCTCCTCACCTGAATTCTTTAAGCATGACTAAAGCCACAATTATTACTTATTTACCTGGCTTTATTCACAAAGAACAATAGATTTGGTATTATCCACTTCCTGCTCAGATACAGGGAAACACATCCCATGTGTAATTCTCCCCCTTCAGTGAAATTAATAGAACAGAATTTGTTCTGCACAAATTTCACTGATGTGCAATGCTTCATAAAAACAACTATGAGTGTGAACATGCTTTTCAAGATTATTAAAAGTGCAGCAAATGCGTTTGTTAAATTTCCTGCTTGCATTTTTTTCCTCTGGTAGAACAGAGAATAGAACAAAGAATACTGGTAGGTGATTAATTTTGCCTTATTCCAGTGAATTATAACGTGGAACAGCTCAACTCTCAAATTAGTTACTCTCAAATAACTGATACAGAGGCTCACAGGCTCTCGACAATCTTTCCTACAGAGATAATAACACTCATTTATAAAGATGACCACTACAATCAGAGGGAGACAGAAGACAAAGATGCAGACCAGTTGCAGTTGTCTCTTCCTGACTTTTAACTTTCATCTTTAACCGATTAAACAGAATTCTGAAACCAAGCAGCTACAATTCAGGGAAGTATGGGTCATGGGGTTTTTTCCTTCTAAAAATGCATTTATAACATCTCAAACACACTGTTATACTAATTCTATCTGCATACTAATTTAAAAAGCATGGTCTGTACTTAATCATCCTATTTACAATGCTCTGTAAATTAACTGTTAGAGTAATTTACTTCTAAGTCCATCTATGCCAATGAGTTCCTGAGGCATTGCTATGGCATTATTGTAGTTCTACTTCTCATTTATTATGGCTCAGCCTGCATGCTGTACTAATCCTACACCTTAAAATATGCCTACTTCTCTGTAGCAGTTAGCATAGATCAATTGTATGTCACATGGTATACTACTTATCTGCATATAGATCTGTATTACACAAATCAGCATGAAGGCTTCACGAAGCCTACATTTGATAAGTTTTGTGACAGATTTTGAGTTGTTCTTGTGGCACATGTATTTTTTTCTTACCTCTGTTCCCAGGAAAAAAAAAGCTCTAAAATTATAAAGTATGCAAACCCATAGCATTTCTGTATATTGAATTTCCTACAGCAAGTCTGAGAGACAGAGGTAGAATCTGATTTAGGCACAAGAAGCTACTCCATTTTCTGCTTCAGTCTATGGTTGCAAAAAAAAAAAAAAATAAGACTATCATAGGACAATGAAAGAAGACTGAAATATTTTTATTCAATGCTGCCACATTCACATTTGGCCTCAAATATATGGGGGTTTTTGCACATTTTCCTACAAAGACAAGGAGCCTGCCTTGTCCTGAGTGCATCATCCAGGCTGCAGTCAGTGACTGTTCCATTGGCTTCACAGTCAGGGAATGAGACCCCAGGCCACATTAGTGTGAACATGGAGCAACCCCCCTAAAGTTGGGGTGCCTGAGGAAACAAGTCAACATTTGGCACTCTGGGATCAAATCATAAAATTTCAGCCTTCTCACCATGTTCTGAAACACCTCAATTGCTTTCATTTACAGGAGTATAAGCATTTGCAGAGCTGTGCAGAAGTGTCTTCCCACCTACCATCGTCCAATTTTCAGAGGTTTTATTTCAACTTCTAGCTGCAAAGAACTTGTTTACCAACATAAATAATCTGAAGATTTATTCATTCTTATCTTTGAAAAAGTTTCTTACCTCTTATGTAACAAAAAGATTTTTTTTCTCTGTCATAAAGGTTTTTGGAATTACCGAGAAAACTCAGTTTTGGGAAAATGATAAAGACCTAAATATAAAGGAAACACATAAATATGTGTTATCAGAAAAAAAATTCATTCTTTGATTTTCTTGAGAAGTGATGACTCATGCAAATTAAAAATGTTGGCATGTAATATTTCAATGTACCAAAATAATTGAACATTTTGCTATTTACATTACACTTATACAGAAGCAATGGTAAAAAAAAAAATTAATCACTGCTGTAAGGCTGTAAATGTAAGGCTGTACAGTCAAGCAATGCAACAAAAGGCAATTTGAGCATTTTGCTAACCTATTCACACACTTTAAGATACAGTGTTGAGTGACATGATCAAAGACTGTGATGTTCTGAAAGATCTGCTTCACACAAAAAGCACTGGGCTTTTGTGTGAAGCAGAATGCTGGGGCCTCCTCACTTGGGTTGTGCTTGTTTGCACAGCAATGGGCAAACTTTGCCCTTCTCTTTTGTTCTTCGTCATTGGGTAGGTGAGTATTGCTGATGTTAAATGCACTGAATGACAATTATTATTTTCCTCTACAGACTGTGCTGTTCTCACAGTATTTTAGAACTGGTTTATTTTAAATATAGTAATAATAAAAAAATTCTGCTCTGCTCTAGGGATGCCGCACATCCTATCCTGTCCCCATGCAGGAGTTATATGAGCTTAAAGTGTGCTCAGTCCAAGGGGAGTATTTAAACAGCCCACTGGCCTGTAGTCCTGGACTCTTCTTGGCATGTTAGAAATCAAATTCTTTAGCATCTTGGAAACCACCAAAACCAAGATGATTTTTTCAAAAACTGTAAACACATCTGTCTACTACCATAACAAATATCCTGAATAGTTAAAACAACTGACAGCATTCAAATTTCTGAAGAAAGTCCAGTGATCTTTTTGTCAAAATGCAAAGAAGAAACAATATTTTTCCTTAACTCCATTTTTAGAAATGGCCAAACTATTAAAAAAATAATTTTCCTGAGTCAAACACTCAACATGATAAATGTGTGCCCAAACACATTAAATTTAGCAAAGTTATACACTGCTATAAACATGGCCTTGCAGCATAAATGCATTTATTTTGATAAATATGTTTACACTGCAGGATATAAAAGAGCTAAGATATGAATTGGATTTGGAATTATCTGCAAACTAGTAAACAGCACTGAAAAGAAATATTTTTATGTATGTTTATTATATAATATTTAATCTCTTCCTATAATTCTATTTAGGGAAAATGGCCTTGTTTATGTCTACTATATGAATAGATATACCTGTGTGATTTAAAGACTGACTTAACTATGGGAGGTTACCCAATATCACATAGTTCCCATGCCACATTCTGCAGCCCCCATTACCTCTGTTATCCATGACGGGAAAGACAGAAACACAATTGTAGTATTTGTCCTCAGGTGGTGATGATTCCATCTGCTGTGACACGTAAACAGTGTCTAGCTCTTTCTAAAGAGAATACCTTCTGATGGACTCTGGTGAAGCAGCAGGAGAGAGGAATTGTTCAAAGAAAAGGATGTATAAAAGGAGAGCAGTGGATATCCATTTCTTTCACTTATAACCTTTTTCTTAAGGCAATACATTAAAATATCTATTCGGGACAAAGCTCTTATTAGATATTAAAAATTCAACATGTAGTACTAATTTTGGAATTTATGAATTTGTAGATAAATGTCACCTCTCCACATTCCTTTAAGAGATATTGGTTTTCAATTATTTTGCTCTTTTATAATTCTGCATGGATTTTTTTCTCACTCATATGCTAGTTGGTTTTAAATTTTAAGAAATCTGTTTACAGTAGAAAAGAAGTTGAACTCCTGTAATTGCTTGTTGGTACCATCCTGTCCTTTTGAGGTTAAAGCAACACAGTATGGAATTTTTTTCCTTACCCTCTTTCAACAGAGGAGCCAGGAGCAGACAGTCAGTTGAAACATTGATGATTACAAATGACAGCTTGTAGCATGTATTATCACAGCCACAGTATATAGTAATTCTGCTAACAATGTATTTTGCTAACCATATGGATTCAGGGAAATTTGTTTTTTCTGTAGGAAATCAACTGCAGACAAATTATCACAGTATGCCTTTCCCAGGATCTGTACGGGACAGGCACGCTTCTCCCAGCACTGCATGGGACAAATGCAGTGTTAGTTTAAAAGGTCTTTGGCAGACATTGGTTGAAATCCAGGCCCCTTTAAAGTTAGTGATTAAACATGCATAGGTATTAGCATGGCTGAGATTGTTCTAATTACTCAAATAATTGTTGGACTGTCAAATATTTTAGGTTCATTTCAGCCTATTCGCACTATAAGAGAAATCTTTTCTCTCAATGGCTTTCTCTCTTGGTTATGTTAATCAAATAAATCACATCCACAGGCTCACAGTCAGGCAGGGATGGGGCAGGTTCTTGAGGGTGCCAGATGTGACCCTTGCTGAGCTCAAAGTTCTCCTCAGATAACTGTGAATTTTAAATTCATCCCTTGAAGGACACAGTTCCCATGTATATCACTTCAAATCTCATTACAGAACATCTGTGCTTGATGGGCACATACGAAGAGATAAAAAGGAATTATCCAGTTTAAAGTATGCCTGGACAAAAGATTTAGATTTGTTTGGAAGAAGGCATGGCACCACCCCAGAAATGGAAATGTAAGGGATTGCAATTGGGTAAAACCAACATTTCCATACAGAAAGCTAAAGGAGGAGGAAATGTGAACTCTGGGATGGTTATTCCAATGCCTTAGTGGCAACTTTCTCCTGAGAGTGACAGACGGCATGGCAGGGACCCTCCCTCAGCTCTCAGCAGCAACAGCACAGCAGTGCTAATTTGCTGTCCTACATCCTCTCTGAAACCTTAATGACAATTTCAGCCAAATTAGCATCCAGCCAAAACAGCCTGGGTTCACAGGTTAAGTGTGCTGATGTCATTAAGCTAAGCATAAAAAATAAACACGATCAATCTCCATAAATAACAAAGACTGGGTGGGGAACACCCTTTGAAAAACAGAAAAGAGAAACACAGTGAAAAAAAAAAACAGAAAGGGGAATTATTTATGCTACTGTGAAAGCTGAATACATAGCTCAGAAGGAAAGGTATACATTTATAGCTTGCAGATTTTAACAATATTTTTTTAACTTTTTTTTTAATTAGGGGAGCATTTTAAAAGCTTTGGGTCATATTCTTCAGGATCACTGATGCAAATCCTTTTAAAGCAGCTTAATCCTCCATTTTTTATTATTATTATTTTGTTCCATGGTTATTTTAAAACTCTTCAATTTTCCCAGTATGGTGGGGACTTCTCAACCCTACAGACATAATGCCAAAGGCAAAAACCACAAAAATCTTCAAAGGCACCACTTTTTCACCTCCAGTGGCTATTTTTGGTAAATATTCTCTAGTTTACCAGACTATGTGATATCAGCTCTACTGGAGACTTCACAAAAGACAGTCACAGCAGCCCCCTCAAGCCTCAGCTTGTGAAATAAAACCAACTTTCAGCAAGTGACAGAAGAAAAAAATCTGAATTATTACAAGGTCCAGAAGAATGTTAATGCACTTAAGACTGTAGACACATTCAGTGGGATATCCATTCCTGTGAACAGAATGCAAGGAAGTGACAAATGACATCTGCTGCTTTGGATAACTATGTTAACTGCAGATATTTTTATATAAAAATTACTGCAATGAAATGTTCTAATACAATCAATCAACAATTCCAATTACATAATTTATGGAAGAAAATCCACTTATTTCATCAGCCTGCAGACCAGAGACTGTGTTTGAACTGTCAGGATAATAGGAACCCAGAGAGCCTCTTCCTGGCTCAGTCTCTCTCACTTTCTCTGGATGTACAGAGAGTTGTGAGGTCATGAGAAGAAAAATCATGACTCCTTGTAACTTTACATATTACTACTGTCCAGACACTTCTCTCAAGAGTATTTCTAATTTAATTGGTCTGGGAAAATGGTATCTTCCAGTATCATTCATTGAGGCAGAGAGAACATAAAATATCCTTGGAACTGTCATTTATACTTTCCAAATAATAGGCAGTTTTTCCTTGCAAATATTTCAAACAATCTCTGAAAAGAGTGTTATAGAAACACCATGAATCCAGTTCTCCATCATGCAACACTTGTCAGCTGTGAAACTATGGTCAGTTTGCCACTGGCTGCTCCATTGTCTCTTCTAAATGGGAATATTACAAGAAATGTAAAGCCAGAAAGGTCAAAACTGAGTCTCTGTTATGTTGACCTTGGGGGACTCACACCAGGGAAGTTAGGGCATGAGTGGTAGCCTCAAAAAGTCTGAATTATAGCACTTCACATCCCTTTGAAAATGTGTTACTGTCTGTGCAAGGCTGCAAGAGAGGATAATCAGGTCTAAAATTGGACATTCTCTTCCTCACATTCAATTTTTTCCCTGATTCCCAGAGGAAGGCCACTCTCATTTCCCTTAAATCCAAAAAGACGTTTCTTATTTTTAAACTACCCATTGTCATCTAGGTCATTATATAGTGATGATTATTCAAAAATTTCCTTTTACTCCAGTAACTCGAAATGAAATTTGCTTGCTGTGCTGCACACAAACCCAGAGTAGGGCACCCAGTGACAGAACATTTTCAAGCAACATTCAGTTGTATGATTCATTTCCCTACAGCTGTTTCACATGAGTACTAATACTTAAAACTTCCCTGCCAACAAGGATTGGCCTCTTGACTTACTTGTTTGGTGAGGGCAACTTCCCTTAGGCATTTACCTCATAACATCCAATTAGCAGTTACTATTGTACTATCAGAGTTCATGCTTAACTGTGACTTGCCAAGTGCTGTGTTCTCTCTCTCCTTTACAGATATTACTGGCTTTTTCTAGCACAGCATCACAAATTTGGTCCTTGTATCAGGATTATATGTGCAGGTTTGGTATATGTACAGCAATACAAAGAAATAATAAACTTCATCATGTGAGCACCACAGAGAAACTCTGGATTCCACAGTGATCGTCTCCAAAATCAGCTTAGTTCTGAAGCCAAATATTTAAATGGCTGTAATAGTCCTTCTGGTAATAGAAAGAAGACAATTCAAGAAACAACAGAGAAAATACTCTCCATTTACTGTGCAAGTTGACAAGTATATACAAAAGAATGCATGTCCTCAGGGAGAAGAGAGCAGGCCCTGGCCAGAGAGATCTTATTTGGATTAGTGACTTAGCAGTTATCCTGCTCGTTGCAACTCCTGAGACTGAAGGAGTTACACCACTATTGCAGTTGAGAAATGAGTAGCAATGCTCCATATGTGCATCAGCAGAGCTGGGAAATGACTTTACAGGTCAGCTGTTTTCCTCTGAACAGGTGGATACAAGTAAGAGCAAGATGATACCATCACAAAGCATCTGCTATGTTTCACTGATTAACACTGACCATAACTTGCCAGAAATAATTAGTACTGTAGAATGAGTCATTTTACCTTGATGTAGTCCAAAGATAAAGAAACCACACTTTATATAAAGGTACCTATTCAGACCTAAACAAGTTAGTTTAAGCTGCAGAGCAAAGGTAGCCATGTTAGCACAGTGTGACACTTGCTTCTCGACAGAGCTAATTAATCTGTACAGAGTGCAGGAGTAATGTGGCTATATTGTTTCTGGCAGCAGCTCAGAATGGGTCTTCCCACAGTTCTGTTGTTCTTTCTGTCAAGAACGTCAGTTCCACATCAGCCAACACTTCCTGAGCTCAATGAGAACTAAGATTTAAAGCAGTGGCAAACTCTACTGGCAACTGAGACATATAATAGATTTTTGAAATTTGAAATGCAGGAATATATCATTCAAGCACACTTCACACATAACACTCCCTCAAAAAACTCCACTTCAGAGTCATGGGCCAAGTATTGGAGGTCAAAGTGATGGGTGAAGAGGAGATGTTAATAGAAAGACGTATTAAACTGAAGACATTTAATGTCATCCATGGCAGGGTAAGAAGAAGATTTTTTGCAGCCTATAGCTTCTCATGAACATTGACATTGATCTGATATCCATGGTGTCATTTAAGTGGATTTCCATGGAAAAACTTAATTTTACATCAATCAAGTTTTCTTTACATGTTCAAAATATGTGTACATTTTAATAGTAAAATATCTGATGTGGTTTTTAGAACCTGCTTCTTGATAAGCTCAGTGACTGCTGATTTCATCAGTTTATTTGCTAGATGACAGTGCTCAATTAAGATTATGTTTCTGTTATCAACTTTCTATTGTGCCTATTATTGTCTTGAAATTTCTATTGTTACTTCTAAAAGACTTCTGTGAATTCTGTTTGATCAGCAGAACTAACTCTGAATGGATTCCTGCAAGAGTTTTCTGTTCTCCAGAATAATAATTAATTATCCTAAAATAAAACCAAAATGCCCATGCATGACTTCACAATTGTTTACACATATATACACACCTTTCTTTTAACAAAGGTATTGAGGTACTAAAATATTTTACAAGCATTTAAAATCTCATTTTCCATCCATCCTTTGAGCATTAAAGCTAAGCCCAGACCTTTTTGAACAATCAGCCCTGTTATGCTTCGGGCCCGAAGATATGGGAAGTTTCCCATCAGCTGTCACAATGCTGGATGGAGACTTTGGAAATGAGGGCCAGAAGTTCAAACAGCTGAAGACTCTTCTGTGGCATGCTGCCAACCTCCTGTGTCCCCTCCCTTTTATTATGGCTTGTCCATATGCAGCCAATTTGTCTTAAGGTTTGACACAACATTTGCAAAATGTATAGAGGTTCTCTGATAAAAAGCCATCCACGAATTCTATCATCATCATTATTTGCATTTATCCTACTACTGAGCACTGTAATAGACTTTACTGTCATACAAGACCAGCAACCTATGAATCACTGCCACCTAACTCAGCGGGGTATGAACTAGTTGTGGAAAAAATTGGCTTGAACATAATTTCTTTTTCCTCAGAAGTATTTGGACAGAATCCACCTTTCAGCTGAGAAGGAACACCAGCTCCATGGAAATCCTTGATGAACCGGGTCTTTTAACGCCTTGTTACTTGTACAACCCAATAATACTCACAAGTGTAAAAAAATGTTTACAACCTGTCCCAAACACTTTGTCCAAACTTGGACACAGTGAGGATAGCACAGAGAAGGTCATTATGAAAAACCTAACAGTGGGTGGCTTCACAGGTCTCAGACACTGCAATATTATCAGAAAATGCCTTATGGAAGGAAAATTGATAGCAATTTTTTGCCTCTTCTTCAGGATCGAGTTTGCTTATGGATACTTCTAGCAGCCTCTACTGAAGTAAAGTCATACAGGTTCAGTAGATTAAATGTAGTCACGTCTACACATACAAAGTGAAGCTCTGATTTTTAGCTGAACTTTTGTCATCATGACCATGGCTGGCTTAATACAAGCTACTTTCTGTAATCAGGTGTTTGATATAGACTAGGAGGAGTAAAATTATATTACTTAATCATTTCTACAATTATATTGACCTGCAGACCCTTTGTGCTATAGAAGCATTTTGTGTCCAGATGAAAAAATTATGCCAGTAGTACTGGAATGTTCATATGAGAGCTGCCTTTCATACACATCTTGTCATTTAATACCTTCATTCCTGAAAAGAGTTGCAAAATGTTTTCAATTTACATGAAAAGTCAAGGTATTGAGTGCACTGAAATTGCACGTGACTTGTAATAAATCACAAGAGCAATATGACTTCTCAGCCATACCTTTAAGTCCAGCTGCAATGGGGTCTCGAGTTATGCAACTTAGTAACAAAGCTAATGCATCCATTCAAGGGAGGAGACATAAACTAAATTACTTTTAAAAAACTCAGAAACAAAGAAAAAAACCAGCTCCAAGAGTCCATGTAGGAAATCTAGAAAATTATATCTTTCATGGTCTCCCATGCTGACTGTACATGCAACAGCCTTAATAAGGCATTAGAAGTGGATAAGATGCTACACATACTTTTCTTTTGGGAGGCTTGACACACTGCTTTCTAGGCATGGCATTCAGAGAATATTTTCTACTGGATTAAAAAAAAAAATCAGAAAATTGATTAATACTCAGTTTCTTCTTCACAGTGATACTTCTTGCATTGATTGATTTTCTTGCATCTTTCCAATGCCCCTCACACTCAAAATATAACAATTACACTAACATAGGCACTGTAGTCTCCTCTCATTTAAATATACTTTTATGATAGTAAAGGAATTAATCCAACTCCAGGAACTCAGGAAGAAAAAAGTCATAGCTCTCATGTAATAATGCTGCTATCACTGTCAATAAAATTAGATTTAAGCATATTTGGGCAAACAGAAGGGTTTACTGCTTTTATTAGTTAATGTCTGAAAATGTCCCTGTGTTCATATTTTCTTAGAAAAGTAATTGTTCACCACAACATTTTTCGCTTAGTCTCCACTTTGAAGTCTCCTATAATTAGTTTTAGAAGAGTTAAATCTTCATAAACACAGGAAAAGAAAAAGCAGGTCTGGAACCTAAGACAAACTCTTCACTTAGTTGAAATTTTGATGAATTTTTCTTGACAATGCAGTAAAAAGAAGTAGAGCAGATACTCTCATAGCCACTGGAGAATAGAGGATGTAAACACAGGTCATACCTGCTATCTTTTCTGTGTCCAGTTTTTTAAAGGTTGAGAGCAAAAAAATATTGTGGTGGCATGTAAACCTAATTTAAGATTAATTAATATTGTGACTGAAGAAAAAAAAAATTAGTATAGCCTGGCACCTAGAAGATAGGTTTCAAAACATAGATTCCTTGGATAGTCTCTAGTGTGGATCACAGCCACTGAGAATTAATTCCACTCAATTAATTTCTCAATTAATTAATTAATTAATTGCAAAAACTAAGTCTGATTATTTTCATAAGAATGGATTTTTAATTACATATTTAATAAGAAGTTGAAAAAAATTATCTCCACTTTCTCAAAGCACACCAGAAATGGGAAACTATTTTATTTTAGCAAGGTTAAAAACATTTCATGCTGTTTTCATTCTTAATTTATATTAGGCTGTGTTCTATTCTATTAAAAGTCAGAGATAAGCAAAGGAAAACATTGTATTGAAAAGTTGAAATATTTTTACTAGATTGAAATAATAATAAATAACAACTTGAAATGAAAGCAGGGGATAAACGAAAATTAAATCCTTCAGTTCCCACAAATGACAGTAATTTTTACATTTTTTAATGTAGAATTTCACTGAAAGATACCATGCCATCATATCCTCTCTCTCCCATAAACACAAATCCAGTTTCTAACCTGCTTTACTCTATTAACTGCTTGTAAAGATAATTTTATTACCTCCCTATGAGGTAAATTGTTCCTGTTTGGCACAGACTACTGGAAAAATCAATGCAGACCCATACTAGCATGGAGGAGTAACAGGAAACACTGGGGTTTCTCAGAACTCCCTGACTGTCCTGGGAGATGTGTCAATTTAAGGCATCCTTTTAGTGAGGTACAGTATATTCACTGCTTATTAATCTCACTGTGCTGGTAACAATAAAGCTCAATAGTTACTTTCACGGCTGATTATTTTTAGAGCTGCAATGGAGGAAGAAATGGGAATGAGCACTGTAATGCCCTGCATGAAGAACAGAGGAAGGCACAAGACTTACTGTAAGAAAGAGCAACAAGATGTCCATAAGAATCTCATTACACACACATGCACAAAAGAAAACGAACCTGCAGTTAGAGTAGCTACATGAGTTCTTATTTTGAGAGGGAAAACCAAGTTTGATACAAATGCCGTCTGTGTGTTATTTTGCACAGTATGTGAGCACACAGGATGGCACAGTGTGAGCTGCCTTTGTGAGCAAGTAGAGAACAGACCAAACACATAAAAGCAGAGTGAAGAAGGCAGGAAAAGAATATTTGTGACTCAATTAACTGGAGTACAGAAACTCTGCAAACGTCACACATCTCAGGTGTATACAACTCTAGGGTCTCATGAATCATCACTATGAAGCAAATAGTATTCATCTTTACAATAGGAATTGACATGCAATCTACGGCTTACTTCTTCCTTCTCACACACTGCTCAGAAATGCAGGTTGTCATATTCACTTGATGATACTGTTAGGTGTTAGATTTCATTATTTCATAAGTAGCTGAAACTACGTCGTTTATAAAGCAAACAGATTGCTCTTTGTTCATGTGATGGTTATTCATTCTGTCGTTAGGTGAGATACCAGAAAATAAATACTGATTTGAATGCTGTATTGCACAAACTCTGTAAAGTACCTTTTGGGAGAAGGATGATGGAATGCTATTTTCCCTGTGATTAATCATTCTCTACTATTGCACCCTTTTCATGAGGAGGATGATATAATGCATAAGGCTGCATAAAAACATTCATACTTCTCGATTCAAAAAAATTAAGTTATCCTCCTTATGCTCATGTCCTTCCTTGACCTTTTGACAACATTTTTATGAACTCTATGGAAGAAAATTAAATAAATAACCGATAAAATTTGTACTTTAAAAGGTCTCAAAGCTAAACGTGTATTTCTCTAATACAGTGTAATTTGCAGCACTTAGTAGTCAACAGCACTGACAGAGACATTTTGGACCAAGTAACTGCCAGATGACCCTGATTACTTTGCAAGCTGCTGCAGCTAAACTGCCTTACATTGTCATGGAATGAATAAGAAGAGATGAAGTTCCAAAGCTGATTTAGTAAAAAATGGACAGTTTTAATGACAGAGACCATTACTCAGCTAGTGAATGAAAATGGTGGAAACACAACAGCTGTTGCTGTCCTACGGGTGTGAAAGCACCATGCCCATGAAACAGGTCCTCACAGTCCATCTGACTCCAGTATTGATCTAAAGATTATAGAAAACTGGCCAGAATATTTAATGCCTTCCATTTACTCCTCTGCTCAGACTATAAAATGTTGTCTGTGTGGGTAATGATTCAAAAAGGCAAGGCTGAGCATAAAGCTCACCTTTAACCCCTGAGTTGAGGGAAACCAGAGTCTGCACTGGGAAGTTTTCTCCCTGGACTCCATACCTTCATGATCTGTCAGAGATGTTACTTTGCATTGCTCAAGTGGGAGTCACCGTTTTACCAATTCTGTACATTTAATTTCAAGAAAGCATAAAACTCTGGTTTTGTCAAAGGAGAGAATCAATAGAACTCAGTTTGGCAACTCTTCATATTTTTCCCCTCCCTCAGAACATTGATTAAAATATAAATATTGACATTACTTTCCTTTTTGTATTCTAAATTGGGTCAGTTCTGTAGATCCAAGATTTTCCTGGAGTACAGACTTAAACTTTTTACATGATATTGTACAAAACGCCAAAAGCAAAATTAAAGAATGAAATCCTGCAGTTACTCATATATTATAAATTTTTTCCCATGCAATCACAGTAAAATGCCAACATTTTCTGCATACACTGGCCACACATACAAATCCCAGTCGTTTATCCCTGCAATGCTATATTTTATTCTTTGAGTGCATTGTTATAATGCAAGAAGACAAAGCAAGATATCGTGGCAATTCCATTAAAATTAATCTGAAAAACAGTGATAGACTAGATTGAACAAGTGAATTCCATAGTGTGAGCCTGGCAATGTCAGTGGAATTAAATCAGAAATTAATATGGGCATTCACAGATACACTACTGGATTAAATCATTGAGCAATTTTTTTCATTATGCAAGAAAACCAGTTTGAAATCTAGTGAAACTGTATAGGCTAATCTGACTCAATGCAAGTTGGAATGTTTGCTGTATAATCAACACTCCTTAGCAATTATTGCATTATCTTTGCTTAAGGTGTGCAGGAAATGATAAATTCCCATGACTCCTGACGTGCACTGGATCTGGAAGCTTACATGAATGACAAATCAAACAAATCTCTTCCTGGGATATGTGTGCACTACCAGTGAAAATTTAAAGCAATTGCAGATGTGAAAGTGAGGCCACAGAGGCTCTAATTCACTTGTATACCCTGAATCACCCACCTTATTTGTTAGATACTTGATTGTTGCATAATGTGGGCTGGAGAAAAAAAAAGTGAAAAAATAGAACAGGAAAGAGCAAGTTGTGCTGTGATAGCGGAGTAACAGCAGGTGATTTATCACAGAGCACTTGAAAAAAAGAAATTTTATTTTTTACATACACTGATTATTTTACTTCTAAAAATGTTAGAAATTTGGTGCTAAACTTTTAAAGTGAAACAAAACATCTGAATATTTCAAAATTAGATTATTTTGGGACTACAATTTAAATCTGTTTGTGACACTGTATTCCATAAAGAAACATGTCTCTATGATGGTTTTCAGTACACACTAATAATAGCAAGGAAAATGTCTACAGAAGACCAGGAATTTCAATATGGTGCATTTTGGTAACAGACGTTTGTCATTTATCAGAGTTCTTCATAGACCATAGCAAATTTCTCACATATCACTGTGAAGCTCCAAAACCAAATTTTATCCAAAACAAACTACAGGCAACACAGTTGAGGTTCTGATATCTCGAACTGCTTCAAAGTTCAATCATGACTGAGGCACCTTAGCTTAGGAACTTCTGAACTACCCATTTGATGTGATGTGTTGGTAGTTATATTCCTAACTTACAACCTCCCTCTTTCCCTTTCTCCTGACATCCTTTCTTGTTCATACGTGAGGAAAAAGCAACCTTCTCAGCCAAACCCTTACCCCTGCTCTATTCTGACTCACACAGGAATGCAAACAAACATTTTCAAACAGATTAACAGTACTGAACTTCGCAGCCACTATTAGAACAGGAACTGGTAGTTATCACGATATGATTTTTATCATAGTTTTGCCATACATACTGCCCCTAGCAATACTTAAGCAGTATTTTAACAACATGAACAATTGACTGCCCAGAGGGTACGTTATTTTATCTCTAGTTTACAATCAGGTCAGAGCTCAAGCAGGATGCCAAAGTGCTCTTGGATCACACTAAAAGACATTGGCAGGATGGCATTACGGCTGGCAGGCTAGACTACAGCACAACTACACGACCCAGGGTAGGTCGTTTAAGTGCTGCCCAAAATAGCAGTCCTGCTTCAGATGGGCAAATATTTTTCCTGCTAAGACCAGCTCATTAAAAGGAGGCTGTGACATGCAGCACAGTGACAAAGCTGTGCCTGGCTCGTGTCTGCATCTCCACAAGGAGTCATGCAAACTCGCCTCCTGCCTAAAGAACTCTCTTTGCGCTATATGATGAGCTGTGCAATCCTGCTTGATGATTTCTCAAGAAAAATGAAGCCTTATTTCTACCTAGGTCTTATCCTCATTAAAAATGCTTTTACAACCTGCTTCAAATACTGATGTGAAAGGTGCCCTTTCTCTTGCTTTTGCTTCTCAGTGAATAAGTTAATAAGTTTCCACAAGTAGTGCAAACTGTTTTACCCTTGCACTTCACTTCCGTGTTGTTAGGTGAGAAAAGCTCTAGAGCATTTTGCCTTCTCATTTACTTTGATTATTTACAGCCTCACTTTTACCTTCACT
Organism: Hylia prasina; assembly: GCA_013397195.1. NCBI lineage: Eukaryota > Metazoa > Chordata > Aves > Passeriformes > Sylviidae > Hylia > Hylia prasina. Next base: position 580,316 of record VYXD01012026.1, on the reverse strand, counting down.
GCTATAATTGCTTATGTTACACAAAATCAGTCAGTTGCCTTTATTCATACTGAATAGCCCCACAGACTGCAGTGAAAGCATGCTGAGTGCAGCATGCTTCAGTTTATGACACCCATGAATCTCACCAGACTGAAGAACTTTAACAGGGGAAGTAATTCAGAGAGTAACTTCAACTGTCTCTGCAAAACAGGACATGGCTTCTACCTCGCCCTTCCCCAGACTCTCTGTCTCTAAAGTTAACCCAAGATCCGAGTCTACCCCTAGTTCTACTTCTGGCACAGCTACAAAACCTGGGCAAGCTATGCAATAAAATTTAATATGCAAGTAAAATTTAAAAACCAAATTTAAATTTAAAAACAATGTCCCCTCCCTGCCACGCCCCCGCACCCCACACCCTCCCCAAAAAGATGTGGAGAACTATTAAGGAAATCCATCAGAATTAAATCAAATCCTTGAACTCAATTGTACACAATTCATCTTAAAACTAACCTGAGGCCAAAGTAATTTGCATCTGAAGGACCTCATGCTTTCAATTTGGCAATATTTTCTGTCCCTTCATATCTTCTAACATAAAGGTGACGAATAAAGTGTTTATTTGAAGACAGATGGATTTACATTGAGAATGCAAACTACAGTGAACCACAGATAATAAAACCAGTGAAAATTATGTCATGAAATTGTAGTTGCCTTATAGCAGCCAAAAGAAGTTATCTCCAGATTCTAAACTTTTCTTAGAAGAGCTTGTAAAATATCTACCTACAAAAATAATGTTGTGAAAGCTCTTAGATATGGAAGTAGCCAAATAACTATAATTCAGTGTGGTTATGACAGAGAAGGAAGGTTCTTCCTGCACTTCTGATACTCTGATCTACTATCTCAAGTATCAAGCCAGAAGAAAAGGTCACACAGCAGTGACAGCAGCAGCAGTTATAGAAGCATAGCCTGCTAAAGCATTGTCCAGGAACAGGCACAAATCTGCCATTCCTGCACCCATCCTAGCTTGGATTGTATCTTGATGCACAATTTGCTCTTATTTTCAGTTCTGCTGCCCAGCCAAAAAAAAAAAAAAAAAGGCATATTGCTTGTGTTATTAACAAGCCTGAAAATAAATCCTGAAGATTAGAAAAATATATTAATTCTTTGGATGAGCACTTATTGACACCCTAATGCGTTGCCAGTCTCCTCTATTTCAGGAGCTTTATTGTCAGGGAGCCACTTCATTCTCTCAGAACAAAAAGAAATCTAGGTGTGAGTTAAATTGTTCCTTAACATACTATGGACAAATTATGCTTATATTGTCTTCTGGTTTTGCTGCCCAAGGGATTTCTCCCCATAAACACAAGCACTTGGAATTTTCCCCATTACTCATTCAATCTTATCTCAGCTGCCACCATGGCATTTGGGACTGCTCAATACAGTTTTCAAAGCACCGCATCTGATATTTATGAACCTATAAACCAGTACTGTTTGTTTGAAGCAGCTCAGGCTGTTGACAGGGTTTGTTTCTGGGTTTGATGGTAAACAAGTTTTGACTGCATTTCAGGTTCATTCAGAGTGAAACCTTGAAATATCCAGTGAGAGACACCAAATAACTTCAGGCATGTCTATATTCTTTTCAGCCTTGGTTGTCTAAAACACCTTCTGAGGACGGGACAGAGAGGAACTTGTCCTCACTGTCCTTCTCCTTACATGTATTCCTTTCTTCCAGCATTAACAAATAGCCACAATGGTTTCAAATTAATTTCCCCAAGTAAACCCAGTCCTACATTTCCTGATATATGCATTTGCTGGGAAACAACAAAGACTATAAGGTATATATTTCACATTAACTCAGCTGTGTCTGTGGAATGCAGAGGCAAAAAAATACAATAATGGCTTGGCAGCTATATATTGTTTTAGCAACATTACTGCAACCATTGTATAATGGCTGTAGTCCAGTTCTTGCTCACTCCAAGAATTTTCTAAGCTAAAGAGAGGCAGAAGCCTGGTAAACCCTGGTAAAATTTTCTACCTGATTTCCTACTGTTTCTTCTTTCTCCATCATTCATGCATCATTATCCTGAAGTGATGGAAGAGGTAACACCGCACATCTTTCTGCTTATTTTTCTACTTTTCACTTTTCACAATGTACAGTGGAAAAGCTCCGAGACTGTGGAGCACTACAAGCTATACTTAATGATTCCTGGTGTCACAAAAAAGACTGAATAAAGTTGCATCAGTATCTCATCATTTAAATGATGCTCCTCAGAATTTTATTTTTCAAATAAGAAGTTCCCATAGCTCTACCTGCCAATACAAGAATAAACAAGCTTCTCTTTTTTAAGGACTTCTATGTCCTCCATCACCACAAGCAAGAGTTTGAATAAAACAACACCAGATATGCTGGTTTTGGCTGGGGCAGAGTTCATTTTCTTCGCTAGTAGAAGTAGCTAGTAGCTAGTATGTGGCTGTGATTTGAGTTTGTGTCAGAAAGTGTTGATAAGACAGGGATGTTTTAGTTATTGCTGGGCAGTGCTCACACAGAGTTGAGGTCTTTTCTGCTTTTCACCCGTCTCACCAGTGAGGAGGGTGGGGGTGACACAAGGAGCTGGGAGGGGGCACAGGGATATCCCACACCACTGGCATCATGCTCAGTATATAAAACTGAGGGAAGAAGGGGAAAACATTCAGAGTGATGGTGTTTGTCTTCCCAAATCACTGTTAAATGTGATGGGGCCCTGCTTTCCTGGTGATGGCTGAACATCCGCCTGGAAAGTGGTGGATTAATTCCTTGATTTGCTTTGTTTGTGTGCACAGCTTGTGCTTTCCCTATTTTTCTCAAATGTCTTTATCTCAGCTCGTGAGTTTTCATACTTTTATTCTTCCAGTTCTCTCCCTCATCCCACCAGGAGGCAGTAAGTGAGCAGCTCTGTGGGTCTGAGTTGCTGTTTGGGGCTAATCCACTTCACCAAAGAATGTTCCTGACATGAAAAATGCAATTTTCCACATCATCTGAATCATCCCTAGTATGCTTTTGTCCAGTCCAACTACAATTCTCAGCAAAGGTTGGGTAACACAAGCCGAGGACAGGCCATTTGCCACTCTGTTTAAGAGGGAAATAGTTAACCTTAAGTTCAGGACCAGACCAGACCACTTGACATGAACACTAATAATATCCCCTCATATAGTTTAATTTTCCAGCAAATATGTAGTAATGGTGTCTAGGTAACTCTCACCACTTAATCTACTGAGATTCAGTTTAAGGTGGGAGGAAGGGAATAAATATTGTTACAATTTGCACTTGGCAAAGTCACAAGGACAATAATGCTTGCTTTCCCAATAGTATTTAGGTAAGCAATTCTCATGACTTCAAAGACTGAGGTAGGTCTGACTTTATTCATCAAGAACATCCATGGGCAGAAAGGGATTTGAACCCACCATAGCTCAGAATCCAAGCAAATTTTCTTCCTATGGACAAAGCCTGTAGCTAGGATTAATGCCAAAACTGATTAATGCCTATGGTTGTGCCAGCACGAAGCCACAGGAAATGGGATACTTAAGCAACTCCAGATATGACTAATCCCAAGTTAAGACAGGTCTCTAAAGTACATAAAGTTTTCCTTTAGTTTAAACTTTCTCTACTAATTATGAAGTCAGCTTTGATGACTATTTTGGTATATATACCTTGATTTTAGAAAGTTAAAAGTAGAGAAAAATCCCACACTGAATCCATCTGTGAAGCCAAAAAACAAAACTCAATAAGGAGTGTACAGGGGGCAGTATAATTTAGGGAGGTTAGATTTCGATCTTTGGCTTAATAAGTTATAAGAAATTTTAGCAAGAACTTCTATAATTTAAAATGTAAGATGCAATCATTTCACTAACAGTTTTGCACAATTTCTAACCTTTTTTCCCTCCTAATGGCAAGTTTTAGGGTCAATTTTTTTTCATTATCATAGACTCAGTGACCTCCAGATAAATTACACTCTTACAAAATTCTTTTCAGTTTCTTTTATTTTTCACAATCAAATGTAAATGTGCAACTGTAGTTAAAGGTTAAGAAGTCGGAAGGATTTATCATTGAAATGACACAGATAAAATCTGCTAAGCAACATCTGCTCTAAGAAATTTATTATCACAATACTTTCTAAGCGGTCTCTTGATTGTCTTGCAAAGTCCTGCATACTAACAAATCTGCTGAATAACAATTTGCAGTGCATATATACTTCTTAACATATCAGAAAACCATAAATGCATGAAAATTTCAGGCACTTTCTATCATGGGGCAAACTCAATTCTAAAATATTATCTTACAGGGCCACATGCTTTGTTATATTCTCCATCCCAATTCTATATTTCCTGTTCTCAATCTTGAAACAAACAGTGATTGTTTTCTCAGATATATCTTGGATCCCCAAACAAATGAGAATGAATGTCTTGTTTTCTTTTGGTGAAAACTGCCATTCCTTGCAATGGAGGGATACAAATAAATATACATCAAATTATATAACTTGTCACAGAGCAGACAGTCACAAGATGAATTTGTCTTTTTTAAAGGTGTAGCTGAGTACAGATGCTGAGAAAATGAAAACAGTACCTCTGTTAAAATGTACAGCATGACTTGTTTGACCTGGAGATAAAGGAAGAAAAAGCAACAATGTCATGTCATATCTAAAGGATATGAAACCAGAGAAACCAGTGTACCCTGGTTTGTGTACAAGTTTTCTCTAAAGAAAAAAATATTTCCTTTACATTCCATTCTCTTTATCAATACAGCTTTATTCCCAGAAAGCAGTACTATAGGTCACTTAGAGAGAAATCACTCATTGCTAATGGAAAAACAAATCAACAATATATTTACTCAGCTAATGCACTTCCCTAGGTCACATTATACAGAAGAGCTTTTAAAAGTCTTTTGTTTGACTGATCATATTATAACCTGAACTATTAGCTACTCTGAGTAGGAGGCCTTGTTTTAATGCAAAGGCTTTAAAGGTACAGTTCAGATGTGCTCACTGCTGGAAGGAAGGAACCACTGTGCTGCAAAACAGCTGTATTTCTGGCAGATGAAAGGTGCCTCAGGAAAACACAAACACTCTCAAAACCAGCTCCCAGAATTTCTGCTGCAAACTCTGATCATGACCCTGGTCTAAAAAGGGACAGTCCCAGCCATCAGGCAGAGCTCCTGCTGGGCTTTCTGGGATGGTGTGACAGAAAGCTGAGGTTTTCCCTAGGCATTTGAATTAACTTAAATAATCACCATTTTGTGGCAAAGTGAAGGGGGCATTTCATGGTGTGCAGTCTGTTCAAGCTCAATTTACCACTGGAAAAAACTCCACAGAACGTTTGAACACAAGAAAGCATATCCTGTCACTGAGAGTGACCAAAGACAGCCTGTGCCTGAAGTTTGTGGAGACTTCAACCTTGTACCTGACTGCAGTGCACCTGTGCAGCACATTCCTGCATTTGCTACACCTGCAGTGTGTATGCAGTGATGGTTTACTGAGGAAAAATTGCCATCTTTCCTTAGACAAAGCCTTATAGATCCTCACTCAAAATCAACGACACAAACTCAAATCTCTTCAGAGGAAATCCATCCCAGCAGGAACTATCTGCAACTTATGTGAGTCCATCTAAATGCAATCTCTATCTCTATTTCTATATATATTTACATGTAACCTGGGTTTTAGCAGGTTTTTTTTTTTAATTTCTCATTTTAATCTAAATACCATTTTCTAAATATCAGAGAACTGTAGCATATGCTGAGTTGGAAGAGACCCATCAGGATAGCAAAGTCCAACTCCTGATCCTGCACAGGACACCACCAAGAGCCACACTGGGTGCCTGAGAGTATTATCCAAAGGTTCCTTGAACTCTGTCAGGCTTGGTTCTGTGACCACTTCCCTGGGGAGCCTGTTACAGTGTTCAACCATCCTCTGGGTGAAAAACTTTTTCCTGATATCCAAACTAAACCTCCCCCACTCAGCTTCATGCCATTTCCTTGAGTCCTGTCACAGGCCATGAGAGTCAAGAGATCAATACCTGCCCCTGCTCTTCCCCACATAAGGAGGTTGAAGACTGCAATGAGGTCTTCCCTCAGTCTCCTCTAGGCTGAACAGACCAAGTGATCTGAGCTGCTCCCCACATGGCTTCCCCTCAAGGCCCTTCACCATCCTCATGGTGCTCCATTGGACACTCTCTGACCACTTCCCCCAAAGCCTCTAAAGGAGAACTAACTTGTCAAACAAGCTGGACCCAGTACACACAAAGAAACAAAGTTTATCATGGAATGTTTTGAACTGGAAGAAACCTCAAAGGTCATCAAGTTCCCACCCCCCTGCTCTTGACAGACCTTCCAACCTTCCACTAGACCAGGTTGCTCAGATCTCCATCAAATCTGGCCTTGAACATTTCCCGGGATGAGTCATCCACATCTTCTCTGGGCAACCCATTCCAGTACACCACCCTCACAGTAAAGAATCTCTTTCTTCCTCACAATAAAGAATATCTAAACCTACTCTTATAGTTTAAAGCCATTCCCCTTATGCTATCACTACATGCCCTTGTAAAATCTTCCTCACCAGCTCTCTTGTGGCCTCTTTAAGATACTGGAAGGTGCTATAAGGTCTCCATAAAACCTTTTCTTTTCCAGGCTGAACAGTTTCAACTCTCTCAGCCTGTCAAGACACTTCTGTGTTTTCTACTAGACCAATATTTCCCTTTACAACATTTTCTACTTCTGAAACTGAATTTTTATTAACAACTCAGTACCAAGAGCTGACTAAAACAGATAATTCATTATTTGTGAGGAATGTAAAACACCAAAGAAAGGTCTTCAATGCAAAAAAAGTGATGGGCATGACAGGGGGCTATATATTACCCAAAGGAATTACACATTGTCCAGCCTGTTGCTGTATTCTTTCTCTGTCAGTCTGGTTCACATTCACCATTTTAGTCTTGAGGATTCTTTCAAGGGATGCTATTATAATAATTATTTTACATCAATCAAAAGAAACTATATTAAAAAGAGGAGCGTAAGAAAGTAAGTAATTTATGTCATCAAATAAAATCTTTTCTGTCTCAAACGTGAAACAAACCTTTTTTGACCGCAAGTGTCAAGGTCAGAATTATATTTTGTTTAGTTATTTATTTTCATCTTTTACACTGACAAGTACAAAAGACAACCTTCTGAATCAAAATGAATGCAATACTATTTATGTTCCAAAACAGAATGGAAGATAACAATTCTTTCTGCCAGAATTTCTCTGATTTGAAAAAATATATCCTAAATCTGTATTAATTTACAACCTCTAGTGCAATTTTTGTTAATGCTTTGTATTGTCTGTTACTGCTAGAATATTCTAAAATCTATTCTGAGTGGCTGATAAATTATAACCCATGTAAATTTACCACAATTATTGCTGGTCCACTTCGTGGAAATCCTCTAGAATTTTTGTTTTGGAAAGACTTCAAGAGGGGAAGTATACCACCATCTGCTTGGCCCAGTCATATCTCTAGCATCTTAAATTGGCCACTAGTGTACATGCATAGCAGTCCAAACAGACCTTTAGTTTGACTCGTTACAGATGTTTTTATGTTCTCAGCATTTAAGATAATTGTTTTACAGAAGAGAGTATATGGCTTTCCTAATGTTTGTGTTTTGTTTCAAAAAAGCAGTGGCAGTGCCATTCTCTTTTTTAATCTGTCTTGCATTGCTTTGCACAATATTTTGCACTTCCAATGTAAACAGATTGCCCTTTGATGTCAGGACTAATTCCTTGCATGTTGATGGAGCAGAATATCAGAGATGAAATCAATCATATGGCTCTGAGACAAGAATCCATCTGTACCATCATGTTAATTTGAGAACATATTTGGAGCCAAGATAAAACATAACACTGCATGGAGCTAAACATCAAGCTGATCAGCAGAGACACAACTAAATGCCATTGAAGTCCAAGGAAAATAAAATCAGTGAGCAAATTGAATCAAGTTGTCCAGCAGTATTTCTTTATAGCGCTACAAATATGTGTGGTGCATGCATAAGTTCATATATTAGAAAAATAATAAACTGGGAAACAGTTGCAGACCTACCACAGTTGAGTTTCAGTGCAAGTATTAAAGAGTATTAGATTTTGACACTGTTTCTTTGGATGTGACAACTCACCAACCGCAGCATAAAATAAGTCAAGTTGCTCCTTGGAGCTATTGGAATACTGGGGCTATTGGCTTTGTTGACAAGAACTGTTGGCATATGGAATTTAGTTAATCCTATAGGATAAGGGAGTAACTTAGTCCTAGAAATAGATGAGTACATTGAGTGTAAAATACATGTCAAGCATACATGTCTCTGTGGAAAGCCTTTGAGATGGGCTGGTTGTGAGCATCAGCCCCAGACATTTGTTGAGTGTTGAGGAAGGTTGAATAAAACTTTCTTTACCCAGTGCTCTACCTTTTGAGGTCCAAAGTTACTGAAGAATGGAAAGGGGCCTCACAGCCCTGCTCCATGACCATGCACCCACAGCTGGAACCACTACTTTGTCTCTTTCCTGGCTCCTCCATTGCATCGTCTCTCCCATGGGACAGGCGAGTTACATAATTTGTAAAATTACTTACATCTGTGATAAAAGTCTTTTTGCATCAAATCCATTTAGTTTCTGAATAGTCATTTTGGTCTTACACCACAATACTTCATCAGTTATATCTATAATCTCAGACAACACTTCAGGGAAAAGATTGTTGTCATATAAATGCCCTGATATGGAGATTATGTGTCATGAGTGACCTAAAACATCCAGGTATCCAACTTTTCATGTTAATAAAGTGTTCATGAACGTGTGTGACTCCTGTACACTATGGCTTATCCCTGTGCATCCCTGTGCACCCACCCTGTAATCAAACTGGAAGTGCCTGCCATTATCCCCACCAGTCTGCAGGCACGTGCAAAGTCACACCAACAGTGTCTACTTTTATGTACCTCCTGTTTCTCTGCAAAAGCACAGGTTCCACTATCATGAGACAGACCTGCCCCCATTCATATAGCACAGGATGAATTGGCCTTGGGCACCCAGCCTTACATGTCTGAACATGCAGAAGAATGCCTTGTCAAGGACACTGCATAACATTCTGGCCACCTTATGGATACACAACTGGGCATATAGTGGAAAGGACTGGTTAAACAAGGAAAGATGGCAACTCTCTGCAGGGAAGAGGCCAGGCAGAAACAAACTGCCTGTGCCTGTGGTGCCCCATCCTGTTGTTATACACCCAACAGTCCTTCCTGATCCTGAATGAGCCTTGCTAAGTTGTTCTAGAGACAGTTCTCGTTGTCTAAAATACATGCACACTAACCAATTATGCTCAAATCTCCCCATTAATGTGGGGAATGTTGAGGATGAAAACACATTTCTGCAATACCTGAATGGATGTGGCCTGTCTCTTCCCTCATGCAATGGCATCATGTCTCCTCCATCAACAGCAGCACTGAGCACAGTGGGAGCACAATTTATGTTCCTTCTTCTTATTTCTGTGCTGAAGAGAGAGCGGTTCAGGCATCAGCTGGAGGATCAGTGAGAACACTCCCTCAGTCCCCTACTTAGATTAGGATCAGCCTGGACAAGGCAGACAAGATGTGAGAAAAATCACAGCATGGTGAATCTTAACAGAAACTAACTTTTAATGAATTGTTCAAATCCATAAAAGTGATGTCCTCCATCTGTTTTAAAAAATGTGTAATATTCTTCATGTCACTTAACTTGTTCTGAACACTGTGTGGGAGAACACAGAAGAAATATTAAACTAAGCTAGGAGTATTTCATAACATTTTGTGGCATCTGCTCTCAGGAAACTGCACTGTCTACTGTAGTTCTTCACATACTTGCATTTTATGCTGCATTCCTAAAAAGCCACATGACACTTGCCTTTGGGTCAAATTCATAATCACTCAACAGTAGCACAGATTCATACAGCTACTAGCAGAAAAGACAGAATGTTTTTCCACTAGTATTCCAGTGGAAGTAATCTACAGGAATTGGGATCTGGGGAATAGGCATGGGAAGCTCCATGTCAAATACAGAGTCAGATATAGACAGCTGAAAAAGACCAACCTGTATATCTTTACTGAAGAATCATCAGTTCAGAAACACAAGTGTAAGTGTTAGCTGGTTATCATGATTCCTTGACTGTAATTAAGGAGGAAGAGATAAAGAATCAGATCATTAAAATGTGTTTCATGTTTCACAGCAGTTTTGTTCTGCCTTGGGCACTAGAGCTGAACTTCTCCTTTTCCTCCTGCACCACATGCCTGAAGCTGAATTGCCTGGATCTTGTAGGTAGCTGAAAATATCACTCTGGGTACAGGTAAAACCCACTCTGCAATTTTTTGTGTGGCCTGCCTAAAGCCACAGGTGGGTGGAGCACTCTTCATCCTCTGGCATGTAATCAGCTCAACTTGTCCAACATAAGAAATCATAACAGTGGAAAATAAGTGACATCTTCTGTTAAGATCCAGTCTACCTAAGCATAACTCCAGAAGGTATTCTAATAGGGTATATGGAATTGTTTGATTTCATATAGTCATGAACCTGCATAATTGTATGAGTATATGGAAGCCTGGAGTTGAAGGAGAACCACACAAATGTGAAGATTACAGACGAGGTCTCTCCTCTGCAGCATGGGTGTAATATAGAAAATGGGCGCATTGGCAGGTATTTGAAGAAGAAAGGGATTCCATTATTCTACTGTGTCATTTTTCCATTTTTCGGAAGTTACAAGAAAATGCTCCCTTTGCTTTTTCTTAGAGGTGGGATGACTCAACAAAACCTGCTATCTTCAGCATTGTTTAAAGATATGATACAGAAGGAATATGTCAGCATGAGGAAGACAACAGAACATAAACTGAGGACAAAAGGGCTGAAAATATTTTTCTATGCCTCTTTCCAAAAGTAAGCGAGTTTACAAGGTACATATTAAGAGTTTACAAGGTACATATACATATAGCAGGTCAAAGTACTTTACCTGAAGGGAGGGTAGAAAGAAAACAGAACCAGGTTCCTTCCAGTGGTGCCCAATGACAGGATAAATTAATACACAGGAGGTTCCCTGGGAACATCAGGAAACAGTCTTTTACTGTGAGGGTGACTGAGCACTGAACAGGTTGCCCAGAGAGCTTATGGAGTCCCCAGCATTGCAGATTCTCAGAAGCTGTCTGGACATGGTCCTGGGCAACTGTCTGTAAGTGGTTGGGTGCTTGAGCAGGGAACGTGGACTAGATGACCTCCAGAGGTTCCTTCCAAATTCAAGCATTCTCTGATTCTGTGACAAATAAGAAGGTAACCTATTTCTTAAACTTGCATTTGAAAATCTTGGCTTGGCGGAGCTATTTAGAAATAACTTCCCTGCAGTCAATGACCTACATGGGAAAAAAAGATCAGAACCAGGCTGTATATTGTTGTTCCACTGTATTAGACTGGTAGCCAAGTTTAAAAAAAAAAAAATGTAAAGCAATTGCTTGAATAAATGATCACTGTTATTTGCAAGGTATTTGCATGTTTTTAAGTCTACAGATATCACTAAGGCAAAAAATTGGTTTCTTCCTCTAGTATCAATGGCAGTGTTGAAAGATGTGTTCTGGGCAACTATTCACCCCACCAAGAAAAATACAGAACCTTCTCTGGTGCTGTTTATCTCCTGTTATTCTTTTCTGGTGCTGATTATCGCTGAAGTTATTTCATAACAAAAGAAGCTATTTCTACTCTAAGGAGCTGAATTCCAATAGAATTAGAAATGGCACACACCTGAGCTGACAGATCAACCTTTTCTGCACAGCAGCTGTGCAGTCACCACAGATTACTTCTGCACCACTCCAGGCCTGATTGAGCAATGCAGCCCCAAGACCACTGACATCCCAAGAGGACAGGTGGGGTATTTAACCTATGCACCAAGACAAGGATTTAATCCCAAATGCTGATTTCATTTTCTTGACTTTTAACTAGGCTAGTTTGACCTTCTGTGTCTAAAGAATTTGAATAAACGTCTTTTCTGTAGGTGCTATGTACCCTCTGCACATCTGACAGCACAGTTTTACTGCAAATGTTTCCATCTCCTTTTAAAAGCAGGTCATTTGTCTAGTTGAATCAGACTTATATAAGACATAGCTTACCTGGGTAGCAAATGTGCATTAGCACTCTTTTATTAATGAGTTCTACACAATGGTACTCAACAATTCTTTCTGCTGTTCTCCCAGAGAACTGAAAACAGGCAATGGGTTTAAAGCAACTTTCTAATCAAGTTGCACCTCATTAATAGGGTTTTTTTTTAGTTTTTATAGTGAGACTGCTTAAAAGTACACTTTAATTAACTCCAGGTAATTTCTGCTTACTCTTCCCCTAATTTGATTTAGAAAAAAGATCATGTGAGCTGATGCTCACAAATCAGGAAGTTTCTTTTCTTACAACTTTTTAAATAAATACATAAACAAAAAATAGATTTTATATTTTAAAAATCCTATGTATTTCTAATAATATTTTCATTATGCAGGAATTTACATAAAATATAAATATTTATATGCAAAATTATTTACATATGGATATATTAGTCAGGCACATTTTAGTAATGAAATATACTACAGTACACACCAGGACCTGTGGACAGAAACAGCAACCTAGAAAATGTAAATACTAGAAAATATTATCAGAAATCAGAAAAATGTAATTAGATCAATTTTTAAAATAAACCTGACTTTGAGTGAGAAATTAAAATAGGTTTTAGCTCTGTGGGTAAAAATTTACCAGCCTTAATAATGAATATTTTAAGTATAAATACTTTTCTGCTGAAAAAAACAATCTAAGCATGGGTTTAAGAAAGAAATATGGAAGAGTAATGTGACCGAAATTATTCCTATAATAAAGGAAGATAGGAAAGGAGGATCCTGTAGTAAAGCAATAGGTCAAGCTGAGAACTGACAGTACCTGAAAAAATGAGTGGAAAGGAAATCACAGAAATCAGGGAGGTGATAGAATGCCAAATAAATTAAGGTAGACATAGCACAGTCTTACCAAGAGATTTGCACTGAATAAATAACTTGTATGCAAACAACTAAAATCACAAGAATTAGTGGAAGAACATGGCAGTTGACCAGGCTCTGGCTTTGGGCAGGCTGTGCTAGATTACACAAGATTCCTCTCAACCTGAGCTGCTACTGACCTAGATAGGAATTCATGTTCATGATGGTGTCCCAAACGCACAGTATTTGTAGAAAGATGACTGATAAATAAAAATTTTAATTGTTTTTATTATATAGTCCCCCTCATCAACCTATTTGGTGGTTAGCAGGATGAATTATGAAGAGGTGAAACCTTGTGTTCTCAAAAGTATGATTTGGATCATAGTAAGACTTGGATAACTCAAGGCCTACCTCTGCTAAAAGTGTTGGTCCCTCAGCACCCCTGATACCCACACTCTTCTTGTGTTTTCTCCTTCCAACATCTCTGAGCTGTGCTGTCTCCTGCTCACTCCACAGCTCTGAAATTCAGCCCCTCCTCTGCAGAGGAAATTGTAACAGAAGCAGCAATTCATGTTTGGGTGTGTTTACCTCATCTGTCACCCTTCCTTTACTATGGCTCTGCTGCAAAATAAGGACAAAATTAGTTACTTTGAATTGCAAAACTGGAATAAAAGACAGATGAAACAATTATTCTAGCACAGAATTTTTTCAAACAGTAGGTCTATAACTGTGTTAAGAGATGTAAAATTTATATTAGTCAGACACAGGTACCTTTATTTCTCTGGTAGCTGCTGAGGAAGACTCATGATGAGTCTGTATCACTGGTCATTTCTTCTTTTCCTGAACTATGTGAATTGAGATGCTTCTATCTTGTCTGTAATGGAAGAACAGTAGGTGGAATGAGAGGTGTCAGGTGTTTACACAAAGACACAAGAGCCTAAAAAGGCAGCTGAATTTTAAATCTGCCATATCTTATCAAACGCTGTCTTAGAGCAAACTGGTTACTATTCATATACAAACAGCTGCTTGAAAAGCCTATCTTACAATCAATGCAATATATCTTACCCCTCTTCCACTGGGGGAGAGAAGCTGGAAGGAAGAAAATACAGAGGGAGATAAAAAGAAATCTATTTTTTCTTTGGAAAAACTTTTTATCCAAAAAACCCACTGAATTACTTGAATTAAAATGCATTTTCCCTCTTTTTCTATACTAATCATTAAACTGAGACATATGCCCAACAGAGAAGCAAGAACAACAATAGCAGGGGAGGAAAAGACTTTTCAGGAAAAGCTGCAGGTTATTCTTGGACTAAATGCTTTTTTATATATATATATTTTCTACTCAATCACGTTAGGTTTTGTGTTTAATTATGAAGTTGGGATCAACCTTCTTTTCTGCCATTGAAAGAACTGAGCTGGGTCATATGATATGACTTCTCTAGGAATGCAGGGACACCCCCAATGAGGATCTCAGGAGCAGCTTTCTTATACAGCCAGCACACAATCCAAGGGCAATACCACCTCTAACAACGTTTACCATATTGAAATTGGTCCCAGTCAGAATCAGATCAATACCTGAACTAGGCCAGAAAAATCAAGAGTTATCCTAAGGGACTCTGCCTGAGGCTGTTGTGGGTTTGGGTTCCTTCTCCACTCCATAAAGGAACTCTGAATGACACTAGCCCTAAGCATATAAGAATATTTTTTTCACCCCATCCAGTGTGACTGCCTTTCAGTCAGGACAGCCCCATGAAAGGCATACTGCTACTTAGGCAGACTTAGGAAGATAAGGGTCACTCCACCTTTGGGACGATTTTTATATTTCCAAAAGAAGTTTCTTCCAACTACCATTAAATATTCAACAATTCCAAGGGCTGGATTCCTGCCTAATGAAGACTCTTGCAACCAGGGAGGCAGGATAATTTAGGGACCCCACCAGTGCAGCCAGCCCCAGGATGCTGAGGACCTGGGGAAAAAATCAATCCCAGAAACCAAGAGCAAAACCAGTTGAAATACTCTCATTTGACTACATGATTTGGGGCAGTACTTCAGCTGAACCTATCTAAACAGTTTTCATCTGTACCTTCTAAAAAGACCTATAAAGAATTGGTGTCAGAGCTGTCCCTCAGTGTCTAGGCGACCTGGATCCATCTCTAGAGAAGTCAAAGAACCAGACTCAGAAGGGTAGTGAGTTTCATTAAAGCTATATTTTCTAGTAAACAGATAAAAGATTTGCTTTTCATTGTTTCTAACAAGTGAAATAGGGAATAAATGCTCTTCCCCCGTAGCTACAGAAATTTGAAACAAGTCCAAACAGCTTCTCTATTGAATTTACACAAGCAGCAGCACTAAGCTCATAAAAATATATCACTGTGAAGTCTACAAATATGGCTTCGTTTTATTACTCTTACAACGATAATTTGGCGCAATAAATATTTTACACTGAACTCGTATTCTGTCCGCAACACAGGTCATCTAATTTCCTTGGACTTCACTCTGTATTTGGAACTGTAGGTCTATAACTGTGGTTGTTTCACAACCCAGTTGGTCTGTGCCTGGAAATTCTGATGGTGTTACTGGCAGTTACATGCAACAAAGGCAAACACAGACCAGCCCACATTGCATGAGTGGCATTTGATGAAAGCCTGGATCATGCTTTCTTTTTCTCTGTTAAATGTAGTTTGCTCTGCAAGGTCAGTTGATTTCCATGGAATCACTTGCAAACTTAGGCAGCACTTTGAACCATAGTGCCACAGCTGAGTTTTAAGGTTTAGAGGCCATCAAAGGAAAAAAAAATCAACAAATTCTTTTAAAAGCAACAGCAGCCTTCAAGGAACAGAGTCATGCTGGATATCATCTGGTAGGTGAAAGCATTCAACCTTGAACTCTGTCTAATAAAGGCTACAAAGCATCTGTATGTCTGGGTGTGTTCTTTTCATCTAATGTAATCATACCACTACTGGAGCTATCACAAGCACCTTGAATGTTTTTTGGTGTTAAGAGCAATGACAGCTTTTTTTAGGCTTCTAGTCCATTTAGTGATGTCACATTCTATTTGAAATTAGAAAAGACCTTGCAGTCAAAAGGTATTTTCCCTGTAGCTTAAGCCAAGGGGACAGACAACCACACAGTGGGTCCCCGTCTTGGCCCTGAGCCGGTAAACACTTAACACTGCCTATGGGAAGGATAGCTCCAAAGTGTCCCATCACTTCCTACTGCTCCTGAAAACACATGGTATGATTCACCTCCTGCTGATTGTATGAAAGAAAAGTGTGCCATAGCCTTACCTCTCTTTAATCCCTTTTAAGGCAGCAGACATCCCAGACAGCTGCAGCACTATCAGGCTCTGTGTACAGCACACATTTTGATTCCCCATTCCCTGCCCATGTCACACACTAAAGACTGAGTAAAGAGTACCCTTCAACAATATGTGAAGGGTATTCTTCAGTGCTAGAAGAAATATGTTTCCATTTATTACCTCATGCAGGTTTTCATCTGAGTTGCAGAGTGTAAATTCAACAGAAAGTTGTTTCTTCATCTAGGCAAGAAAGCCAGTAGAGTACAGTTCAAACAGAGCATGCATATTAGTTCTGGCCCATTACTATTAAGTTCTCACTGACCACATAACTTTGGCACAACAGGGTTTTGCTTCTAAAGAAAGCAATAGATACACACACACAAATATCAAACCAAATATGAACCAAACAAAAAAACTCAAACAAACAAACCAATCAAACAAACAAAACCAAAAAACCCATCTGGTATAATATGTTCCATCAGGTAGCAGGTACAGAAAAACAAAGGGGTAGAACAAATGCAGAACAGTTCTTTCAATCACAGCAATGCCCTCTAAAAACTGAGATAGAAAATGTCATTCTGAAGATCACAAATATCTACGATGAATATCTTTTAAAATAACCTGAGGCCAGTAATTCCTCATTTAGAGTAGCCTGAAGACTGAGCAATGGACTAACTTTCCTTATAGAGATGTTCTGGGTATTTCTTTACATTTGTACAAGGCTGGGAGTAGGAAAAAAAACCTTCCAGCTTTCAGGCTGAAGGTATAATAAACCCAAATAATACAAGAGGCTTTTTGACATTGAGAGATGTCTGAAATTGCAAGTCTGGAAGCATAATAATGTTTAAATGGGACAGCAACCCGTTGTTTACACTGCCTCCTTTCACCATCTTCAGCATTTTTTCTGGATTTGAAACGGCACAGCAGGGCTCAGATGCATGGATTGCTGTCACCCACTCTGAGCAAAAGGGTCTGTGTGCTGCTAGCAATTTCCAATGGGTATAAAAGCAGTTGGCTTTCCCCCTCTGATTTCAAGTGGCTGAATACCACTGAAAATATGGATCCTAACCTTTTCTCACCAGCTCCCAGACACAAGGGAGTCTTCCCAGGGCAGCTTACATGAAACCAACAGGAGACTATTCTATTTGCTTTTGGTTTTCTCCTGCTTTAGCAAACTCAGCTGCCTAACAAATGAGTCCAGCAGCAGTAAGGTGACCATGAGGAAAGTCATGTACCTGCCTTTTCAGCACCTGCAAGCTCTGCTGCCTTTGCAAGGCTCTGCTAGACTTAGGATGTCACCCAGAAAAGAAAGGTGGGAAATTCTGTACAGCTGCAATGCCACTGGACTCACACAGCTGTTTGGGAAGATGACATTGCTAAAATTATCATTTTGTACCTATCTTCTTCTCTTTATATAGCAATACACCTTGAAAAGGGTACCCTACATTCTCAAAGAAAGAGTCTTAATTGCCCTCAAAGCTATGACAAGTCTGACACAGAACTGGAACTTAGATGTCATCCATTGTCAACTTACTACTAATCTTCTTCTTTCTTTACTTTGTTAAAGCCAGCATTCTTCAAATCATGTAAAAGCCATCAGTCTTGAATCACCAAGTGATAATCTGTTTCTTATTGAAAACAGCACTACTGTTAGGGAAAGGAAAAGTCTTAAAAGTTTATGCTGAACTACAGATTTTTGTCACGCCTCTTTCTTACAGCAGTATAAACCTCCATGCTCAATATTCAACTCCTGGAGCTTAAAGTACCAACCTGAGAATGTTTGACTAAAGAAAATGAATTAGAAGGCCATAGCACCACTGCATGCTTCACAGAGATCATTTTAAATAAAAGTCTAAACTGAGCTATGAGGCAAGGCTGTGAGGAATCTTCAGATTAATCCTTTATTTATTTCTCTGGAAAAGTTCAATATTATCACTTAATTATCATTTATCCTCTTTCCACTGTGAGGTTCCTCTCTGCATGCTTCACTTCCACCTTGCTTTCATAAGCTCATCTATACTGCAAGCTCTCACTCATTCTCTGTAGTTAAATCATCCTTGAAAATATTTTTAGGAGATTAGGCTTTTTAGATTTTTCTTGCACCTCCTTCAGTATTGTACCTAGACTAGTCTGGTCCTTCTCACACAGTTCCTTTCCATCTGCTACATTTTAGTTCTTTTCCCTGTATTTTATTGCTTAATCTAAGGTGTGAACGTAATTTTAAAATACACTGGACCATAGAGAGGATATATGGTAGTGATGGTTCCCAGCCTGAACCACAATATTAAACTCCTCAGTATTACTATTACTAAATGCACCATCACTTCTTCTGCGTAGAGCTGGTTATCAACAGCA
Organism: Hylia prasina; assembly: GCA_013397195.1. Taxonomy (NCBI): domain Eukaryota; kingdom Metazoa; phylum Chordata; class Aves; order Passeriformes; family Sylviidae; genus Hylia; species Hylia prasina. The sequence continues at coordinate 561,681 of VYXD01012026.1, read as the reverse complement.
CTGGACCCCTGACAAGCAAACTCAGCCATCAAAAAGTTTACAGATTAGCCTTTTGCATTTTTGTTCAAATCTGCTACCCATTCAGAATTAGCCTCATTCCCACAGTTTGTTTCCCTACTTCAGCTGTGCCTTCTACTGCCAGCAACCAACCTGCTTTTTCCACCTCATGGACAGCTCTTCTCCTCAGATGTACTAGGCCTGTGCAAAGGCTGGCTTACAACCTCACACTGCCAACCACAAACCTCTTTCCATACTTCCCTACCCTTTTCACTTCCTTTGCTTTTCTAGTCAAAATGGTGCCTTTACACTCTTTCCCTAAGTTAGACACATATTCTGTAAATTTTAGACCTGAAGTAACACACCTTTTATTTCCTTAATTTAAAATCACATTGCAATATATACCTATTTAACTGTATCTTAAAATTCTACACCTGAATTCCATTAGCTGACTGGAAAACACCATTAATTCCTCCCTGATTTCCCTAGAGTATTTCCTCGTGACAAAATAGAAATCTGTGAGTCTGAATTCTTAAGTCATATCTGCATTACTTCAGCCTGACAAATGTAAATTTTGTTGTGTAACAGGCAGCTCCAACATAGACCCTACACAGAAAGCTCTAAGTATTTCTTCAATTAAGAAACATTCATGTCTTTGCTCTTTCAGCTACTTTCCACCTCTGCATCTCCAAAACACCTACTGTGAGAAGCACAGTGTTTGAAAGAAAGTTTTCAAATCCCTCTGATGCTTATTTCAGCATGAACCCAATGCTCTCCAGGCTGTACTAGGAGCTGCTCCAGCCAGGTCTGAGCCAGCAGCAAAGCCACCTCCAGTGCTGGCTGAGAGGCACTGGGGTCGGTCCTGGGAGCCACAATGCTCCCAGTGAGTCACCACCTCCTCCTTCCCCGCTGTGCAGGCATCCCACCTCTGCTGTCCTGCCTCCAGCATGGCTCCTCTTCCCAACAGGGGCTCTGTCCCCAGCTCAATCCCCAAATTACCCGATCTTGGCTCTGAATCATTTGCCATTTCCTCCAGTTTCTTCCTCTAAGCAGGCTGCCATTTAATGTCCTCTTTGGGCAGAACACTCTTCCTTCTGCCTGCATGGCACATGTCAGTCATTCAGGATATGCTGGAACTTTGGTAACCCCATTTTTCACATCTTCATTTTTGGACCAATTAGGGAAGCATAAATGAGTATTGGCAACATTGCATTGATCATTTTCATTTCCTTTCTCATTCTATTGCCTTTAGGAAGTCTCACTTCCTTTTTCTAAATTAGTCATTACTCAATTAGCAAAATAAAAATATGGCACTGTTGACTCAGCGTCACTCTCTCTTACCACTTTACCCACAGTTGAAGAGACACTACCACTATCATGTCAAGTAAATCTGCTTCAAGGAAATTACAAATTTGCTCAATAAAGAGAAGTATGAAGGCAGAATACTCTCATGAGGCATCAGATTTAGTAGCTTGGAACACTTGAATTTAAAAAGTAAGGATTACATGACAATGAAAGGTACTTGAAATAGCTTAAGAACTGCGCAACCAGTAGATCTTGAAACCTTATTGGCAATTGGGATTCATTATCAAAGCATTGTGAAAATGCTTCCATTGTCAATATTAAGCATCAGTATTGTACTCAGTGATGAGAACTTGTGAAAAGTGAAGAAAAGTAATTAAATCTAAACTTTCTTAAGCCTTTTTCTGAGATGCTTTTTTTAGCTTATTAAAAAGAGAAAAGGAATACTGAGAAATGACCTAATTAGAATAAGAAAGTATGTTTTGGGCAAAACATATCTTTAATCTACCTAGGAAGGTGATACTATAAAGCAGCGGCTTGAAGTTACACTTAGATACCTTCAGATAAAAAGGTACACAGATGTTTTCTGTTATTATTTTGACACCAAAGACAGTTCATGATTGGAACAATAAAGAAATTATGAATTTTTCATCTTTTTATTCCTTTATATAAGACTGGGTATTAAACATGAAATGACTAATATGATATCTGATGTATTGATCACATGGAAGAAACAGTGATCCCTTATGACTGAACTGTGCAGGTCTATAGCAGCTGAACAACATTTAAGCTTTTTGATTTTAACCTGCTTCCAAGACAATCAAAACCCACAGTCATGACATAAATATCAGGGTTAAACAGGAAGGATAATCACAAATAAATGTATTTCTCTACTAGACTCCCAGATTTATAGTAAATCATACAGAAAGGTATAAAAATACGAAATAAAAAGACTGTATTATTGTCTTGGGTTTTTTTAGTAAACAATCCTGTGAAATGTTCTATTTCTATCTTAAATAATTAAAAGTAAAGTATTTTTACATATCTATTGGTGCTAAAGCAATTACACTGCAATGACATAGTACACTTAAATACAGAAAACATCTTAAATATTAAATATGAAAAACCATAAAATAAAATACACTTATAGTTATGCCATCCTATTCTTCTTTAAGTACTCACATTTGTTTCTTGAAAACAAGATTCTACTTGGAGATACTCCTTTTAAAACATAATTGAGTACTCTTCATTCCTCAGAAGTTCTATTACATATTTATTTTACTAATTAATTTAGCCATACAAAAGAATGTTTATTCAAGGCTGGAGGTAAATGGTTGTAAACAAAATAACTCCACAAACACAGCTACTTCCTCTAATCCATTTGAAATTGCTGGTGATACTTTAATAAACATATCATCTTTGTTCTGCTTCCCTCAATAGACGTCATGGTTAGAACACAGTCCCATAATTGGTAGCTTTACCTCCTATTATATTATCAGTGCAGGCCAAGGATGACGGTAAAGGATTTAAGAAAATACACAACATGAATATTTGTGCATAACAGTAGTGCCCTAAGTTGGTTTTTGGAGCAGTGAGTGTGACCAAACATTCCCACAGCCAGCCCTCAAGGAGTAAATGAGGTGTGAGCAGGTCACAGCCCATGGTTAAAGAAGATATGTCCCTGCTGAGAGGGTCGAGGAAGGCTTAACCACCTGATAAAAAACGCTGGTCAGTGGATGAGGAGAGTGAGGTACCAAACCACTTGTCTCAGTCTTCAACAGCAACCACTCTTCCCACACTTCTATCATTGATGGACAGCAGCATGGGGACTGGGGGAACAAAATACTTCCCACTGTAAGTACAGATCACATTTGTGACCACTCGAGGAACCTGAGCATACACAATTTTGTGGAACCTGATGAGATACATCCCAGAGGCCAGACAGAACTGTCTCAACTACATCACTTTTAATAGACTTTCTTGGGGAACATTCTACCTCTGTCAGATCTGTTAAACTACAAGGAATTGATCAAAATCAACTGAGACTTTATTTATTTTTTATATTTATTGGGGCCTGCATTTTGTTCACAGTAAATTTCAAGAGTTTGGCTGTTGAAATAATGGATGCAGTATGTTAATGCCAGTTTTAATTTATTTTGTCTTTAAAAAAAACACAGTTCAGTTCACAGTAAACAAAGACCTATTTCAATAAATTAACCCTAGGACTTAAATCTCCAGAAGATCCTTTCCCCGCTGCTCTTTAGGAGCAGTATTTCAGTCATTCTAGACATCCATCCTGCTTTAAATTCATCTGGCTGAACAGAAAGCATTTCAGGAGGTAAAAAAAAAAAAAAAAAAAATAAATAAAAAAAAATAAAAAATCAGAGCCGCCTTGTAAAGTCCCAAGAAAGTAAACAAGAAATAGAAGACGTAAATACAAGTACTATAACGCTGTTATTCATGCAGCCTCGCACGGGTGGTATTTTTATAAGTACAGGAAGGAGGCAATCGAAGGACTTGGACTCCTTGATCCTTATGCGTCCCTTCCAACTCAAAATATTCCCTGATTCTATGGAGGCGGGGGCAAGTGCGCTTGCTGCGGGTAGCCATTGGTTTCCCCAGACGTGCAGCATTATTAGGGCGAACTCCCGTGTGTGCACACCCCCGGCGCTGGCGGGCACACACCGGGGCGCAGGAGCAGCCGCGCCGCGCTCGCCCCGGCGCT
>VYXD01012026.1:463419-557452 GCA_013397195.1 Hylia prasina | reverse complement strand
GGGCGCTGGGAGGCAGCGCTGTCGAAGGGGATAGGAGAGAAATGGAATGGGGGATGCAAAGTGTTCGGCAGCACCTGGGCAGGTGCGGCTTCTGGCCACTTTCTTCATCTTCTTTCTCTTGTGGCAAGATGACAAGCACAAGTTAGGACAGAGTGGTAGGGCTCTGGAAGCGGGGCGCCTACCTGACGGGAGAACACTTGCGAAAGCTCTGCTGAGCATCTTCGGTCCGCTCCCTCACATAATGCTGGAGCCGGCGGGATGCAGCGTGCTGAACGGGAACCTGGCGAGCTGCAAAGGGCCGGGGACACAGTGGTCTTTGGGGGGTTGGCAGGAGGGCACAACGCCTTAATTTCGAGCTCATTTCTGTTTTGAAGGACTGGCACCCTAGGGTAGTGCAGCAAAGGCTTGGTTACTGCAGTTCTCGGCGTGCTTTCCAAGGATAAAGGTGTGTGCAATTCAGGTATTTTGGGGGCAAAAGGATGTCGAGAAGGAGGGGTGGTAGTTTGGACTTGGTCTCATCTTCCAGCCAGACATTCAAAAGATCAGGAGGAGGCGTGCAGCTGAGTACAGGCAGTTCTATCACCTCAGCTGACTGAGAATTAAAGTACATTATTCTCCTTCCTTTCCCTATTAGTGCAGTGGGTTAAGGGCTTTCCCAGTTTCAGAAAGACTGTTCCTCTTTAGATTTTGGTGTGGAAGAAAAAAATACCTGTGAAGTTCTAGGAATATCATGCGTGAATAGCATGGGGATAGAATGTCTGCAGGGAGCATCTTTCTGGCGTGAGAGATCCATGCAGAGCCCACTCCCACTGAGAGAGAGCCTCTGCAGTATGTATGGCAAATGGAACATAGTAGTAGAACAGGATCAGTTTGGTGAATGCCTATATATTCTCTGGCTATCAAACTTAATTTGTAAGTACAAATATAATAACTATTGAAATTTACATCTGCCAGCATTTCTTACTCTTGAATAAGTGCATTTCTCACATTTTTCAGGAAGAAGCGCCTCTCAGTAAGTGCACAGTCACTGACACCAACTTTAGTTATCTCTTGCACATCCACCCTTTCAGTACCCACCCTGTTTTTTTCTCCTTTTTTGAAAATGCAGAGGGTTTTGATACTACATAGCCAAAAAATACCTCTGATAGGTCAGCAGGAAGGGTATGCATCTGAAGCAAGGCCAGCTATTGTAGTGCATAGACCCTAATTTGACAGAGCAAATTCCAGCCTCAGGGTTTCCAGGTTCCCTTCTGTGTCCCTCCCCTTGTCAGGATTCTACCTTGGTTATTCTGAACTAGCCATATGCTTACACAGGCATTACAGAAAAATAGAACGGGTGGAAAACTCTTTCCAATACATGCATATATGTATAGATAGATATCTCTTCTGCTTTTCATTAGAGGAAATCAAAAATGTTTTTATTAGTCTCACTAACCTGGATTCTCTCCCTTCCCTCATCTAGAAATGCCACTCATAACACATAAGGTATCAGAGCCCAAAAATATGTCAAAGCTGATGGATTTCCATGAAAACTTTTGATAATGAGAAAAACAAAACTGTAATACGCTACGGCAGACCAAGATGGGAGATGGTGTTGGACATCTCATTTGTCACTCCAGAACATGAGGGTTCCCTCCAGGTCACTGTGTAGTGCTTTGCTTAGTAAATTGATTGGTTTAGCTAAGTCTAATACAATGATGACCTCACCAGTATTCACCCTGCTCCAATGTTATTCTGAAAGAAGGAGAGTGTAAGACGCAGAAGTCTACTTGGAATATGAACTAAATGATGATTTTGAGGTGTGGAGGGTGTGTTTTGTTTGTTTTTATTCATTGTTTTAAATATTGGTGTTTGAAACAGGGCCCACAGCCCTGTGTAAGTGGTAAGAAATTGCTTGGCAGGGGAAATGAGAATGGGATTGCTTAGTCTCCTGTGTTCCCTATTTTAGTACATCCAGCTAAGGTGAAAGGGGACAAGACAGGACAGAGCCATCTTTTCACACACGCTGTTTTCTTGGGGACAGCTTTGATGAATTAGGAAGCAACTCTATTAACTGTGCAATAGATTTCTGCTTCCTAATTAGAATGTGACCCATTTTGCTTGGAAAATGTGGTGGGGAGTAATTTCTGGATTTTGACTTGAGCGTTTGGGTTTGTGGGGGGGATAGAGAAGGTGGTGGTACAGTGTATCCACCCTCTTTAGGAAAAAAATTGAATCCTGACAGGTATTAAAAAAAATTGCTAGAGGTTGTTAAGGGGATTCCATATTACTATTCACTACAAAAAAATTTGTGCATCCTGAGCTTTTCAAATTATTTTTATTCTGGTGTAATGTCCCATTTTATTTTTATCTGCATGAGGTTCTCTGAAATCTAGGATATTTTCGCTTCTAACAGTTTTTATGATCTCTTGGCATGAAAGACTGGAATGGTCCCTTCTGACCTTAAGAAAGAGTGCATGTTATATATAACCACACTCTATTGTAACTTTTCATACCTTACTGCTCACACTGGAGCTGAACTCCTTTAGAAGTCATGAACTGGTGGCCTGTCTAATTTGCATAAACTGTATTTATCACAGCAGGTGCAGAAATACGGCAGATTTCAGCCAAAAATACTTCCTACCAAGTCAACATTTCTCAGTTTGTGAAGTTCCCCTTCCCAATATTTAAAGACCTTTTAAATTGTATTTCTGAAGTCCTAGTGCTGCTAGACAATATCTCATCATAACAGCACTGAAATTATGATTAGATTCCTTAACATCTGACTATAAAAGTTAAAGTCATGGTTTAATCTCTGCTGGTTTGCAGCAGATTTAATATGATTTGGGAAACGTAGATATCACCTAGGCACTGTAAGACAGGTTCATACAGTTACATATAGTTTCACATCCCTTCTTAATGTGCAAATTACTTTTTTGGTATGTCATAAGGAAATCAGTAGTTTATGGTTCTAGAGATCTTCAGTAGTATGTAGTTCTGTTTCATTTATTGCACTTATCTCTGTAGAACTCACTAATGTCAGAAAGTATTTGTAACTAGAATTCAAGCATTTCGCTGGAAAGTGTTTTTTTAAACTTTTATTCAAATTGGATTAAAAAACACAAGTGTATGCGATGAGAAGTATGGGAAGAATTTTTCATGGAGAGGGCACTGGAGCACAGTTTCATAGATAAAAATAACAAAATTCAGAATATATTTTCAAGAAAACAGGTTTCATAAATTGAATTAAATATTAAAAAAAAATTGCTCTTTCCTTTCCTGTTCTTGCTATCACTTAAAGTGATAGCTGTATTGGGAAGTTTTATGTTATCAGGATACAAAGTGGCACTTGAGATAACATAAACAACTAAGGAATATATCTTATGGTGGACCAAGTCTGCCCTTAGAGGATAGGCATATACTGTTCATATCAATGAAAGATCTCAATCTTGAAGGATTTCAAGTATACTGCAGTTGTTCTAGTTCAGTTTTCTAATGTATATCACTGAATACTAATGTTCAGAACACTGAGTCTTTATTGGTTTAGGAAGTTGGTTATCTCAGGGGAATTTTTTTTTTACCAAGAGAAGAAGCCAGCATAGCAGATGTGTGGGTTGTACTGCACAGCTAGGTTTAACCAGCAATGTTAGTCTTATATTTTGCAGTACTCTGTGCCCAAATATGTGCAAGGGAAAATACAGTCCAGAAACTGTTCTGTCACATCAGCAAAACTAAGTATTCTTTATAAGAACAGAATGTCTCACTCAGATTTTCAGCTCTAATCTCCCTCTACAGACAAACTTCAGCAAGTGAAGTATAGTTCTCATTCAGTCCAGACTGGTTTTTTAGATGGCTGGTCAGAGATCTCTCCAGTGAAGGGATTCAGTTCTGCAAGGAAATAAAGTGAGACCATCTGAAACTTAACCTGTTTGTCCACAGCCCCGAAAGAACCAGGAAAACACAACTTCTCTTTAATGAAGGTGAAGTCACTTGCATGCTTACGGAAAGGATGTAGTCTTACTCTCCTAGTTACTGTCCCAGTAGTAACTGGGTCCCATTAGCTCTGCTAAACCTCTCAGTATGTTGCTGTGGGCTTTTTTTGTGAGGTACGTCCCTGTCAAATCTGCCAGCAGTCTGCCTGATTCTTACTGACTGCCCTACAGACACTCCTTAGGTTTCTTCCTACCCACTTGGGCAGCTAACTCAGAGGTTCTTTTGAAAGTTCAGAGCTAAATCTAACCCCATCCAGTCCCCAGCAAAAATGAAGTTATCAGTCCAGGAAGAAACTTCCTTATTTTGTTAATGCATATTGAACTAAGAAGTGGATCTAATCTAGGTAGTTTAGACGATGTCATTGACGACACGCATACAGAAGCATTAAAATACCTTTATAAAATGGTAGGAAATAGTCAGAAATTACAAAATAGTGACACATGTTTCAAAGAGTACTGAAACATACTTGAAAGTCAATGACATATGACAGCCCTCTAGCTCTCATTCTGCATTTACTGATTAAGTTTTCTATATATTTCCAAGTTACTATTACCATTGAAGAGGTTTTAATCGTAAAGTCCACATTGAATCTGGTAAAATAAACAGGATGGCACATTTCACTAATTAATTGGAAAAAGCTGAAGAAAAGATTAAGCAAAAGCAATCAGACTTTTTGAAAAGTCTTGGTATAATCTTCAAAGCACCATTTAACAAAAACTGTATTTCTTTTACAACTTGCTCATTTACTTGTAGCAAATACAATAGTAATGACTGTCAGTTAAATTTTTTGAACTAATCTGGAATACAAAGTCATCATCAAGTGAAGTCATGTATGCTCTGCGTGACTTGTGGATGCAGTGAAGGGAATTCTTAAAGCAGAAAAGTAACTTGGCAAAGTGGCTACTTTAAACTGCTCAGTGCATGCTTATTATTGTTGAAAGAGTTTTTCAGACCCACAAATCATAAAGCTATGGAATATATGTTTGCATCATTTTATATAAACCACTGTAGTTCTAGATGCCAAACTACAAATTGACCTAAAGCATTCAGATGAGACCTGAATGACAACCAATTTATATGCAGCTTTATTCCTGAAAACCACTATTCTCACCCATCATTTATTTCATGCTGAATTTAGAGGTACAGTCATGTCCATTGTGTTGCATTAGTCTAACAAAACAAAATAATTGATCCAGATAGCAGGCCTATACAGTTTGGCAAAAACACAATAGAATGGAAAGAAAGGGCAGACAAAGCTTTATTGCTTGCAAACAAAACAACAATAGCATATAGGTACTCTGAATGACATAATTACTGATATGGTTCTGTGGAAGTCCATAAAATAAATACTACCCATACAGTAGAGGTGTTCTGCACTGGAAGATGTGCACCCAAACAAATAGCTGAGGAGGAACAATGAAATTCTGTATATCTGAAACAAGATATTCCTATGTTATTATGAGATTTCATGTTGAAACAGGAAACAGTTGCTTTTTGTATTTAGAAAAACTGTGCCCCACAAAAGTCTTTAAGAATGGGAAGACATTGAGGCAGAGCTCCACTGAAGCTCAAAAATCTGCCTGAGGTGAGGCCACTGGCACCACACCTGTAATAACCCACAGGTTATTTCAAAGATGCTGGCTAAAACAAGAGACAGGTAGAGTGAAGAGACACCTTGCTATGTCTTTTTCTCAAAAGATCTTATGCTATATTCATCCATAGGAAGGCTTGAATAAAAAAAGTTGGCAGCTGACTAGTATGCAAACTATAAGCTACAAATTAAAAATCCCAATCAATTAATAAATAGCATTAATTTTCCTTTTCAAAGAAAAAAAACCCTAAACTCCCAACAATAGCAGGAAAAAAAAAATCAACACTCCCTCCCCCTCACCCCCAATCTAGCAGTGTATGGTCACTAAGTAGTGTGTTGTGACCAGTAGCTAAAATTTCATCTTTCTAGAGGCTGCCTGTTAACAGAACCTGGCTGTTAGCACAGCATATTTCAATTTGACTATTAAGAAATAAGTGTTCCTACCAGTAGGCTTTAAATTCACTTCTTTCCACACAGTTCAACCTGTTCCTCGCTGGAATCCTATTATGCTTTTCCAATAAGGTGTTAAGACAACATCTCCAGCTTACTATTTATGGAGCCAGTGACTTAAAATATACTGTGAAGTAAGTGGCTATTCCTTTAATCTGTGACCTTAAAATTCAACCGAGTTGATGTTTTGTTGTTTTTATGTACTGAGCTGCCCATCAGTCACTGATGCAATCTGGCTGGTGCTGTATCCTGTGCTCCCATTGCTGCTGAATATTGTGGCAGCATAGCTCAGTGAATTTACCTGTATCAAATTTTCTGTCACCCAATGTCTTCCTCTGTCAACCTCCACAGCGTGGGGCTATTAAGACTATTTCTTGTTAAAAGTGATATAGTTTAAGCTGAGAATGATTGCCAGGAATGGTGGGGACAGGGAGAGAGAGCAGAAGACTAATGATGACAGATGAAATGGAACTCTTTCAGAGAGAGAAAACTTAGCAGTGGCCAAAAATGGAAAAAACCCAAATTCCCCAGCAAACTTGCCTCAGATGAGACATCACAGAATAGCCCGAGACAAGGTATGCCCACAAGCTCAAAGCCTGTGGGCATACAAGGAGGCACTCTCTTAACTTCACATCTGTCATGACACTTTGCTTCTCTTTCTTTCCAGCCTCGAGTTCTGCTTCCTAACATTATTGCTGCCTTGTAGCCCATTAAAAATGGAAAAAGGGAAAGCACCGAAGTGATAATCAGTAGCAAACATCAGGAAGCAGACCTGTTCCATTCAGGATGGAGTCACGACCTCTGTAAATGCAAAGCTATCAAACAGAACTTTAAATTACTTAGAAACACATCATTAGTCCTTGTTGCACTGGGACTTAGGTTACTGGGGAAAAGTCATTAGTTTCTTTTCAGATTCTCTGGAGAATTTCCAAAACCTAGCCCTTGCATTTCCTCTGGTTGTTCGTATGTAATTTCATATTTCAGCCCTTGTTAGCTGGCACAGTATGTGCTGTTCCAGGCTTAAATTCATAATTACAGTAGCCTACTAAGGCAAAGCAGTCAGGTACTCAGCTGTCATGGCTTCTACTTCTAAGTGGAGCTAGACAATACTAAAATCCACACCAGCCCTTCACTGAAGGTATAAAGCATTTGGAAGACATTGTAATTCAGGGAGCTTGTGTACACAGCCTGCTCATACTGCAACAATCTTAAGAGCTCTACTATGTGTGAAAACGTTACAATTTCACTTCAAACATTGCATTAAAAATACCCTGACCTTTAAAGGGTGTTCAGTGGTGGTATTTAGTAGTCTTTTGATAAAGCCTAAAGTTAGTTCTTTACATCTCAGCAGCTTGCTGGCTAACTCTTGAAATGACCTTCAGAAGTATCCATTGTGTATTTTCTTTCCTGAGTATGGAGCTGGGAACCACAGGTCTTTTAGCGTTTTGTTGATTCAGTCATATTATAGTCTATGGTTTCATTATCTTACCTCTTTGCAGGGCCAGTGTGCAAGCGACCTATTTTATCCTTAGAAACAGTAAGCACAAAGCAAAAGTTAACTTCATTTAAAAATGACACAAAATTCAATTTTTCCTTGGTGTGCTTTTTACCTAGAGCTCTTCCTAATTCCTTCCTAGGAGAGTATTGCCGTCTCATGTTGGACAGCTCTATCTATATTGCATGAGACTTTTTCCCAGGAGGGTTGACTTCTGAGGTTGCTGTTACATGGCTTTTTCGGAGGCTATAATTCCCAGACATCCTACAAGACCCTCAGCTTTTAGGCGTGCTCTTTTGGTCCCCTCCACACCTTTTCCTTTTTATGTTTTGTTTCTAAGACAAACCTATTCTTGTAGACTAAAAAAACAATTCTCTTGTGATTGGGTTCAACTCCAAGGAAATCAGATTTTTTTAAAAATAATAACTAATAATACTCTGTGTGCAAATGAAAGATTAATAATATTCATGTTTCCTGATGACTGGAAATAATTTTCTTATGGCATTGTTGCATATGTCTGTCTTTTAAAACATTTAATTACACTAAATTATCTGTGAGCCTGGAGTTGGGAAAGCTAAAAGTTTGTTCAGTTTTGAAAAAAAAAAAAAGATATTTGCAGTGTGGCTGAATATAAGATAATGTGCTTTTTCTTTTCCCTCTTTCAGCAAAGTTTTTACTTGAGAAATACACATTGGCTCAGCAAAACAAAAGCCACTTTTAAGGGCTGTTCTTGGTGGAAATCTCTCTATGCCCTATTACCTGCTTGAGTGAAACCAGACTAAGAACTTCTGTCATGGCAGCTTTTCTGCTGGGAGCTGTGTTGCTTATTGTTCAACCTCAGATAGTGCCTTCCAGACCAGCTGTAAATTCAAATGCTGAGACTTCTTCTCAGTCTGTTCAGAGAGAGCTTTTAAAGAAAACATCTCAGAAAAATGACTTCAAGGAAAACATTCATTCTAATGGATCATGTCAGCAGCTGCCACAGACTATTATTATTGGAGTGAGAAAAGGTGGAACAAGAGCTTTGTTAGAGATGTTGAGTCTCCATCCAGATATTGCAGCAGCAGAAAGTGAAGTTCACTTCTTTGACTGGGAAGATCATTACAGGAATGGATTGCAGTGGTATATTAATCAAATGCCATTCTCATATCCCCATCAGATCACCGTGGAAAAAACTCCAGCATATTTCACATCACCTAAAGTGCCTGAAAGAGTTTATAACATGAACCAATCAATGAGACTACTCCTTATTTTAAGAGACCCAAGCGAGAGAGTACTGTCAGATTACACCCAAGTGTTCTACAACCACATGCAGAAGCACAAGCCGTACCCATCCATTGAACAATTCCTGATTAAAAATGGTGAACTCAATGTGGACTACAAGGCAATAAACAGAAGCCTGTACTACATTCACATGCAGAACTGGCTGAAGTATTTTCCTCTTGATCATATCCACATTGTAGATGGGGATAAACTAATCAAAGATCCCTTTCCAGAAATAGAAAAGGTAGAGAGATTTCTGAAGTTATCACCACAGATAAACGCTTCAAACTTTTATTTCAATAAAACCAAGGGATTCTACTGCCTGAGGGACAGTGGTAGAGAGCGCTGTTTACATGAGTCCAAAGGACGAGCGCACCCACAAGTAGATACGCGGTTACTCGAGAAACTGCAGGAATATTTCCATGAACCCAACAAGAAGTTTTTTGAGCTTGTGGGCAGAACATTTGACTGGCACACATTTGTGGCTAGTTAGTGGTAAGCTTCAGAACCTATGTTCCAGTGTACAGTTAGAAGATTTTAAAAGGGCATTTAAGCTATTATTTATTTGTAAAATCCATAAATACTTCTGTACAGTATTAGATTCACAATTGCCATATATACTAGTTATATTTTTCTACTTGTTAAATTTGAAAGCATTTTGTATTGTTTTTCATGGTTGTTAACATTGTGTATGATGTGTCTATATGAAGAAACTAAATTATTTCATTGCTGAAGGTGCTCTCTTGAGAATGTGTTGTCTTTTTAATAAATAAGAAATTCATTTCGACAGGACATTTCTGAATTATTTGAATACTTTGGCCTTCCTGGACTATTTTCTCTAATTGCTAATGAATATGCTAAACTTTACCTTTCCATTTTTCTTAGTTTAAAGTGTGGATTAATAATTTCTTTTCCATTTGAAAATTATTGTAGTTAACAAATTGTTCTGTCCTGCTTTATGAAATTATTTCCTGTCAAAGTGGTGGTACTTACACATGTTGGGAAATGCACACCCAAAGGACAATGGAAGTCTCTGTGTAATTTGATATATTAACTGCTATACTTAACCTTCATATTCACTGTTATAACAAGTGCTCCTCAATTCTTTGGCAGTACAGTGCAGGTTTCATGGCAGATTTTTAAAGATTCTGCAGGGACCAGCTCATAAAATACAGTTAGCTGTAGAAATATGGTCAACCTGAAAAGTTCTTACAGTCTCTGAATGTATGCATACTTCATAAAGAGGTATGGTTGAGAGAATTTAAGCAATATAGAGACTTTTTCATGGCTGCTTTTGACTGTTCCTACATTTCATAGCACATTTATGCTTTACCATCACTGAAAATAAGCGCTTACACCAGAAAAATTAGTTAGTCTACATTCCAGTAAGCAGCAGCTTCATTCATATAAATATTACCATGTTTGTCTCCTACTTATGAGTTTTCAATTGCTTCATGCAGCTGAAAATTGCCTTTGGACTACTGTTTGTTTAATCTCCTTCCAAGAACCATGATGCCAGATCTTTATTAGATGCGTGTTGTGGAATTAACCCAAATTCCAGGAACTTTCTTTGTTTTCCATCGGCTAAAAATGGAAGTTAGATGTTAGTACATTGGTAAAAACTGCAGTTGTCCTTATCTACAGTGGTTACGATGTCTTGTTAACCATCAGTTTCTGGAGTTAGAGTTAATCCAGGTTCCAAACAAGGCTTCTTACAGTACTTTCAATCCAAGCTCTACTGAATTTTGTTTCATGATCTTGAGTTTAGTTGTTGAATGTGCAGTGGCAACACCCAGTAAATTTGAACTTGTAGCTGATTGTTACAATCCTTTCTAAAATTTAAATGTAGATTCATTCTTTTTTTTCTGGTGAGCTAGTGCAAACTTGGGCACTATGACAAGGTATTGTCTGGATGCAAATATCCCATATTATGCCTCTTGCATGAAAATTTGCAGATGCTCTCCCTCTCTCTCCCACTCCTTGTGCACCTGCCCGAGCTGTATTCAACCTCAGAGAGGTTGGTGGTGTTTTATAAAGCCTACAATGAAATGGTATTGTACTCAATAAAATATTTTCTGAATTGCATTTTTCCTTTCCTTTTTTCCTTCAGTTTCTAGTTTGAAAGACCAGAATTTAGGATTCAACTCCAGTTTAGATTTCAGCTAAATGTTACTTAACAATTTAGCTGCAGCCTGTTGCTATTGATATGAAAGCAGCTGTTTGCTGCTGTGTTGTGCCTGAATGGTCCACTGCTGACCCAGAATATTCAACAAGTTTCTGGTGGCAATAATATCAAATCTTACATGAGGCAGATGCTGAAATTAACAGAATCACAGTACCATCATCTTTCTATTAACATTTTAGAAAAGAGAAATTCAGGGGATTTTGTGTAAGGTGGGGCAGTCTTTTTTTTCCTATGCTAACCCCATTTCCTTGGTAATGTTATCTCTGCAGGAGCCAGCTGGACCAAAGTGATTTTGGCCCAGAAAAAAGCCTTCCATTAGTGCCTTCCTGCAGTCTCAGTTTAAGCTCACCAAATTCACCCTGTTCTGCTGAGAAAGGAAAAATACTAGCAGGTGTGTGACCAGGAATTGGAGGAGTACACGAAGGCAGGGTTGCAACAAGTCCACCTACAGCAGGTTGAACAGGGCTGTGTAGGCCATCAGTGTTGAGTTGGAAATGCCTGTGCAATACTGACAGCTGATGTTGGTACTGAGGTCACTTTTAGTGTCTAGTGCTCCTTGATACTGGTTTTTGCCTATCTCTAAGCAGGACACATGCATACATTTCCCCACACACAATATGGCTTGTCTATGGAAAGAGAAGTGCAGCATGAACCATTAGGTCACTCTAAGGGTGTTGTCTGCAGGATCCAGAGGTGAAGTGACCACTTCAGGGATCATTCTGAGCAGACTATCACATGACAGGTCCTAGACACCAAGTTCACAGGGTTCCACAGAAAGTATATCATACCCAATGCTTGCACTTTGTGCAGGGATGGCATGAATGTACAATGCCTTATCCTGGAGGTTGCATGGCCAACTCTGTTAGCTGTGATGATGATGAACAATAAATCACACCCACACTAATAATAACAGTAATGTTTACCTGCCACAGGTTCAAGAGTTCAAGGGTTACAATTCTCAAAACTATTCCGAGTGTGAATGTTCTGTTTAACCAGATCAACATTCATTTTCCACACTAGTTACTCTACTTAGCTATTTCTAAAGAAGCGTTAGAAAATAACAAAAGCCATCAGAAAGTGAAGAGAGAATGAAATAAGAAGACTGAAGCACATCCCATTTCCACTCTAGAAAAATTAATAATGACCTTTGAAGGCATGTCATATCTGTTCATAAAAGAAAAAAAAAAATCCCTGAAATACCTTTCCAGCGTTATGCAATACAGGTATTTATTTCTGTAAAGCTCTACTAGCTCAAGTTTAAAGTACAACCCCTTGGGTGTTGCTCCAGAGACCTGTTTTCTCAGGGCATCTGGCCAAGCCTGTGATCACTCTTGCAAACATAAAATAAATACAAATCTTTATGAGAATTCAAAGCCTGGCACTCCCCTTGAGTACAAAAAGAAATGCCAACCAAATAATTATTCAGGGTGGCACTGCAGGACTAAGTCTTTCCCTTTGCGTCACAACATAGATTAGGTGTGAGACTCTGAAAGCCAGATATTGTACCTGCAGAGGACAAAGATTAAACTATAATGATTATCCCAGGAACTCTGCTGGAAGATTATGGAAGGGAAAAAGAACACTAAAGCTATTACTTCATCAAGAGTATTGCTACATGTACTGCTGATGCTGCATGATCTTGTTACATGTGCTTTGCTCTTCCTAGTATATTTTTCCTGCTCTTACAGGTGAAAAAACATCTACTGTGCTTAAATAAATCAACATTTCTTTGGAACATATCAGAAAAAATCTATCCATTTTTAAATCTTGCTACATTCATTGATGAGTGTGTGAAAATACTACAGAATATTTTAGATGAAAACTTGTTTAGTTTGGTTCTCAAAGCTGATAATTATGTTTCCTTGTCTACTGCCATTTTCAGAGTCAGCTTCTGCAGAAAGCCAGGATTTCGTTCCCTGTTGTCATTCAAACAGATTTCAAATGCCAAAGAGAAATATGGGTTATGGAATATGGCATATGGTGTATTTCCATTTATCTTTCTTCTGCTTTATCTAGCATGGCTGACCATATATTTAAGAAATATCACACATGTACTCTGTAAGAGACTGTACATCAAAACTGCTTCTCATAGGAATATTCATTCTTCTTTGTTTTTTCTGAAGTCTGTGACTTGAAAGTCCTAATTAAGACCACATTAATGAAATTTTTCAGGAGTATATTAGTAGATGTTCTCTAATAGAGTAACAAAGTAATCAAACTAAAATAAGGCAAAAGCATTAAACTAAACTAAGTCAACAAAATGTGTTGAACTTGGTACTAGGTATACACCTGCTGAAAAAGTTGCAAGTATGTGCCTGTACAGCTGTAATAATATTTTCTTGTTCTTAACCCAGCAACTTTTATTTATATGAGTGTTTAAATGCCCAGTTATCCTCAAAAGATTGTATGTTCAATGTTAATTCCTTCATTTTTCAATTGCTTGGAAGGGCTAGTTATGGGTGGAATCCTTGCAAATATCTTGTGAATGGAAAAACTTTCATTAATAATTTGCTTACAAAAAATAAATGAAATTGCATTTGTCTCTCCTAGAATTTTAGCAGAGAACAGCACTCTTTTCCTGCAACAATAACCCATCCACAGTAAATTTTCTACTTAAATACCACACAACAGTTGATGCAGTTTTTAAGTTAATAGTGCAATAAACTCAACAGTGATGCTGCAGATTTTAAATGCCTTCTGGGAAATATAAAATATGCAAGTCAGGGTGGGGAGCAGCTGGATGCATAGGAACATCTGATCTCATTGGTCTGAGAAAACTTTTTTTTTTTTTTTTTAAATGGTAAGGCACATGAATTTTTTGGCTTGGAGATATCTTTGTGTTTTCTATGAAAGCAATGTCATCAATTAATTTCCAGTTCAATAATCCTATCATAATTACATCATCTTTATGCTTAATAGATATTATTCTCTGCCGAAATATATTTTAAGAGCCAAACCCCAGATAGCAGGTGCATCCCTTAGTATAAGAAAAAAAAATTGTAATACAGCTCTGACAAATAGCTTCGATTACAAAGGCACATTCCCTTGCACAAAGGAGTATTCTGAAACTAATGGCAAAATTCTTCTTTTCTTAATTTGGATGAAGATTACAGAAACAGGAATGTTTGTACAGTCACAGAAAACAGAATAACTAACATGCCCTTCCCTCCTTGGTTTACAATCAATCAGTCAGTGCAGTATTTCATCAATCAAGATCAGGCCAGCTTCCAGGATCCAGCACAGTTCAGTCCAGGTAACACTCAAAAGGAAGAGTTCTTCCAGTAATTCTTAACCAAACAGACTTTTCAGGGTGTCTTCTATTACTGAAATTTGTGTAAGTATTCTTTCCTCCCCTGTATGCTGCTGTCCTGTCACATCTGTGCTATTAACTATTATATTATCACCCTATAAGAAATAGATCCATTATCTGGTGGTGTTTTTATAGAATAGTATTCAAGTGAATGGGAAATCATAGCATTATGGAACTCAGAAAATACTTCATATCTGTTTGCTCTGATATATTTTAAACTTCAGTTAAATAAAATTCAACTTATTTGGTCTATGTCATTGCATTATAGGAGGAGCTATTGTCACACCATTATCACATGCATGTAGTTACCTAATGGTAAATGATATTTTATAAATAGAAATGTATAATCAAAGTGAAAAATTTTTCTCATTGGTACAGTTAGCATCTATTTTATTGGCCATATTTGAGACTTTTACTCTTAATGCAAATGGCAGCAGTGTTTCTTTGGAAGTGACAGAAACATTTTGAGAACCATTCTTTTAATACATGTAGGAATAGGGTCTTTGTTGGCTCTGTGGCCTCATGTAAAATACAAAGTTCAGGAATGCAAATTATGTTCTACAGTCAATTTACAACAGTTGCTGAAGTTTTGCTAAACAAAAGGTATCAAAAGTATGCATGTTCTGAAAGAGAAGGAATTGGAACCATACAAGGTAGGTTTTTCTTTTTAATGTCATAATTTTCTTGCCAAAATAAATGTGTTCCTGTGGAAAGGGAATAATAGATGGGGAAAAGGAAAAATGCTGCAGAAACGGAGCACCTACTGTATATTACTGTGACACTGGCTGGACCTCAGCTAGGTAGCTGCATGAATAAAGGACGCTGGAAATGGATAGAAAGGTAACACTGGGTACAGGTGAACATCTTGTCATAACCTCATGACATCTGTTCATATCTTTACATGTGATGAACAAGCACTCTCAATTCTCAAAACAACTTCTTTTCCAGTTCTTGTCTGTGCCAGAGAAAAGGCATCGAAATCCGTCTGGTGTCCATTGATTCCCGCACCGTAAGGTGTTTTTTTACAAGGTGGTGCGCTATACTGCAATTAGATTTATTCACCTCAGTTTCTAATCTTCCCCTTTTTTTGTTTTCAAATTTGTACTGAGTTTTCCATCTGCTACAAATAAAAAGGATTGATGAATAAATTATTTACAGCCTGCAGGAGGAGAAGAGTTCATATGAAATGTTTTGCAGACAGGAGACGTGCAAAAGAGGATATTTTCTCATAGGAAAAAGAGCATCTGTGGACCAGTTGGTTTCTTGCTGACTAAGCCAACTGGATATGATACTATTTTGGCAGCTTCTTTATTCTTGTGTGGGCTTCAGTTATATGAATTTCACAAGATATTTATTACTGAATGTAACTATATATTGAATATTGTGTGTATGATGGTTTATGGTGTTGACATTCGTTTTCTGAGTTAATTATTTAACATCGAATGATATTAAAATCCTAGTGCCATTTTATCATAATAAACTTGAGTCATTTAATTCTCAGACATTCATAAACTGGAAAACAAAAGTAAAAGTTGAACTGCCTCTAATGCTTCTTTTTGTGACTCACAGAAAAACTTTTTTTCTACAGCCTTATGCAAGAAAGTTAAATTTCAAGCATGGTAAGTAAAGGAAAGGATTTACTCTCTCTTAAAAAGATGTCAATGCATGAAAAATGGATTTTAGCAAGCAAATTAACTGTTCATGTCATTGAACAGAGATTGACAGCTCATGAAAGTGAAAAGGAAATCCTTTCTTGTTCTCAGAGCAAGGGTAAAATGGGTGTCAGAGTCTCTGTGGGGACTTGCAGAGTTCTGGTATGTTCCCTCCTCCTTAGCACAAGCATGAGAGTTTTACTGCCTCTCATCTGTCACCTCAAAAAGATGCCTTTTCTTCTCCTGTGCTCCAGATTACCAGCCTTGAATTGGTCTGTTTAGCTGTGAGTATACTGGAAATAACAGTGTAAACATAAAGGAGAAAGTGGCTTAGTAGAAGCGGCTCTCTACTCCACCCACATAACTGCTTGCCTTATAAACAGTTAGCTGAACCAGCTGGGAGGACAATGTGCCCAGTGCAGACAGAAGGAATACATTTCACTGGTATTGCTGCTAAACTCTTCATTGCCTTATTCAGGAGACAGCTTTGCTGTTGCTCCTACTAAGCGAAGGACCTCAGCCTTTAAAATTGCATCCATTTCTTTGGCACACAGGCCATTATGTCTTATGTTTGATTGTCTAGCAATAAATACTTGCTGGGAATGATGCCCCTGAATTTCCTATTCCCCAAACCAGTAATTCAGAATGTGATTTCAGCAGATACAAGCCATGGTTGAACACTCAGAGATATTGCTTATTCTGGCCAAAGCTGTTCAGAGCTGTGCCAGAACAGCAGAGAATTCAGCTGAAAAAGGAACCCAAACAAAACCTGTCTTTTCAGCTGCATCAGGTCCCAGGTTCAGGTCATCACAGTTCTGCAAACAGAAACATCCCTGAGCAGACCTGAATGTGAGACAGCCTTTCATTCCAACACTGCTATCAAAAATTAGCCCATTAAACTACAGAAGTCTTCAGGTATTACAGTACCTTGAGATATTCCTGCCCTCTATTTCTACTGTCTTAGATGGTACAACTTTGTAGGCAGTTATCCTTTGAATTGGATCAGGGAAGTGATGCGTCTTTTTATACATTTGCTTTAAAGCACTGGTCATGCAAAGAGAACTAAGAAGTGGCATGCAGTGGCCATTGTGGAGGTTGCTACAAATTGTTCCAGGGAGCAGTTTGTGGTGTGACACCACAGCCTTTGGATGTACATTTCAGCATGACCTACTGACTCTAGTTCAGACCAATCAATGAACTGACAAATTTGATGAAAACATTTAAATTGAATGAATGCCCAGGGCTCATTTTCTCCTCTTGACTAATGTTAGACATAATAGTGTTCAAACACTCTAGGTGAAGAGAAGACCAATGACCCCCAAACCTGTCTGTGAGGACACTGCAACAGTGGAAGTGCAGAATTCCCCACACCTCTCAAAATGTTCATCTTTCAATGGGTTATGTTTTCCATTAAATTTTTGCCCTTCCATTCAATCCTTAACATTTTTTCTGTCTGCCAACAAAGGGTAGAGGGTCTAAGATAATTCTTGTTTTTGAAGGAGACGCTTTTAGTGCCACCCTTAGCCAATTTCACAGGGAATTGTGCCACAATTTTGTATATTTATAACTGAATATTTGATGAGTGCAACCAACCAGAAAAATAATAAGTCTTTTCTTTTCTAAAAGAATATACAGTTATTGATCACTTTTGAACAAAATACCAATAATTGGGAAAACCTTTATTCTAATCAGCAGGATTGTTATCTTGCTCTGCTCTCAGATGCACTGATTAAACATGTTGTCCTCCATACAATCATCTGAGGAAAGGGACACAATTGTGTAGGTCCACAGACATAAACTACAGTTTATGCAGAAAATGCAAAAAGGTAACCTTTGGCATTTTCAAAAGCAACTTCAAAAAGTACTGGATTCTTTTATGGGCTGCAGCTCTGATAGCTTCCTGAAGGCTTTGTGAATATTATCACAGGGAAATAGCCTCTACCTTTGTCTTGGTTTAGAAGACAGGTATCTGCTAGGGAAAGCTGGAGTTTCCTTAGAATGGAGAATGTAAACCCCCCTCCCCTTGAATTATTATAATTTTACAATTAAGGGCTTTCAGACAAAGATATAGGAATAACAGTTCTTTTACTAGGAATGTTAGAAATGCAAATGTAATAGTAAAAAAAAGACAAGTAAACAACAAACAAACAAACCCAGAAAACCCTGACAGAGTCAGGGGCACAACCTGACACCCTGTTGGTCAGGGTGTTTGGAAGCAGTCCTCCTGGAGAAACAGATGTGGCTCTGTTGGAGTAGATGATCCCGTTGAAGAAAGGGTCCAGTGATGCCGAGATGAGTCTGATGAGTCCAATCTTCCTCTGAAGTCCAGTGGAAAACAGGATGCCTGGTGTTCTGAGTCTCAGTTTTTATCTAGGCAGGGACCCTGGAGCCCCCAGCACTGGGTGGAGCATCTCACAATGGGATGATGTAAATGTGTCATGTCATTGGTGAGCCTTAATGGCCCATTAGCAGAAAATATCCCCTTGGAGGGAGGATGGGTGTGAAAGAGATAAGAAACAATACCCCACCAGGTTTTAATAGCTGAACCATTATCAGAAAGGCATCTGCCCCCCTTCCCCCAGAGTAGCAAAAAATAAAGACAAAACATTTCCCCAACTGCTTTCAGCAGATGAAAATAGAGTACAATTTTTTTGCTTCCATAACCCAAGACAACCTTCTAAAAAAAAAAAACCCAAAACCACACATTAAAAAAACCAAAACCCAATACAAGGAGTCCACAACTGAAGAAAAAACACCATATTTTAAGTATCTGCAAATAGAAGTGATTAAAATAAAATCTTATCTTTAAGGACATTAAAGACCATCTCAGGTAGTATCATTTTTCTGTTTATGCCATCTGCAGTGATAAATCCCACGTAGCTTAGCTAACCTTTTCTGAAGTTTTGCTTTCTCTGTAGGCAAAAGTTAAAAAGAACCAACCAGAAGGCAAGGGAGACCTACCTCAGCTCTACTTTCTATGGAACAGTTGCAAACATATCACAGGAATTTAGCATTATAGCAAGTTAAATAATGGAGGAAATCCTAATAATCAAATAAAATACACAAACCTTAGACATGCACTGGACTTTTCCAGATAGTAAGCCAAACTGTCATATTGTTTAAATTAACATAGGTTCATTAAACCCTACACACTTTGATATCATAAAATTTTTACCATTGGAAATGAGGTGAAGAAAAAAACAAGCTTATCTGTAGTTGTTCCATTTCATTTCTGAAATGGTGTAAAGGACCTTATTAAAATAAAATTAAATTCCTCCCTCTCTGGTCCCAGAATAGAATACCAAGGTTATTTAGATATCCTTCTTAAACTAGCCAAACAGCATGAGAGATAAAAGGTATCTTTAAAATTACAAGCAGAGTTGTATAGAGCCAGATATCTTTCAAAGAACAAGACATCATGTAGAAATTATCTGTAATCAAACTGTTTGTGAAAACAACCCATCTAATAAAATCCCCTTCACCCAAATAAGCACAATTCATTTTTGAGTTACTGCCTATCAGTCCAATGCTTGCTATGTAAACTTGTCTTGTACAGACTTGACTTGTTCACTCTTTTACAGAGTTACTTTAAAACCATGCCTGCTCTACATATTTTCCAGCAGGACAGTCAATAGGCTGCTAACTTTATATGTTGCTTTACAATTTATCTCAAAACAGACAATTAAGTTAAATGCAGCAGAAGGATGCAGATAGTCCCAGCAGTTATGGTTCATTGATGGTGTATTCTGCAGCTCAAACTAAAGATTTATGGATGGATCCAGCTATTTTTTTTCTATATCCCTAAAAAATTCTACTAAATTACCCATATTTTGACACCTGTAATTCAAGTATAAGGGGGAGAATGAAAACAGATTTTTCTTCTGGCTTTCTTGGAGCTTCTATAGCAGTAAAGAAGTTACCAGGCTTCTTTGCCTTTTCTAGCATATTTAATGAATGCCTCAGGAAAAGGAAATGCCAGTTTCCTTCTCTCCATTTAATACTTCAAAATAAAACAAAAAGAATATGCAGAAGTGGTTTACTGAAGCAAACTCCAACTTGCTCATGCAGGCAAGATAAGCAGACAAGATAAAGGCAAGTGCAGATTGGTTGATGAGTGTGGACCATGAGGACAATCATCATTCCCTTGAAATCATTAATCATTATTCATCTCCTAACAATTTATTAGCTTCCACAGACAATCAAAGAAAAGCTATACCTTGCCATCTGAGTGTGCAGGCTAAAATGCCAGTTTGAAGAAGCCACAACCACTGCCCTTTATTAAATGCAACGTCTGCAGGATCGTGCTGATCTGGTAAGAGAGGTCTTCACACAATGGACATGGTGAACAGACTTTCATAAACTGCAAAATGTCATGACTATGCTCAGATGTCAGCTGTATTTAGATAAGAGGTCAGAGAAATGTAAAATTGATAAGCATTTTTCTCCCTTTTTTAAATTATATAATTCATGTACATGTTCACAGTACAAAGACAACCAGCTCTGCCTACAGCACAGCCAGAAGAATACTGTGGAATCTCTATTTTCTCTCAGTTTGATCAAGATCAAGAGGTGGCCTCAAAAGAGCACATAATGTTACCATCAAGTGGAGGTTAGCTTAGGGGGAAAAGGTGAAAGCACGAGCTTCAGAATTGGTCGTTAGTAGCTCTCCCACAACAGACTGACATTTTAATTAATTCCTTTCTTCAGATGACTTTATTGACTGCATATCTCAATAGATATTTTGCCTCAAAATCATTAGAATACAGTCTTATTGAGACATAGTGGTGTGGTTTGAACTGAATGTATGCTAAGGTCATTTGTCTTGATTGTCATCTGGGAAAAAAACAAGATTAATGAAAGAAAGTGTAGGTTTAGGTGAACTTTGGTGTCACTGGAAAAGGGTTATATTGCCCTACCTCTGTAAAAATTATGAAAAGGAGAGGAAAATAGCAGGCAGGAAGAAAAAGGTGCTGCAGCAATGAGGTCAATGACTGTTAGATTTATAGACTTACCTAAGTTAAGCTAAATATAGGACTACATTCTTTTCTAATAAAAACAACAAAGAAAGCAAAAAAAAACCCCATAAAAATAACAAATTTAAAATGTTTGTTTAAAAAACAATAAACTGCCAATAGAATCAAGCTTTTCAATATTTTTGAAGTGCCCATGTAGATATTTCATTTGCAGGACACAACAATGTTCCCTTAAATCATTGAGAGTAATTGTATATATCTGGTTGTAGACTGTTTGCTGTTCTGCAAACTAAAACAGGAAATGTAAATTGCCATTCTATAGCTAATAGTCCTATAAAATAAACAAAGCCTTTTTCTGATTGACTTTTGTAGGTGAATATCAGAATGGAAATTAATTTTTCACCTAAATAAACTGGCAGCAAATTGTTTAAAAATTTACACACCTGCTAGTAAGATGTACCTCATGTCTTCTTTCAAAAAGTACGCAACGCAAAGTGTTATACCATTTACAGTACTGCTTGCAAAAATTATGTTCTATTGCTGTTCTGCCTGATTGGCTGTAAAAATCATGAACAGGATTTAAACAACATCTGAACGTCTGTGACAACATTACCTCAGATATACAGATGATGTACAACAAAAACCTTTACAGCTTTACTTGCAAAATCAGTCACATAAAGCTGATTTTTTTTTTTTTGTGCTATGTTTTCTGCTAAGTGTAATTTAGAACATCCTTGCATGAATGTTGTCAGTAAAGATACCAAAACACAATTAAAAAACCTACAGGTACCTCACCATCATCCTTTAAAAATTTTGGGAGTACTTAAGCATGAAATGAGATTGGGATTATGGAAAGGGGAAAATAGAATTTCCCCTAAGGATCCCTGTGGAAATATTTTTGGAAACAAACAGCTTTTCCTCAGATCTTGTAAATTATATCCCTTAAATCACATAATTCTAACATTTATCATGTTAGATAAACTGCAATTTGCCCCTGACAAATCACTGATTCTTGAAGGAATGTAAACTGAAGTTAAAGACCTCAGATGAGCTATATGCTAGAGGTATAACCGACTCCACTCGAGTGCTAAAACTTGTACTTAATGATTTATCTATTCAGAATTCCTCAAATATAATACAGTTTTCATAAAATATCTACATTTTCAAGGACACTGAAATTGTTTTGAAGAGCAGAGATCACAGTAGCATGTTTTAAGCAAAACCAATATTGTCTTAGTAGAATTAATATCATGGAATCCTAGAATCACAGAATATACTGACTTGGAAGGGATCCATCAAGGTCATTGAGTCCAACTCCTGCACCTGCACAGGACACCCCAAAAATCACACCATGTGCCTGAGAGCATTGTCCAAATGCTTCTGGAACTCAGACAGGCTTGGTGCTGTGACCACTTCCCTGAGGAGCCTGTTCTAGTGTCCAACCACCCTCTGGGTGAAAAACCTTTTTTCTGGTATCCAACCCTAAAGCTCTCCTGACACAACTTCAGGCTGTTTCCTCAACTGTCACTGTCACCAGAGTGAAGAGATCAATGTCTGCCCCTCCTCTTCCCCTCAGGAAGTTTTAACTGCAGTAAGGTTTCCCCTCAGTCTCCTCCAGGCTGAACAGACCAAGCAACCTCAGCAGCTCCTCATAAAGCTTTCCCTACAAACCCTTTTTCTCTGACTATACTTTCCTGAATGTAGCAATCTGGTTCAACATTTATTGTCCCTTCAAATCATCTTCAACTAAAGACTAAGGGAATTAAAAAAAAATCCACAAGAGAACACCTAAAGGCATTTGCTCCTGCTAGAAGCTGATCAGCAATATATATAATGAAATTCTATTAACAAAATATAAAAGGAGCTAGAAGTTAATCCTTTATGCATCTGTGAATATAAAGCAGCAAAAGATGCAGAAGAGTAGTATTGTAAGAAACATTTTTACTTAATAGAGAATAGAGAATAAATAAAATTAACAGAGAGTAGATAACAAAGGTTAAACAATGTAACGTTTTCATTTTCTACATTACCAACACAGAACACTTCTGTGCAAGGTCACTCTGGACAAAACAGACATAATCTTAATGGTCTATGATGACCTTGACTGTCTTTAGTCTGTGCCTTTATTGAGGAGAAGAATCAGATTTATACAATTAATGTAATGTTGGAGAAAAAATTATGAACATCACTGTCACATCTAATAGATATATGAAAATCTCTTTCTTTTGGATCTTCAAGAATGTGAATCGGAGATGCTAGACCTTTACTCCATCTCTTTAGTGGAATTTCCAGCTTAAACTCTCTGATTTATCTGAGTAACAATAAAATATTGGACATAACTGTTTCTTCAACATATGTACAGAGTCACGGCTATATGATTGCACCTGGGAAACAAGAAGTGAAACATAAAATTCCTGAAAAGTAGCAATATACACAGAACCGTGTGAAACTTATTTTCTCATGAGCTGAACTAACCTCATTTCCAGAAGTAAAGCAAAACAAAACAAAGCAAAAAACCCCCAACACCCCACTCAGCTCACTATACTTGATATTTTGCCATGTCTTGCAATCTGACTGTCAGCTTTCCACTGATTCATCCCTCAAAGGTTTTCCTAATCTATTAATGTCCCCTCCCCTTTCTTAATGTCTTTGAAGTTTCAGATCTCTGCTGAACCCAGGCATAGCCCTAGGAAGAGTACCCCATTGCAGCCTACACAGAGCCAGTTTGTATCCCAATAGCCCAGAAGCCACTCATATCTAAAATTCTTTGAAGTTATATACCTTAGGCTGCCTTATCTGTGTCATTGTTCTACCTTCTAAGGCACTCAAGGCAACTCTAAGGCAACAACCTTGTTGCCATTTCCCAGGATTTAACTCTTTGCATTCAGACTGGCAACCAAACAAAACTGATCCCTGAAAGGGTCAGAAATAGTCAATACTAAATTCATTGCAAATTCTGAAAGTATATATTCCAAGCATTATAGCCTGAATAGAAGAGAATGAATTCTGTAAACGCCAATTATTTTTTTAAATTCTAAGTTGTTACTTAAATTGTAATGACATGAAAAAGAGCAAATTAATTTAAAGTACAAGATGCTTCATGACTCAGCTTTACTGACACTGTTAGCCTTTACAATATTTTCTGGAAGTTGTGAAAAAACAGGCCTCCTTAGGATGAAAAATGTTTCACTGCATGGAACTCATCAGAATTTTGTCCCTTACCTTCCCTATCTAGTGCACAATGAGACTTATCCTGCAGAAGGGCTGCCCTGCACTGCTAATAAAAAGTTGCTCTGAGTACCCATCAGAAAACACTGCACTATGGAGTGCTCATTTCCATTACTCTGGGGATGGTCCTTGCAGCTCTCCTGGAAACAGGGTCCAGGACCTGCTCCCAAGGACAGGAGCATACCTTTCACACAACTGAGGAGGCTGTGCCATGGCAGGATTCCTATGAATACAAAGGGGTGGCATTCTTTTCATACAGCTTCAGATGACTGTGTCTGTTCCTTTTCAGTTCATAGAAAGAAGGAAATGTTTGGAGGGTTGGCTGACCTGACATCCTGTAGGTATTTATTGTTATTCTATTAATCATGTCCTGAAGGTGCTGCTTAAGTATTTAAGGTAGTTTCCACCTCGAAAGCAGGCACCCCTCACCTCCTCCCAGTAACTTGAATATTTCATGAAGACCCTCTCTAGACTGAGTGGGTTCAGCACCATGCATTGATCCTCCAGACGGAGAACCCTCATCAGAAGTTTTAAAGACATGATTAACTACAATATCACAATCTGTAGACATGATTAACTACAAGATCACAATCTGTACATCCTTTAGGGCATTTTTGCTAGTATACCTCTTCAGACCAGTGTTCTAGATTAATTCACACAAAACAATCACATAAACATAATGGGACTTGATGTGACTCAAGTTTTTAAACAGAAATTAAACACCTCATTGTTTTATTAGTATTGATTATAGGATTGTAATATGAGGTAAAAAGTACCTGTAATAACCTTGATAAGACCAGAATTTGGAGCATACTTTCAACAAAATTATTAAAGTGCAAGCATCAAGAAATTTGGGTCATGAAGTAAATTTTGACAGGAAAATATTCAGAAGTTTAATGAATTATTTCAATAGGGCAAAATTTGCTACTAAGAGTCTAAGATTAATTTGCTATTTAGCCTAACCAAATTTGGAGAGGAAGACATTCACAAAGTGAGTGAAAAAACCCTCAATATACATTAAGTCCAATTTCTGATCTCTGGAGAAAAAAAAAAAAACAAAAAAAAACAAACCGAAAAACAGTCAGGAATTGCCTAAGAAGTTATTTGGCATAATTGGTTTCAATTTAATTTTGATCCAAAGTGGAAAAACTAAACAGAATTTGTTTACATTGGCCACACTTCACAAATAAATGAGGCTGGTGAAAATCTTATGCCTGCCAAGAAAGAACCCCCCTTTGATTATTGGCATTTCAATGCAATTACAGAATTCAGGTTTAAAAATTAGACTGACTGATAAAAAGCACATTCTTCATAAATATTTAACCTTCTTCAGTATGACAGTAATTATAGTGTGGAGCTCAGTAGCTGCATATTCCATTTAAAAGATCTGTCATGCCTTCCATTCAAAATGCTTCTTTTCAAAGGTTTGCAATGCCAAGATAAAAAGAAAACTCCCCCAAGGTGGAAACTTGGAATAAAATCTCATCTTCTTAAAATTATTATTAATGGTAGATTCTAAGGATGAGAGACTGTTTGAAATATAGTGAGATTTTACAACCACTACTTTCTTTTCCTGAGCAAAATATTTGATAACATTGGGTAGCCATTCAAATGTTACAGTCTAAAAATATCTGGAAAAAACTTGCAAAATAATTTCAAAATGAAATCACTGATTTTCATGGTTTTGTATTGTAACATCCTTTATCCGACAGATACCATTTCCTCATTTAAAAAATACTTGAAATAAAGTATTTGCTATTCAATACAATTGTTTTCTAGTAAATGAAACGTTTCTTTTCCATGGACTCTAGACAACCAAAGAAAACTGTTACTCAGTTTTGGATAGGTATAAATACATTTTGATTAATAAAACCATATTTTCCTGTTATGGAAAGCTAGACAATATCTTTCAAGAGGGTTTCTATAATGCTTAACTCAAAATTGTGAGTTTTTTAACTTGGGGAAGCTAATTCAGCCATCTGAAGTCTGACAGTCTGGGTGTGGGGTAAAGGGGGAGGAGAGAAAGTGTGAAACTTCAGCTATATTCATTAGCTAAGTAAAGATAACAGGTCTTGTCAGGAGAGGCTGATATTTGTGGCTGTGCTGGCACGCAGATATTTGACCCAAGTTTTCACTTGCAAAAGGAGTGGGATGTGTAATTCTCTTGCCAGGGAAGAGCCTTTGTTTGCTACTGAGAGGCTGCAGTCAGAGCACCTTAGGAACAACCTAGACTTCCCTCTTTCTTGCAAGGAGAGAGCAGGAGAGTCTCCCAGGGGCTATTTTCTTGTTCTCTGCCCACACGGTGTGGATAAGAAACTAGGCTAGTTTGTATGTGGGTGGTTATGGGGTGGAGATAAATAAAGACATATGTTTATGTGGCACTTCATCTCTACTGGAAGTCAGTGAATTTAGAGCTCAGCTTCTGCTTATGCAGCTTTGAAAAGCTTCTTGTCGATCCTTGGAGTTGAACTCTTATCTCCAGATTTATAAGTGTACAGCTGAAGAGTGCCTGGATTAGCCAAAAAAATGCAGTCAAAATCTGAGTTTCACTTGAGATTCTCTTAAGCATTGAAAGTTTTAATGAAACATCTGTGCTTCACTTCATCCCTCTTCTAGGACTTTTTTTTTTAAATATGAAGAACTTTTCTCTTTCTTTTTATTCATAATAGCTTTAGCCATAGTTACCTGGATACTATCAGAGACTATTATTGTTCATTTACATTGCTTTGCATCTATGACACTTAATGTCACTGCATTTTCATCACTGTAGCATTTACTTAGCATGAGAATTTTCTTTTGACAACTTTTGACAACCACCCTAAATATTTCTGCTTTAAATATGGTATCATAAAAATCATATACAAACTCTCTTATTTCTCTATTAATACTTTTCCCATTTTTTTAAAAAATTATGCTGCATAGCACTTGGATCTCAATTGTCTTCTATTTTCATAACCAAGTAGATACTCTACCTTCTATTTCATATCTTTTAAACAGTTGTTTACCTTTAAGGGGACTTGTCTTTATTTCCTGTGACAGCTTCATTTCTCCAGCAATATTAGTTTGATCATCCCTGCTGATATGCTGTTGACTCCAGGAGAC
This sequence comes from Hylia prasina, assembly GCA_013397195.1. Classification (NCBI taxonomy): domain Eukaryota; kingdom Metazoa; phylum Chordata; class Aves; order Passeriformes; family Sylviidae; genus Hylia; species Hylia prasina. The sequence goes on along the minus strand of VYXD01012026.1, from coordinate 530,231 downwards.
CCCTAGCAGATGTGTGAATTAGGAATTCCCCCTATAGAACAATTCTTCCCTCAGATAACCTCTCACCATTTCTCCACTAACTGCAGTACACAGGATACTCATCACTCACTATAAAGTGTGTTTACCTGGTTAAATAATGATTTCATATTTCTACATTTTCGATGAGAGAATCCTTAACATATTTAATATGCAAAAGGATATTGGAATTTAGATGGTTATTAAGCTAAGCAGACAAAAAGGCTGCACATTTGTCTAGTAAAAAAGCCAGGTTAATTGACCCTTGGTTTCTTCAGATCCTTTTTGTTTCTTCAGAAAGTTTGCTATCATATTGGCCATTTTCTGTTAATTCTGTATTAAAAAATGTATGACCATACAGTCATCGACCAAAGGGACTTCATTAGGACCTTTTTCCCTTACTGCTACTCTAAATTTACTGAATTTCTGAGAGCAAAATAACAGCAAAAACAGAGTGAACAATAAAAAATAATAAAGAAAGGAGAAAGGAAGTCTAGTGCACTCAGACACAAAGACACATGAAATAAAAAAAAAAAGGGGGGGATTTAAATGAAGCAGAAGTACCTTTTTCAAAAATAAACTTATTTTTTCTACTTCTGAAGACTGTCCTGTCCTCAACATCATGCAGCAGATAGAACTCACTTTCTAGAAGCTCACTGCTCTACTTGCATGTCCATCTCCTCTCTAGGATTCCAAAATGGGGGGCATTCACCTCTCCTCCTATTGGGGATCCAGGACTAATTCTATTGAAGTGCAGCTTTCCTGGATCAAAACCTATGAAAAAATAAAAGCTGTAAAAAGAAGTAATCTTCATTTACTGTTAAAAAAAAATGGTTTCCCTCTAAAATTAGAGGTGATGCTTGAAGCAGGAATTTGGGTGACAATTACTTGGAAATAACAAGCAGGTCATACATTCATAATTTGAAAATATGAGGGGGAAAATAAGCATGCTTTCCTCAGTAAGATATGCTTATCTGAGGATGAGGCTGTCATTACTGGGACTGGGCTACCTCTCTTTCATGCACTGTGCTATTTCTTCACTATGATCTGTCACATTTTAACCTCTTCAGGTGACCGTGGCTGTCAAGTACCAAAGGTGATTCCCTCACATTTGCCTTCAAAAGTATGTTTGCATTTACCTCCCTGCTTTCCAAATTCTTTGCATAACTTAAGAAGAGATATGCAAATAAAATAATTATGGACTATTTTCTTTGAAGAAATCCTAGATATTAGGAACAGATCATTTTTATGGTTTGGTTTCTAAGCAATGATAATTTTTGATGTTTAGTTCACCTGGGTCAGCTATTATTTAAACATTGTTAAAATGCAGGAGGCTACAATAAATGAAATTTATTTCACTGAAGTTGCTCAAGTTTATGTGATCATAATCATGTAAGTATCAGCATATACAAGTCCATAATTTAAATTTTCTTGCAGTTTTATAGTCTGAACTCCTCCATAAGTCTTGCAGTGAACTGTATCTCTGTGTCCATTACAGGAAGGTGTTGGAAGACCACAAGCACTTGCTTGTCTCTGTCCTTATCCTCATTCAGTAGTGAACATGTCATCAGAGGTAGATGTTACACAACAGCTGAGACTTAAACACCAAACAGAACTGAAAAGCAGTGTGTGTGAATGTTGGACTTCACTGATGCCATGCAGTCTGGATATGCATGATGGTGTCCCAAGGTACTCAGAGTGCTTAAGCATGCCAAGAACCACATGCTCTACAGGGTGCAGACATGCTGGGAGTAGATTTACATGTTTAAGAGGTGCTGAAAATAATGTGGACTTAAGGAATTTCCATGCCTATGCTGCCCTGTGCCCCTTAAGCCTCTTGTCCCTACCACTGCACTGAAGTTTACTGACCCTTCAGGGACCTTCTCCTTTATCCTTACATAGTATATGCCAATAAAATTGGTTGCAGACCATTTCTATGAATTAGATCACTAAAATAATCTAATTTTTTTATGTCCCCTTGGAAATATTTTTTCTATCATGATTTTTAAACCCAGAATATTTTCATGAAGTTGTCCCAGATAAGACTGCCCTTACCAAACTCTTACAGAAATCTTGCTCTTTACTTCATTCAGAAAACTGCTTGTATTAACACCATTATTATAATTAGACAATTATTAATCTTCAAAGATGATTCAAAGAACTTACAAGGATTTAGCAGACAAAATTGAATTTCAATTAAACCTCAGTTTTAAAGGCAGAAAAAATCCACATGGAAATGCCAAACAGAATAATACATTCTTCATTAATTTATTGCCATATAATAAGTAAAATTATAACCTCAATAATCAGTTATTAGTGAAATTCCTGACCTATATAAAGCAAATAACTGGGTGTGTAAAAAGTACAAGAAAGATTCAGTTCTTGTCAACAACAGATATTTCTGAATCTTTATGACAAAGGTGGATAGAGACAGGGTAAAAGGAAAGGCACGTAAATTCAAATATTTTAAATTACTAGATGCAATTCCAGATGATACTTTCAGAAAATTCACATAGCAAGGTAGTAACTAGAAATAAGACTCTAATCATAGAGCAGCAAAGCAGAGAATGTGGTTGCTGGTAAGAGTCTAGAAACAGAATCAAAGAGGAAAATAAAGAAGATGGAAAATTCAAATAGGAGTACAAAAGATTGCACACAAGAAATAGAAGTGTGATGAGGAAAACTATATGTGAAGGAAGGAGACAAAACCTGAGGGAAAGAGATGCCCTCTCCTTTCTAAAATACTTGTTGATTTTTTTTCAAAAAACTGTGTGAGGCTATAATAGAAATACGAGATTATACTTTGCATTGAAAGCCACAGATCTCTAGTGTCAGCATACCAAGCGTCTCAGTCCAGGTCTACAAAACTTCACAAATAAGATTCCCACTCAGCAAAACCAATGCTTGTGTGTCAAAGGAAAAATGAAAGGTTGAGTCCTCTGTTATCAAGAAATAATCCAGTGCCATTGTCTTCAAATAAAGATGGGGCAATTAACATCAGTACGGACCCTGGCCTGAACTGTTAGTTCCCATACTAACAAGGGGTTACAAAATCCTCTGCTAATTTGTAACAAGCTTAAAATAACCCTGTGTGTTGAAGCTCAGAAAGTGTGAGATGAAACAAGAGCAATTGAAGAAAGTTCATTTTTATGAGAAACAGCTCTTCATTCTCCTTGCAAAAGCAACACCAGTGCTAATAATCTCAGTTGAATTTTCATATGTGTACAATGAGTATAAATACACTGAGAAAGGACCAGTCCAGTCTGGAAATCTGAGGAACACAAACATATTCAGGAAGGACAAAATTTTCTTTAAGATCTTAACACAACAATTAAATAAATTTCTCCAGTCTCATCTAACTCCCCCTGGCTGAACTCTTGGTGACAGATGCTGTGTGTCCTGGTACCTTGAAACTCCAGGTGTGAGAGGTTTAAACAGGGTTTAAACCTGAAAGTGGGTGGCCCTTGTGTCTAGAAGATTTACTTCATTGCTTCTGGTTTGGCCAAGTGAGAGGGACCCTGACTTAGTGTCTATGCCTGCAAATTCCGGGAAGAGTGAGCTAGGCTGAAGCTCTGACCATCCCACTGACAAAACAGCTTTTAGTGATTTTTTCACTCCTGGCAGAGTTAGGAACTTCGTCACTGGACTGTTACGACAGTGTAGAAGAGTTCTAGAAGAACAGGGTGTGGACAGAAGCAGGTAGGTTTCCTACAGAGGAGAGCACATTTACTGGCAGGTCACCCAGTTTCTCAGCAGTGTGTCAGAAAAGCTAAACATAGCCACAATTCTGGGAGCTGCAGAATAACAACTGAAGAAGCCACAAGTTGCAGCTCTTTATGGCTCCCTGCAAGGGAGTTGGAAACATTTTGGTCATGGAAATTGAGTGAAGCCAAGATGGCTGCGCTGGCTGGATGTGCCCAGGGATTTGTAAACCACCAGTACTGTGGTGTCCAGAGAGCTTAAGGATGTTCATCAATATTTTGCTTTTGAGAAATTTATGTGTGATTATTTGTGGTTTTATTTCATCAGAAAGACAAGAGTTCAATACATTCCTTTCTAAGAGAAATGAATTTCATTTGTTCAAATGCAGAAAAAATTTTAAAATCTTCTGTCTCCTACTGAAGGTAATTACGTATTGCAATGAGTCTGAGTACACGGGCACCCAACCATTACATTAAGTTTCCTGAGAATCTGTGAATCTTCAAAGTCTTTGCTGGTTTGGGCCCAAAAATGACTTCAGAAAATTAACCTTTTATTGGAGAAAGGTCAGTAGAAGACACAGAAGTGGAAGCAGGCAAATTTTTAACCTGCAGAATTTAATACCGATATTCAACTTTGTTTCAACAGGAACTTTTGTACAACAAAGTTCTAGGACTGGATCAAGGTGTTGGGACTGCGAGAGGCAGAACATCAACCTCTCTCATTAACATCTGTGTATCCTGCAGTCTGTAGTTAGCTAGGAACAGCAAGCCCTGGAAAAAAAATCTAGAAAAAAAAGAAGAAAATACCCAAACCTCTGACTACAATAAACTTATGAAATTGAATAAGAGTTTTTTAGGACTGCTTAGGCCATTAAAGCCACAGGGCCTACACAGAACAGAAAATATTTCATTCCAAATATATGAACTGCTTATTCTTCCTGTCATACATAGAATTTCTCTTTCCTTCTCCTCTGGGAACTGGAATTTCAAGAGCTGATATTTCTTTTTACCTCCATGTGAATATCTTCCACTTTATAAAAAAAATTAAATATTTATTGTACATTAGACTAAATAAATCACCATGTAGGTCACACACCTGAGAGTACAGAAGAGGACATATATGACTCTTTAATACAAAATTTTGTCTTGGAGAATAAAAATATTTCTGGGAATGGAGAGGGGAAAGGAAGGAAGTTGCTGAAGACTGTAGACTTCCCTCAAGAACTGGAGTTCTTTGAAGTAAATTATCATTTTCCTAGAGAAACAGCTTGTTGCAGATGTTTAAGTCATTCCACTACTAAGAACTACATCTCACATCATTCCAGTGAGCAGAGAGCTCAGGAATTTGAGCTCCTATAATGTCACCTTTGGCGAGACACTAAAAAAACAGAGCTCTTCTTAACTATTGTTTTACTTGTACCTTAACTGGGCTGCCAGGGTTCCCTGCAATGCTCCCCTGGTTCCAGTGGGAGCTGCCTGCACACACCCTCCATGCTACAGAGGAACCCACAATAAGGCTGACAGAGAATGCTCATAAATGTTTTAACAGCTCCATGCTGGAGTTTCCTAAGGTACAATATTTCAGATACTTCCACTGTACAGGAAACCTCATATTTCTTCTTTTATGCTCAAGTTAGGAAAAACATTAAACCAGAAAAAGGTCCTGGGGAGTAGACATACAATGTCCTTCACTGTTTTTCTTTTAAACTTCATTTTCAACTCTGAAACAGATACAACTAGCCAGGCCAACAAACACATACTCAAGCTCTGCCATTGCCTAAATTGGCCAAAAAATTGATCCACTGATGTTTTCCACTATATAAAAATAAACATAGTTAGAAGGTGCTTACTCCTCACAGCTTACTTTGTTATAGAATTCCCCTGGGGGCCTAGTTGGTGCAAATCTAAAATGACAGTTCCTAGGGTGTGTTTGGCAAATGCATGAGTGACATTTTAACAGATATTTTACCTCATTTGTTGTCTTCTGTCAACAATTTTAAAAAAAAAAAAAAAGAGAGAGAGAGAGAAAGGCATGCTGCAGAGCATAGGCTTTTGGAATCCAAAAACTCTGTCTAAGGAGAAATTACCAAATAAACTAAATGACAGTAACAGACACTGAGCACAGCAAAAGCACCAACAACTAGGCAAACTGAGAGAACCCAAAACCACTGAACAAGGTGAAAAATCTTCACCACAGTATGAAGATGAAAGGAGATTTAACATCCATGTGGAAGTGTGTACATGGATTGCCTCCACTAATGATGTTGCATGGCACATTTGGATTTGGTTGGAAGTTTGAAAGCATAAACCCACTTTTCTTTACGTTTTGACAGTTCCAAGTACTAAAACGACAGTTTTGTTCAAATTATGAAAAATTTATAAGTAATTGCTCAGGAACAATGAGGTCTTGAGATGTCCTTGACCATAAAAGGAGGAGAGTCTTCAGTACTGATAGGAGTTTTCTAAAATAGATGAAGCAAAAAGGTTCAGTAAAACAAGTGGCTGTTCCTGGTTAATTAGATAACAGCATTCAGAAGTCTTCCAGATCCAACATTCTGCAGGCTGCCATATTTCCTGTGTTTATATTTAATATGATCTCTGTGCATGGTGTAAACAAAACATGGACATAGTACTGATAAAAGGGGGCATTATATTCAGCAGCACCACTGGATTCCCTTACAACAGCAGCATTTGAATTAAAAGAAGGCCTCCACAACAACCATGACATTCTCACTGTGCAGTAATTCTAATGGGCAGATACTCAATGCCTTTATAACTTACCCTCAATTTCATCACTATATTTCCTGCTTGTCTCTTTTGAGTATTTACATTTGCCTCAGAAATAATCTCACTGGGAAAAAAAAATCCATGAGCAAGGAAGAAACTGGGCATATGTAAAATATTTAACATCCTTAGGATGAAAAATACTCACTGATGGAATTCCTCTCTGTAGCAAGATGTCCCTTTAACACAGAAAAAATGGAGAAATTGTGTTTTCAACTTCTCCTTCCCCACAATTTCAGAGGAAAATTCCACATATTTTGCTGTTGGATCACAGCGCATCACATGAGCTTTCTAAACATCTGCAGTAACCTGATGTGGTGCTTCAGGTAACTGTTGATCTTAGCTGATCCTCAACTAGGGTTCAGTAACCACAACAAAATAAATATCACAGTAATAAGCAAGGCAGGCTTTGCTTACTGATTCAATACCATGATGCAATCTTGGCTCACTCCTTCTAACTGATGAAAAGTTTCTTCTGTTCCTCCATTTCCACACCATTGAATGAAACCATCCTTTGCAAACACAAGAGCTCTGACATAACATTTGTAATGAGATATTAACTGTAGTATAATGGGAAAAGAACTTCAGAACTTTACAAAACTGCCCATGATTTTTAATGATTGTATATCAAAGAATGTTGGGGTAGGCAGTGCAAATGAGACTATAATAACTGAAACAAAGACAGAAGAATAAAGAAATAAAGATAAAAAGAGGAAACAACACTGATAGAGTTGTTAGGACATTAGTAGAAAAATAGCACTTGCAATTTGGCAAGTGATTAAGCTCAGATACTGTTCATTAGGATGACTCCAGCATTCTGAACAATAACATTTGGCATTGGCAACAAGTTAAAGTGCATTTTCCATGAAGGGTTAGAATTAAGAATGAAGATATATCCTTTAAGGTTCTGTACACAAAACCCACACTTCAGCACTTGTGTAACTGAACATGGATTGTCCCTTTTAGTATCAATGAAAATGTTTAATGTTTCAAAGTTTAGCATATACATAGTGAGCTTTTGACAATCTTGTTCAAGTATTATACTAAAATATTGATATAAAAAAAGAAATCATGCTTTATATATAGTTATGAATTTATTGTTCATCCAATTATATTTTAGTGTGGAATCAATATACCACGTCCAGTCATAAGTATTACGAGATAATACTACTGGAAATTAGATGCTGTATTCGTATTACCTACCCTTTTTTTCTAGTTTTACGTGCACTTTTATAATGCTCTTCGAGGTCCTAAAATCAACAGTTTTAGTCTTCTGTAAGTAGTGAGGCCATATGAGAACCTTACTCAGAGGAGATGGAAAGAAATTTTATTTCTTTCTCCTAATTATTTGAAAAGGGTGGTGTTTTTTACCAAATATATCTACACGTTTCTAAAACAAGCTAAAATCAGATCAGGCTAAGACAAGCCCAGACAAGTTCTAAAGTCCCACATTCCCACTTTGTACTAGTAATGAAAAAAAAAAATATTTTTACTGGGCTGCATCTGTGATTAAGACACGTAGATGCTTGTATGCAGCACAAGAAAAGATTAGGTACACAGACACTGTGCCTTGCTACAGACAGTGGACAACCTACTGACTGTCACTGGGAATATATGAGCCCTAAATGTAACAGAATTAAGGGATACACACAGACCTACTATCAGAACTGTTTTGAAAATCTGTAACCACATCAGCATGCCAAAGCATAAGTGTAGTCACATTTCTCTTACTTCTGACATGTGGCTGATGTCTAGAATAACAGAACTGCGTCTGTTACTTCAGTGTTGTATAAATCATGTTTCTGAGTATTAAATATGTAGAATACGATAACTTCTCCTGAAGTCAGATGGCTTTGCTAGTGGAAAATGTCCCTCAATTATTTAGAACTTTTGAAGAATTATCAGTTGAAACTACAAAAAGGAATGGAAAAAAAAAATTACTTGAATATTTTAAAGCTTAGGAGGAGATTAGAAAATTAAACTGATGGCATCATTTTTTCCCATGGGACTTTAATGACAAATTATGCCAGAAAGTGTTAGTTGTTAGCACAGTAGGTGTCAATGGTTTAGGAAAGATCAATGACGAAGTTTATTTTTAAATAGTGTAAAAAAGGAATAAATAACAAAACTTGTGGAAGACAAAAATTTGCATTAATTGGATTTAGACAAGTTAGAACTGAAGAAATTTTAGATGCACAAAAAGACAAGAGGGATTCACAGTCAAATTACTTCAACATTTGATGGCATTTATATAATCCTTGATACTATAAAAACTTTCTTTTAGCTACCTTCCCAGATTGTAATGAAAAATTTGACCACAACAATATATCCACAACAATATATAATACATTTTTACACTTCTCAGTGCAATATATAGTCAAGTAGAGAAAATATACTTGATGAAATGGACTTCTGGTCCAATTTTATGAATACATTCCAGTGTATACACTGCTAATATATGAAATAAAAAAAATATTTAGGGAAAAATTGCAGTTTCTTACTCAAATTTAATAACATTTGGGGGGTTATTGTGTTTGTTTGGTTAGGTTTTGGTAGCAGGAGGGCTACAGGAGGGACTTCTGTGAGGAGCTGACAGAAGTTTCCCCTGTGTCTGACAGAGCCAATGCCAGCTGGCTCTCGGGTAGACCCACCAGTGGCCAAGGCTGATCCCTTCAGAGATGTTGGTGGCTCCCCTGGGATAGAGAATAGTAAAGAAGGGAGAAAAGCTGCACACCTGAAACTGTGGAGAGGACTGAGGACGTGTGAGAGGAACAGCCCTGCTGACATCCTGGTCAATGAAGAAGAGCGGGCAGGAGGTGCTCTGAAGGCTGGAGCAGAGGTGTTCCTGAATTAATTCATCATCCCATGATGAACACCGTGGTGAGGCCCTGCAGCCCATGGAACCCACTCTGGGGCAGGTGGATGCCTGAAGGAGGCTGTGACCCCATGGGAAGCCTGTGCTGGAGGAAGCTCCTGACATGACCTGTGGCCACATGGAAAGAGGAGCCCTTGCTGGAACAGGTTTTGTGGCTGGACTTACGACCACGTGGGGATCCCCCTGGAGCAGCCTGCTCCTGAAGGACTGCATCCCATGGAAGTGACCCACACTGCAGCAGTTCACCAGAAGCTGCGGCCCATGGAAAGGACTCCTGTTGGAGATGTCCATGGTGGATACACACAGTGGAGAAGGAGAAGAGTGTGAGAAGTCCTGTCCCTGTGGAGGAAGGATGAGGTAACCACAGCCCCTACTCCCCATCCACCTGCATCACTGAGGGGATGAGGCAGAGAATTCAGAAGCACAGCTGAAGCCAGGAAGGAATTAGAATTATTCCATTATGATTTGATTAGCAAAAAATTAAATCATTTTTGCCCCAAATCAAGCCTGTTTTGCCCATGCCAGTATCTGGTGAGTGAAAACTCCCTGTCTTTATCTCGACCCAAGAGGTTTTTTGTTGCATTTTCCCTCTGTCCAGCTGATGAAAGCAGTGATAGAGGGGCTTTGGTGAGCAACTGGAGCCCAGCCAAGAAGTCTAACACATTCTTATTGGGAAAATTAATGAGAAGTTGCCAAACAAGTAGAGGGGAAATTATAGGGTTGTACTATCTCTTGCACAAATTTTAAATAACAAGCAAAAAGAGGGCAAGAATATAATCAGAGAGATATTAAAGAGTAAGCTAGAGTTGACGTGAATCAGGCTCTGTGACAAAAAAGCTTGTGAGTTATGCTAAATGTTACTTGCACTGGAAGTTGAGCAATAAATTCTAAGGTCATTAAATTACTAAATTTAAATATATTAAGTTCTGCATTCTATAAGCTGAATTATTGCTGGTTGCCAAATTTCTCGAGTTGTCGGACCAACACTCAACTTCAGGCTTGACTTCTAAAATTGACATTTTCATGTCGTAAGTGCTTGAGCACTTCTGTAAAATCCAGGACTAAAAATATTTGGGTGGTGTTATAGCATCTCAGTTTTTCTGTTTCAGTTTGCATCTCAGGATTAACTTGTTAGTGCTGTGGTCAAGAATAGAATAACATGTTGGACTGACTAACCCAGAAATTCTGATTCAGTTATTCTTGAGTAGCTGACATGAACAAACAGATAACATTTTATCTTGAGATTACTGATACATGAATCGTGAAACACAATCTCTCAGTTACTTCAAATCTCATCTGTTGTTTTTAAAACACAGCATCTACTTCCCATGCATCTCAAAAGTCTGTAAATAGCAAGATAACATGTAATCCCTATTCAGGAGCCAGCCTGCAGTCTAGAGCTTATCCAAGATTATTGTGTAGGGGTTTTTTTGTCACGGAGTTGGTTTTGTTGGTCTTTTTAATGCTGAAATAAATGTTCAATTCATGTGAGTTTGCCTCATTAAACTTCAGTTCTGTAACAAACATGAACATGAAAATGGAACAAGAATTTGCCCTTGCAGAGAAGACACTCAATTGCATACCAGATTGTGTTATCAAGAGTGTGGGCAACAGGTCCTGGGAATCAACAATTCTCATTTAGCTGACACCTGTGAGACTGCATGTGTAGTACTGCAATCAAGTTTTGGGTTACTTGAGATAAGAAAGACGTTGTCATGCTGTAACTAGTACAGGAGATAAGACACTAAAATAGACAGGGGGTTGGAACTCATGATGTATGAGAAGCTGAAAAAGATGTGTTTGTTCAGCATTAGAGAGAGAAAGCTTAGGGGACATCTACTTGCTATGCACAACTACTGCCTAATGCAAGGATTTAAAGAATATGGAGATGCAATCCCTTTGCAAAGGTATGCAAAGAGTCAAGAAACACTTTCTTACCTCATTGAGAACCTTGTATTCTCAGACTGTCATAGCTGGGAAAAAAAAAAAGATCTCTAAAATTCTGAACTCTTTTTTAATACAAAAAAATTTATGAACTTGCTTATTTTTACTAGCATTGTTACTACACTCCTAGAGTTCTCATTTTCATGCTGAGAGATGAACATCATGCTTTATCATGAAAAATACTTATGTGGAGATGAGAGATTTTAAGTTACAAGTGATTAATGATTATTGAAGAGTGTCAATCTTCAAATATCAATTGGACAAACAAAGATATAAGGTCGAAAGTGGTGAAGCTGCAAAGCCTCAGTTAGAAGCAATATGCCTGTCCTAGGAAGGAAGAATTTCCCTGCTGAAAGCTATAGAAATTGAGATCTGGAAAATCAGATGCCAAATAAGATCAGTCTTCAGTCTGATGTTACTAACCAATTTGTATTGCTGGGATCTTGGGGAGGATGAAATCTCCCTGCTTTAAAAGTACCTTCTTACAGAGTGAGCATTTTACCATGTTGTGCTTGATTAAAAAAAAAGAATAAAAAAATTTAAAAATACTTAAAAATGCACACAAAGATTCGATAAAAATACTAAGCCTCATGCATAGCTTGCTTTCTCACATGGGTCCAGAGTACTTTAAGTACTGTACAAGATAAACAGTATTATTTCCCTCTTTGAAACAGAAGAAACTGAGCCAATGATACTGAATGACTGGACAAGACACCAATATATCTTGGACTTAGACATGGATTCTCTCAATATCAGTCCACTGACCAAGCCACTAATCAACAATGATTCCTGGCAATATGTTCTGAGCATGCCAGTATAACTTCATAGATTTTGTATGTAAAGTAAGGAGCCCTATGGGGTTTTTTCACTTGGAGCAAAAAACCACAAAAAGTGTTGTTAGTTTGTGTTCTAAGGTGTAGGCAAGTTGGCTGATCATGACTCTATTAATTTATATAATAATTTTCTATTTATATAAGCAGCCACCACATTTCAGTTTTTCCTGTCAGCTTCCTTGAGTCCTGCTACATATCTTGGCAAGAGTTGATGTATCCTTAAAGGAATCAGTGATTACTCATTCAAATGGACCTGCTGCTGTATTGGAGAGTCTTCATAACAATGAACTACTTTTCCTGTAGACGGACTCCTTTGTTCCCCTTTATAATTAATTTGAAACGAGAACATTTCACAAAACTGTAAATGCAGAGTATCTCAGTTTCAATGGGAAGGCATCTGCAGTAAGTGTACTCCATATGGAATTAGTTTCTCTATTCAGAACGTGAATGCAGTGCATGATGTCATTCAAGTAGGATTCAGATTCAGTATCATCTGCAAAAAGAAAAAATACATTGTATTAGCATTCAGTTTTGAAATCTTTTTATGAAAAATGTAACATCTTGTTACCACAGTTAATTAGATCTAGTTTAAAGAGACACTATCACATGAAAGAAATTTTCTGATTTTCTGATTCAGATCACTAGTGAGCTTTTTTAGATTTATGTTTTGCCACTGACTGATGACATCAGCATTGACTGAAATTACCTGAACCGTAATGTGCAAAACAGAGGAGACTGACAGGTGTTACATTTGGCTTCTGTTTGTAGAATTGTGCTTGAAGTCCAGATCTATTAAAATGTAAACTTAATTAGTAAAGTGCCTTGCATGGCTGGAATCACACTAATACCAGAATATTATGAATTTGGTGGATTTTTGATTATTTGGTGGATTATTTTAATTTGAATTAAAATTATTATTTTATTTGAATTAAAATATCTGAGACATATCTTCAAATTTTGTTTCTACAGGGAGAGACGATGCAGAAGACATAAAACTAGTATAGATAGCATTATTATTAGCAACAATAATGAAGCAACATACAGTAGATCAAATAGCATCCCCTGTATGCATCCTAAAAGCATTAAATTCACCTTGCTGCAGAGGATAAGAACAAAGTTAATGTACTGTATAATCCCCATATAAGTCCAGAAAGCTGTGTTATTTCAGTTGCTTTTCAGACAGGAAGGTAAAAGCAAAGATACTGCTTTTGGAAAAAATAATTTATCTCTTTGAATTGATTTAGCATGCATGCTTAGAGTCAGGGCGAGCACACAGCACTCACCCTGACAATTGCTTTGCAATGCATAACAGACCCAGATGAGACATCGAAGACCCCTTTAAAGGGTCAACTTCTTCTACTGACAGTATTTGTTAAGTCCAAATAAAGAAACTGCATTTAGCCAGCTATGTAAGTGCTTTGCATGGTAAACAACAGGCATGTTTACGATCTCGACTGTTTAAAATCACTCATGAGTAAGCTTTTGCCATCAATACTGTATCATTTTGCCTGTTAGTTATGCTTTACTCTGTGGTCATACATGGACCTTTTTCAGTAACTGGCTTTGAAAAACCCAAACAAATTCTTTCATTTTCTTTTTCCTTTTATTATTTTTTTTTAATATGGTGAGAAAAGATGTAATAAACAGTTATCTGGTATCTTTATTTCAGGTTATATATTGATTGAATAAATGACCCAAGATAATTGCAAAATTGGTGTTGATAGAGGTGCCATCTTTTAAATAAAAAACAGAAATGGGGACCAAAACACATTAGTTGTTAAATTTTCATAAATATATGTGCAACAGAGGTGAAGAGAACTATAAGGCAGGTGCATGCACACAAAGAGATGCACAATTGCACAGTTAGTTTATGCAAGCCATTATTATGATTGCAGATGCAAATGGTAAGTCAGCTGTTTAACTGTTCATTTACTCATGTAAGTACTGTTTTCCTAAGCAATGACATTGTATATATGTAAATTGAGAAGCAATCTGATTTGTTAGTGTTGTACTCACTGAGCACAGGGGTAAATAGCTACCAAAGATGAAAGAAAATAGAAAATCACGGCTGTAAAGTTGAATGGCATTAATTATTGGTGGCATTGCAGCTTGTTATATTGCAAAAACTCTTCCTGGCTAGATGCACATTCAATAGGAGAGATGATTATAAAGGAAAAAATGCGGGGGGGGTGGGGGGGGAAGATGAATGCAACAAGCAATATTTCAAAGCTCCTGCAAAGATAAAAAACATCCATTGCCATGTTCTAGAATTCCTCAGAAAGACTTCTTCTGGGATATAAACTACTTCCATTACATTGACTATTTTTCTGTCAGGAGCATATGTATTGATATATACCCGGTTTGTTTCATTATGAGACTCCTAGTGAGACAGGAATATCTGCCAGTCAAAAACAACATAAGCAGGAGTGCATCAATTTGAGATGCATCTCTCAGTCAAAATATTATGCATGTTCAGTTACACGAAAGGTCTTCCTAAACCCAACAGCAAGCCCAAATGCCTGGGGTACAAATGACTATAAAGACTTCCATAAAACTTCCATCTCCATGTTTTTTATACTGTTTCTAACTCCCTCCGTGTGCTTATCCCCTGGAATCTCTTTCATACTGTCATTTGATGTTGCTCTGGGCTTTCCTTCTCTCCAAATGTCAGTCCTAATCCAAACTCTAATTTTAGCATGACTTCTAAACCTAAACCTAGTGCAGGGGTGCAGCTTGGCCTTAGCTCAAGACACCAGGCATGGCAAGAAGAAAGAGTTCTCAGGAGAGCTCTGAAATCCAGTGCTTGCTTTGGCAGTCACTTCCCAGCCCCATTCAAGTTACAGCTCTAGGCTTTTTCCTTCACCCAGCAATAAATACATAAGTTACCTTAACTTCATCTCAGGAGGTGTGGTAGACACAGAAGTTAGAGGTGCAGCTGGAATGAGATAGGGATTTGTGACATGGGTTCAAAATAAAAGAGCATCCTAGGCATAGTATTAATGTGTAGTGCTGAAGTTGGGAAAGAGTAAAGGAGCACAACTGCAGCTGGAGCAGGGAAAAACTGGAAGAAGCACTGGACTATAAAAGCAATCCTTAACTGAGAATTTCTTTCTCTGTGTGGCTGAAAACCTTGGTCTCAGGGTCCTCATGGCACTAGGGTAAGGATTAGGGTCAAGGTAAGGGTTGGGAGAAACTCAGAGCATAAAGCAGCAGTTGGTGTGGGGCTGATAATCATCCCTGAGAGGAAAGAGCAGGCTCCAAAACACCTCTTTCCTGACAATTGTTCATATCAGACATTGGGCTAGCCTTTTGGAAAGGCTCTGCTCTTTTATCCATTAATTGAGTGCTTTGGAACCCTCTTGGTGTGGTGTTAAGTAGACTTTGGGGGAGGCAGAATAGCATTATTATAATTTTTAATGACACAATCACAATTTTCAGTGTAGTTTAGGAAAGCATTTCAATATGAAAAGTATGTAATGAGGATGAACAGGAATTATTTAGCATAATAACACAGGAAATATGTAAAGTGATGGTCTTGGGGATATGAAAAGAGAGAGGAAACAGTAAAAAGAAAGTTTAGCTCAAGTCTCAAGGAAAACTCTCTCCCTTTAAGATTCACACATAGGTGAAAGTGTTTCTATTTATGATATTGAGTAAAGGAAGGGATGCTAAAGATTAGGCATTTGACAAGATATATTTGATATGGATTAATAAGTATTTCCAAAAATTATATCCCTTTAAAAAATGCAGTTTTCACACTCCATTTAACATTCTAAAAACAGTATCTTTGAATGCTTAGATTAAAAACACAGATATCATTTTGTATGAAATAAAATTATTTGGTTTTCAGTGTTTTCCACTGCTTCTAATAGGAGGTTTAAACTACTTTCCCTGTTCAATAATTCAATTTTTTATTTTTCTCTGATTCCCTATCCACATTTATTAAGGTTTTTATGGTAGTAAGCATTTTATTTCTCACTAGTTGAACAAATTTAAAGATTGAAAAGCTTAAAACATCAGGGACCAAAAGTTCTAAACAAATGGTTTGGTTCTGAGAAGAAAAGGGATCAGTCTCAAGGGAAATTTAAGTAGAAAGTTAATATTGTCAGGACTATTGAAAGCATTATTTTCACAACTAATTTATAGAGAAAAGAAATAGTTCCTGCATAATTTATCACTATTTTGGCTACATTTATGGGTGCCTTTCTTTGCATTCATGTGGCTTAATTCTTGCATGTACCTGTCCACCCACTGCTTTTTTAGACTCACACGGAAAGGTTTCAGTACTATTCCTGCAAAAGAGGCCTTGCATGGCATGCGTAGAATGAGTTAATTTAACAAAGCCAAAAGACCATGATTCCTTCAGATACTCCTAAATGGCAGCTTTGTCTATGTTTCAGTGACTTTTAGACAAATTTTCTACTACAGAACCTTGCAGGTGTCTGGAGTCAGTGCAGCCAGCAAGCTGGACTCTAACTCTGGTGTTTAGATTCCCTGGGCCAGGAGCTGGCAATGGCTGAGATTCACCTCTTCTTCCTCTCACTTTTCCTACCATTTTATTATAGCTTTTGGTTCACATTACATTGCCTGCGCAAGCCTGAGCTATGCTGCAGGGTGCAGCTATTATGCATGTGCCATTGTTGGAGCAGGCACTGCTGAAAGGGAGTCTATGTATTTGTTCTGGTTTGAAAGCAAAACCAGTGAGAGACTCCAAGTCAGAAGTACAATTTAATAAGAGCAAAAGAAAAGCAGTAAAATACAGTAAAACAAAGTAAATTCAATAGTATAAAATACCACTGACAGAGTCAGAATACAACCTGACACCCTGTTAGTTAGGGTGGTAGTACCAGTCCAGATGAAATGGTCTTGTCGAAGCAGTGGTCTTGTAGAAAGGTCTGGTAGCTCTTGTCCTCCATAAATCCAGTGGGGGAAAAAGCTGACTCTGCTGTCTCAAACCCTGGATTATATGCAGGTGGGAATGCTTGGCTCCTCCCCCTGGGTGGAGCATCTCACAATGGGCTGATATCATTCTAATGGGTTCTTGATGGCCCATTAAACAGAAACGGCTTCTGGAGGGAGTTATCTATGAGTCATAGGGCAAGGCATTGATGGGCCATTAGCAGAAGATAAGGGAAACACTGCCCCACCTAGTTCCAACACCTCATGAAGATGGTGATAGAATACATACTTTGGGCACATCTTACATTTTTAACCTAAGACAGTATTTAATGACAGATACACAATCACTATGGGGAAAGTACTGTGGAGGACCCCTGCTGCACTGTGAAAGACCCAGAGGAGGATGCATATCTGGGAACAGCTGTTTTCCCTTCTTTGTCTCATTCTAGATGGCCTAGGAATGGAGGGAAAACTTTATTACCTCTCAATCCTCTTTTGTTTTGTTTTGGGTCTTTTGTTTTCTTTCATCATTTCAGTTAATGCTACTGATTCTGCAAACAAATCCTTGTGCAAGTGAATCTATTTCAACATCCTTTGTGCAAAAGATTCTTTTCTTGGCCAGGGCCAAACACTGATTTATGAGTCCAAATATTCCGAGAACAATACTATGTCAGTCACACAGTATGATATTGTTAAGTGTCCCTTTCTTAAGTGTACTCTACGTCCTCAGTACCTTAGAGGTGAGCTTGTCCTGACTTTCTTCTCTAACCTTAACAAAGCTTGCTGCTTGGAGGACTGCTTGCAGTGTCAGATCAGGTACCCTGAATTTGAGGCAAACTCAAAACACTATTATTCAAAAGACTCACTTTGTTCCTTTTGAACTCCTGATGATCTTAGTAACAGATGACCACAGGTTAGGCTGTGTGACCAAAGCTTTTTAGATGTTGCATAGGCACTCTGATACTTCACTCAGCCAGGACATTGTGAAACTGTAGACGTCATCAGATGCTTAAATGTCTGCAGTGAGTTACATACAGTAAAGGAAGAGGTTTTGAACAATTTTTCTTAAACTGTTCAACAGAACTTGTGCTTCATCCCTGCAAATAAATAGGGACAGTCCTTTTACTTTTCATTCAAAACGTATTTATTTTAGTGTTTTAGATTTTGCTAGAAGGCCTCTTCATTGTAGTGACTCATTGAGTGGTATCCTACTGGAGGACAGAGCAAGGGTCTTCTAAATCAATTGTACTAGGAATAGTAACAATAATTTACACCATCAACTTGTTCTTAAGGCTCATCATTTCCACATATAGGGATGCATTTGTGTGCTACTGATTCTGAAAAGAATCAGTTTCAAAATTCTAGAAATTTGGTTTAACAGATTAACGGTTAAAAAAAATACATTTAGATACACTGTAGATCCCATACATTCAGTTATTAAATAATTCAGGAATTGCATTTCCTAGGCTAGACTACTCTGATTTTTTCTTCTTTTCCATCACCGTGGCAGAATTATATCATTGAAAGTACAGAAGAGTAGAGGCTATTTCTTCTGCTGCTTTGAAACAATGAATGGCAAAGGGAGCTGAAAATTGAAGCAGCTGCTGCCAAAGTTGTGCATAAGTCTGAAGAGAATACTTCTGACAATTACTTTTTTATCCTGTCTATATGGCTAAGTTTCCCAAAGTGTCCTCTTGCAGACTGCATCATCCATCAAGGGGTCATTAACATTACAGGGGCAAGCAAACATCACAAAAAGATTTACATCAATTTTCATCTGGTTTGGGAAAAGAATTTGCTTTGTCTGTGGTTTACTTTCTAGTTGCAATTTATGCAAATTCTGTATGGAGACTAGGTTGAAGAAGGCTCTTAGGTGTGAGGGCAGCAAATTTCCTGTTAAGCAAAGAGATTCCATATATGTACCAGAAATATCTGCAATTATTCAGTTACAGGACAAAAAATACCATCTGCATGACATGACTAATCCAAATAAAGGTCCCTGATTTTTTAAGGCACAATAGAAGGTTACACTTGTCATTTTAGTCCAAGGGATGTGTAAGCTCCACTTTTTGTTTGTAACCCAGGTCATCTTCATAATTCAGTCCTATACTGACAGCCCTTTAGCTATCTTAGGTAGATTTCCACCACCAAATATTTCCCAGGGCTCCAAAGAGGCTCACAATATTGCCACCTATGCTGCCACCACAGATCTTTGCTGCCAGCAGAGCTGGTTGTTCCACTTCTGACACATCCATATAAGCTGCTGGCATGTTCCCCAGCATACGTTTCCCACAGCAAAACCTTTAACGTATTTTGAATATCATCAATGTTTAAAATTATGTATGTTCATTTACATGAGGAAAAATGAAGCAAAGCCACAGATTAACTCATGTAGTATCACAGACATACCATAGTAGAAAAAGGTTTTAAAGCTCTAGTCTTATAAACTGATTTGTTTCATGCCACTAAAATTGCATGAGTTAGTGAGGACAGTAACTTCTACAATGCCAATGAGGAATAAGAAGAATCATGAACCAAGTAGCCCAGCAGCTATGTTGTTTCTTTTGATATTAGGTAAAGTACATCATACAAATGAACTAATTCTTTCCAGAAAATCCTTTTAGAACTTACAGCTTTTGTTGTTTTCTCTTGATGCAGCTTTTTGCTCTGAGTGCTGGCAGCAAAGTGAAATTTACTCACATCCTGATGGCCGTGTGGAGCTGGTGCTTCAGTGAGCAGAATTTGAGTAAAGCCTTCTTTGCTGCCAGCAGTCAAAGCAGAACATACAGTATTTCCAGGGAGAATGCCACATTTGGGAATGCAAGAAAATACAGATGGCCAAAGGCAACTTAAAAGCTGGGTTATGCAGAGGAAGAAATGAAGCAAGAAGAAAAATGGAGCCCAGAGAAACAAAGGAGAGGCAAAACCAGCCAGGACATAGAAGTGTAGTGAACTTCAGTCAGTATAAATAAAGACAGTTCTGCATATTACAGTCCAGTTTCTATCAAGTCTGGATGAACAAACAACTTCCAAACATAAAAAAAAAGATAATTATCTTTACAATTGAATCAATTTTCAATTTGATGCCATAGGTCATCACTGCATCTTATTTCCATTCTATTTCTCTTTGTAAATCTAGTTGTTGCTTTTTCTCAAGTTGACGTCTGAAAAATACACAGCAGAAATGAGACCCCTCCTTTAAAGTGAATTCTTGAAGTCTCTTTGGAATATCCATGTAGAAAAGGTACATTTAACTAAACACCTACATAGTAGAGCTGCTAAAACATTTTAGAAATATGGAAAGACAAAAATCTGTTTCAACGAAGTTGTGAGCTGTAAGTTTCTGTGATTCAGGTTCTGAGGAAACAGAAGACAAAACTTGACTTGCCTTAGTCTAAAAAAACCAAGTTTTTAAATACCATTTTAAGTGTCATTTCCTTCTCAAAAAATTTAAAAGCTTTTTAATTCTAACATGGAATAAAAACAAATTTTAAAATCCAAGAAATTTCTATAAAACAGCACTACTACTCCCTAGCCACTTCTCACATTCTTCGGACTAGTTGAAAAACCATTTTCACTTTAGCAGGTTCACTGTATATTTTTTTCCCCAGTATATTGAGAGTAAAAACCCTTTCCTACTTCTTTATTACAGAGTGGTTTTCAGTTATAAAATTAATTGATTGTTTGTCAACATGCATCTAAATCCAAATATTTGTGCAAGTCAACATAAATTCACCACCGCATCTTGCTGTGTGTCACTGAGCTCTGTAGTCCAATTTTAATGGAATACTTGATGCAGCTGATGTGCACATTTTCATCCCACACACACAAATTCATCATGAGAATGATTGCCTTCAGCAAAGAAAATAACACATGAAACATTACAAATTTAGATATACCTTCCTGAAAATATAGAAAGAACAAAATGAAAGGCATAATGGCCAGTGAAAAATCTGCCTGAAATTCAAGGCTCTGAATAGTGTCTTATCTTTGTCAAAAAAAGAGTGGAAAGTGGAGAGGGGAAAAAAAAAAAATGGAATCATACATAAAATAACTCAGTCCGACAATCTGAAGGCAAAAAACCCCTATAATAATCATGAAATTAGAGGTTTTGATCCTCGGAGAAGTAAGAAGGGGGGTCAACAGAACTGCCACCTTGGACTTCGAGAGGGCAGATTTTGGCCTGTTGACTGGTTGAGAAGCTCCATCAGGAGGGAGTCCTTTGGGTTCAAAGCATCTAGGACTTCTGGACACACTTCAAGAAGGAAATCCTAAAGTTGCAGTATCAGTCCATCCCTTTGTGCCAAAAGATGAGCTTTGGGGAAGAAGATTGGCCAGAAGAAGATATGGTTGATCTTCTGGATCAGAAGAGGAACATAGCTTTGGCTGGAACTCAGGGAAAAAAGAGTGTATGTCCTTTGGAAGAAGGGACAGAAAACTCATGAGAACTACAAGGATGTTGTGAGGTTATGCAGGGAGAAAATTACAAGGACCAAAGCCCAAATAGAACTAAATCTGACAACTGGTGTAAAAGATAATACAAAGGTTCCTATAAATACATTGGCAACAAAAGGAGGGCTAAGGACAATCTCCATCCTTTACTGGATGCAAGGGGAAATACAATGACAAAGAATGACAAAAATGGTGAGGTATCTAATGCTTTCTTTGCCTCAGTCCTTAATAGCACGACCTGTATCCAGCCTTCTGAGCTGGAAGACAGGGATAGGGAGAAGAATGAAATCCCCATAATCCAAGGGGAAATGGTCAATGACCTGCTTTGCCACTTAGGCCTGGATGAGTGCATGGGGCTGGAAGGCACACACCCACACGTTCTGCAGGCAGTGGCTGAAGTGCTCACCGAGACACTTTCCATCATTTACCAGCAGTCCTGGTTAACTGTGAGGGTCCAAGATGACTGGAGGTCAGTAAAAGTGACAAGAGCAGAAGGAAGATCTGAGGAATTACAGCCCCATCATCCTGACCTCAGTGCCAGGGAAGGGCAGGGAAGAGATCAGCATGAGTGCCATAACAAGGCAAAAGAGATGATCAGGCCCAGCCATCACTGGTTTTTGAAAGGCATATCCTTCTTGACCAACTTGATCTCTTTCTGTGACCACGTGACCCACTTAGTGGATGAGGGAAAGGCTGTGAATGTGTCCACCTGGACTTTAGTAAAGTCTTGACTCAGTTTTCCACAATATTCTCCTGGAGTAACAGACTAGTTATGACTTGGACAGCCACTCTGTTTACTGGGTAATAAATTGGCTGGATGGCCAAGCTCAGAGAGTGGTGGTGGATGAAGTTACATCCAGCTGATGGCTGGTCACCACTGGTGCTCCCCAGGGCTCAGTGCTGAGGCCTGTTTAATACTGACAACCTGGACAAGCAGGTTGAGTGCACCCTCAATTTGCAGAAGACATTAAGTTGAGCAGAAGTGTTGATCTGCTGAAGAGTGGAAACACTGAGAACGGCTATGAACAAACGGGATTGGACAAAACAAATGGGCCAAGGCTGAGTTTATGGACAAACAGGATTGGACAAAACAAAAGGGCCAAGGCTGAGTTCATGAGGTTCAAACAGCCCAAGCGCCAGTCCCTGCCCTTGGGTCACAACAGCCCCAGGTGGCAGAGCGGCTGGAAAGCTGCCCAGTGGAAAAGGACCTGGGGGTGCTGGTTGATAGTGACTGAATATGAGCCAGCCGTGTGCCCAGGTGGCCAAGAAGGCCAATGGTAACCTGGTTTATATCAGGAATAATGTGCCCAGCAGGACCAGGGCAGTGACTCTCCCCCTGTATTTGGCATTGGCGAGGCCACACCTTGAATCCTGCATCCAGTTCTGGGCCACTCAATTCAGGAAGGACATTGAAGGGCTCGAGCATGTCCAGAGCAGAGCTGGTGAAAGGTATGGAGCACGATTCCTGTGAGGAGCAGCTAAGGGAGCTGGGGATGTTCAGCCTGGGAAAAGGGGGCTCAGGGGAGACCTTGTCTCTCTAGAACTACCCGAAACTTGTAGTGAGGTGAGGGTGGATCCTTTCTCCCACATAGCAAGTGGATAAGAGAAAATTGCAGGGAAGTTTAGATTGGATATTAGGAAAAATGTCTTCACAGAAAGAGTTGTCAAGCATTGGAATAGACGGCACAGAGAAGTGGTGAAATAACCATCCCTGTAAGTGTTCAAAACGTGTGTAGATTTGATGCTTTGGAACATGGTTTAGTGGTGAGCATGGCAGGGCTGGGTTAAGGGTTAGACTTAATGGTCTTAAAGGTCTCTTTCACCCTAAATGAGACTATGATTCTACAAGCTATTTGAAAAGTCAAATCTGATTGACAACCCATTCCATGTTCAAGTTGGTTGAGGATGTTTATTATTTTTCAATACACTTTCACTGGCTAAATATATTCCCATGTGTTCCTGCAAGTTTCAGTCAGCAGCATCCTGGATGAACATTATTTTAGAAAGACTACTGCTACTTTGTGGTCTTTCTCTTATTGTTTTTAATTTATTCCCTGGATGTTTCATTAAGAGGCTGCAAGTTCTGAAAATATTAATAGAGGTTTAAATAAGACTAGTTTCCTTCCTTTGGTCTTTCATGTCTCAGGAATTCAGTCTTTTTGCTAACTTGATACACAGCTGTAGATGTACTTTTCATGAATGTTGCTTTTCCAAATTATTTTTCTAGTGAGACTTCACATCACAAAAGCAAACACACACAAATAAAAGGGACAGTTCCTCATCTATAGTAAGTCAGCAAAAC
Source organism: Hylia prasina (assembly GCA_013397195.1). Lineage (NCBI taxonomy): Eukaryota > Metazoa > Chordata > Aves > Passeriformes > Sylviidae > Hylia > Hylia prasina. Next base: position 506,426 of record VYXD01012026.1, on the reverse strand, counting down.
TTAAGGTTACAGATTTCCAACATCTAGTAATTTTGTATACACCAAAACATCATTTGTGAGGCAAGAAGGCAAGACTGATTCTACTCTCTGTTTCACCTCTGTCTTAGTACTGTCCCTCTCTACCAGCTTTTAGGGCTAAGCTGTAGTACAGAATGACACCATTTGGGATAAGAAATCACCCAAAGCCATGCTCTTCCTTTGACTTTTATCTTAAAAAGTGAATGAACATGCAAAGAGTTTCAATTTGTTACTTCAGCACATGCTACTCAGCATGTTACCACAGCCAGCCCTGCGCTGCAGAGGAGCAAGCCCAGTCTCTTGTGCCAGCAAAGCAGCAGCAGCTCTGTTCAGTTCCCAACCCAGAGCTCTCAGCTGTGATATGAGCAGGCAAACAGCCCATTCTAGGAACAGTGCTGGATTTAGGGACAGGGAGTGGGGTTAAGGGGACATCTTCCTTCATTTTGAAGTATTTCTAGCCCATTAGTGGACGTGCAAGAACATCTATCAAGAACAGATCCAGTCTTGATAGGACATAAATGATGGAGAAGATTAAGCTGCTCAGTGATTTATTATTCAGCCCATTAAAAAATAGTCACATCATGTTCATAGTTTGAATTTGTCTCACTTCAGTGTCCAATAACTTGCTTTGCCTGCTAAATTTAAAAAAAATCTGCTTCAGAGGTCTTCCTTATGTATGTACTTTTACAGCAAAACTTCTCTTGAACCCCTTGTTCCCAAGTCAGACTGAGTTTAAATATCTTGTGATTTTAAGCAGAATACTTGACTTCGACTAATTAATATAGCTCGTTCCTGAACCCTTTCAGGTATGATAGCCTCCCTTTAAAGGCGCAAATATTAGCTTTGAAGACAATGTTTCATTAATTAGCGGTAGTTGGCAATGTTCTGAATCAATGGTTTTCCTTTAGAGAATGCTAATTTGCTGAAACCAAACAACTGTAGTAATGCATCTGGTGTGTCAAATCTTTCAAAAAATCCAATTTTCCCTGTGAGGTTGTTTGCTTGCTGCTGCAGAATCAGAACCTATGGGCTTCTGATATCACCACCTCAAACATTCATAACTTTTTAGTGGCAAAATGAATTGTAGCCTCAAATTCAGTCAAAACTTCCTGCTCAGTGATAACAAATGAGACATCTCAGTCTCATTTCCTGAGGCTTTTCTCTTTTTTTCAAGCTATTAGTTTCCATCTGGACCTAAATAAGTGCCAGAAGTTTTTTGGGATGTATACCTTGGTTTATTTACCTGCATAATCATATTTGCTATCTCTCCTGCACTGGTTGTGGGTGATTACTGAAAGATACTTCATTCTTCTCTAGCATTTGTGATACCAGCTTTTAAAACTGCAGGTACAATTTCTTATGCATCCCCATTTCTCCTAAGGACCAATATGCTGAGGAGATGAGAAGCTTGTTCAGTAGTTGAAATACCTTTGATTGATCTTAATCTCTCTAATCAGAGGTTACACTTACCTCAGACTTAAACAGGAGATAATTTGAAATTTCCCTCTTTTAAGTAAGGACTGTATCAACCCTTTGGATGGGAAAAGTGATACATCCAGTACTTCACCAGCCAGTAAATCCTTCTGATGATTTTGATGACAAAAGGCAGGATTCCATGGGAGCTTATCCTGATAACATCTGTTCCAAAGCAGAGCATTCCTCCTCCTCCCTTGCATGACTGCACCATGAGCGACCAGAATAAACTCATGCCACAAGCTGAGTTACACTTCTTCTCTGTTAAAAAACATTAGAACCAAGCAAGCTCTGCTTCAGATTGCCTTAAACTGCAATTGAATCACATTTTCATGGTGTCATTCAACCAGATTTTTTTTTGCTGTAACAAAAGCAGTATCTCTGTTTTAATGGCTTCACCTTTTCCCCCTCTGATGACATGCTCATGCCTTATCTCAGCACTGCCCACTCATTTATACCAGTATCTGTGCAGCTGAGCAGTGAATCAGAGAACTGGCCAGGTTCAGAATAACTCAGGAAAAAGTTGTATGATGTACATGATCATCATCTGATACAGTTCACTCCTGCAGAAATTGTGGTAGGTACAAAAGTAGGAAGTGTCAGGAATAATTAACCTGAAGAAGGAAATTGGACTGTGACGCCACTGAATGAAGTGGCATCAGCCTACAGCCTCTGTGAGAACAACTCTGTGTGACATTCCTCCAGCCACTGAACTCTATGTTTTATTTATTCCTGCAATCAATATATACTACTAATTTAAATTACTATTTTTTACATGTATAGTAACCAGGATATTTTGTATAGGTTTTCTGTGGTTCAGCCTTGTGTTGTTTTCAGCTGGGGTAGAATTATTTGTCTTCACTATGGCTGGTATAAGGCTGTGTTTTGGATTTCTGCTGAGCACAGAGCTGATAATAGAGAGATGTCTTTGTTGTTGCTGAGCCGGGCCTACACAGGGCCCAGGATTTTCTGCTTTTTGCACTGTGACACTGGTGAGGAAGCTGGGGGTGCATGAGAGGATGGGAGGAGACACAGCCAGGACAGGTGACCCAAACTGACCAAAGGGATATCCCAGACCAGGTGACATCATGCTCAGTGTATAAAGTGGGAGGAAGAAAAAGGAAGGGAGGAATGTTTGGAGTGGTGGCCTTTGTGTTCTCAGGTCACTGTTATGTGTGATGGGGCCCTTTTCTCCTGGAGATGGCTGAACACCTGCCTGCCCATGGGAAGCAGTGACATAATTCCTTGTTTTGCTTTGTTTGTCTATGTGGCTTTTGCTTACCCTATTAAGCTGTCTTTATCTCAACTCATGCCTTTTCCAGCTTTTACCCTTCCAATTTTCTGCCTGATCCTGCTGGTGGGGGAGTGAGTGGCTCTATGGGGCATGGCTGCTGACTGGGATTAAACCACAACAGGGTTGTAAATGGCTCCAAGTCAAAATGTCCCTGGATATTTAAAGGAAAATTCTCTCTGGGTAGGTTATGTTATGTCTTCTGTCAATAAGATTGTAAGTAGCAAAAACCCTGGTTCTCAATTGCCTCAATATCTGTCTAAAGACCTAGCAAGTACAGAAAAGCTAGATTTGTCCATGGTAATCAGGTGGTACCTACCCATGATAGTTATATTTAATATTACTATATAGTCTCTATTAACCCTCCCTAGATTGGTGATTCATGCAGAATTAAATGCCCATCAGTAATTTTTCCCATAATCAATCTGAACATTCTCCATTTACCATAGCTAGAACTGCTTTTAGGAAAATCCTTAGTTTGAGAGTTTGTTACTTCATTATTCTTAGTGTGATTTTAGATACTGTAAATGTAGAGGAAGATGATTTAATGAAATAAATGTCTACTGACTTGAGATGTCCAGAGAAAGGCCATAAAATTATCCGAGAGGTGGGGCACTTGTCCTGGAAAGGAAGGCTGAGAAAGTTGGGGTTTTTCACCCTGGAGAAGAGAAGGCTCAGGGGTGACCTTTTAGCAGATTCCCAAAATTTAGGGAGGGATTTAAAGAAAGATGGGGACAAACCTTTTAGTAGAGCCTGTTGTGGTAGGAAAATAAGTAATAGTTTTAAACCAAAATTGGGTACATTCAGACTAGGTATAAGAAAGAAATTCTTTATGGTGAGGGTGGTAAAACACTGGAGCAGGTTTCCCAGCAAGGTGGTGGATGCCCCATCCCTGTAAACATTTAAAATCAGGCTGGCCAGTGTCCTGAGCAACTTGGTCTAGTTGAAGATATCCCTGCTCATTGAAGGCGATTGGACCAGATAACCTTAAAATATCCTTTCCAACCCAAACCATTCTATGATTCTGTGATTCTATGAACTTGCAGAGTTATCTCACCTCCTGTCAAAGTCAGTAAGAGTTAAGAGCACTTAGCACTTGCAGACAACTCATAAATTCAGCTCCCAAGTGATATGTCATTTCCCTTTGTTATACTATTTGTGTGAACTTGGCTGCAGCTAATAGTTATGATAATCACAGAATCATTGAGGTGGAAGGGACCTCAGGTCTCCACACCAACCTCTTGCTCCAAGCAGGGTAAGCCATCAGATCAGATCTGATCAGATCATAATACTGGATACCAACTCAACTCTGATATGTGGTTGATATTTTCTTGTTTCCCATAGTATTTCCAGAATTCTTTCTTTAAAAATAGAATGTGAGGTGGTTCCATAACCAGTGCCTGGGTTTTAGAATGTTCCATTACATATACTCTCAATATTTAAGTATTATCTGACTGTAGAGAAAAAAAAAAAATCAAGGAAACCAGACATAGTTTTTTTCCTTGTGCATTTTGAGAATCAAGACTCTTCTGCCTGATGTGCATGATTTTTCATAAAGTTGTGTTGAAATACAAAAACAACATAACCTAGTGGCCAACGAGTCAATTGCAAGGAAAAATGTTTGAGTTGAAAGCTGTAAATCCCCTGAAGCATGAATTCTCTTAAATGTTCAGCTGTTCCCATCTTTCCTTTGCTTGCATCCTGCTCAGCTTAAAAGAGTTTTCTGGTGGAGAAAAAAAAAAAAAAAAGGACATTAAAAGAATCCTAAAGAAAGATTTATGTGCTTCTCTTCAAAGCATACTTTCTTGGTATTACCCATTCAATTTCACTCAACTCCCACATGCTCCAGCTTACTACCCTCTTTCAAAGCCTTTTCAGCAGAGATGTCTTACACTGGACTGAAGCTACCTTCAATTGCTGTAGCAGTGTCAAATCTAGAATTACAGCTCCATCCACAAATTATTTGTGTGGGGGACCATTCACTAGCCCTGTGGCCAACTGGCATAGAACAGCCCATGTTCCTGTCAAACACTATTCCAAGATGTGTAATGATGTCTTGACTAGCTATTGATAATGGTTCCTGACACAGATTAACTTCTGAACAGTTGGTTCACGACAAATATTTGAGAGCATCAAGGTTTATCTGGGCCCAAAGCTTTCTAAGGAATGTTCTGGCAATATAACAGTACATACATTTAAGTTGTGGTTCTGGAGACAGACCTCACACATGTCTATATAATTAAATTGAATAGTGACAAGGAAACATCATAACATCAAGGAAAAGAGTGAATAAATGAACTACTGTTCATGTCCCTGTTTACTTCTTTTGAGCTTTGGCTATAAATTAACTCTGCTACACTTAGGAAAAGTTGAACTCAGGACACACCTGGCAGCTTGGGCTGCAGTGCCCTTGATCTTTGTCACACCTTATCTGTCCAAACTTCTTGAACCTGGACAAAGACCTGCAATAATTATGAGAAGAGGCCAGGAGAACTGGGTTTGTTCAGCCTTGAGATGGGTAAAGGGAGCTCTTAAACGCCAATAAATATTGAATAGAAGGATACAGAAAGGACAAAGGCAAAATCTTTTTGAAGTGCCCAATGATAGGAAAAGACACAAAGGAAACAGTGTGGAAATTCTGTTTACATGAAAAGAAAAGCTTTTACAGCCGAAGTGTGGTCAAATACTAGACCAGGTTGTCCACAAAGGATTCATAATCTCCATCCTCCAAGATACTACTCAGAAAATAGATGGACAAGCCTAAATAAATCTGATCTAAATTAACCTGCTTCCAACAAATCTAGGTGACTGCCAGGGATCCTTTTAAGCCCAAATTGTCCAATTATTTTACAGTTCTAAGAAAAGAAACAAAACTTTCTAGGTCCATTCTTAAGGAAGACCTGGGGCTTGGGAGAATGTAGCTTTTAGTATATTCTTGAAGGTTTATAATACAAATACAGGTATGTTGTTTTAAGAGGGAGCAAGCACAGTCCTGTAACTTAAATGGATTGGCTGGTAGACCATTTTAGGGGCTTTAGTGTGGTCTTTTTCCCCCATGAAAACACAATTAAGACAATTCCAAATTAAACTACAAAACTACTCACTAGCTGTGATACAGCCTACACATGAAAAATTATTCATTTGTCTCTAGTTCTCTTGTTCTCTAGTTCTAAGATTGCACTTATGTATACATAAGCTTACTCTTCTCTATTGTTTGGACTTAGAACTGTCTGATATCTCATTTGGAATTAGAGCTCTAGTGTGTATATCACATTTCTAAGATAGTCTTCATATCTTTCCATCCCACCAAGTCTCCAGCTATTTCTAAATTTACTCAGAATTCACCACCGTTCCTTCTTTAAATCTTCATTCTTCTCCCTGATGACATCTACATATATTTGTGATACAGGTTTTTGTTTGCTTATTTGTCCCCTGTGATTGTTTTCAACATAAATCATGGATCCTGTGGTTCATGAAATTGTCACAATATTAGTCCAGTCGGGGCCTTTTTCCCTAAACCAAAGATCTACAAAGTAAACACTGCTGTACACAACCCAATACCCTGCCTTCCTCCAGAACTCCCTCAAAAATTCCTGATTTGGAACCCATTATCTTTAGGAAATTCCGTAGTCCCACAGCCATGAAACTGACATCAAATTTGAAAGTAGTCTTTGAGACCAGAAGACAGATGAACACTAACTTTGGACTGACTTTTTTATGGGCATTCATTAAAAACATTTTTAAGATGCCAGTACTGAAATTACTCTCCACTTGCAGATCCTGCAGTAATGAAGCAGCACTCTGGTGCCAGTACACACAAGAGAAGCCCTCCCCCAGGTCTTTCTGTGCCAGTTACCCGTGCATTTTTCATTATCATTTATTTTTATTACCAAGCCTATCCCTAACTGGCAGTTAGTCAGCCTGCATGTAGACAGTGTGCTACTCCCACAGACAAGGAAGTCAGAAGAATTTTAAATAAGCTCTTTTTAAAATGTTTACCATCTAAACCTGATTCCCCAAGTGCTACTGTGGATAGATAGAGTGCATGCACCTACCAAATTTTGTACCCTGGAGGGAGTTTCCATCAGGACAAGTGTCTCTCCATAGGTGATAAACAGCCTTGCCATGTGTTTCCATGCATGTTTATTCATTCAGGTCCACACAACCGATTTTTTTTTGTTTCCAGTTGTGAATGTGGTTAGCTTAGTTCACACAAATCTCTAAACATCTGTTCAAGTTTTTCTCATTCCCAACCCCCATCATTAGAAATTCCAGGTACACGTTATGGAAAGTTTACTGCATCTTTATCAAATAAGAAAGAGAATTAAAAACACTCAAATAAAAAAACAAAAACAACAAAGGGAATCCCACAACTAAACAAAAATATCCCACCAGCTTTCTTCACCTCCAAAAATTCAGCTCCATATAAAACAATCAACTTCAGGCACCAGCAGCTGAATCAAATATTTTTAAATCTGGAAAGACAGAATTTAAGATGGATACAGGTGAGGTTCAGGCCTTAGTGCAAAAGTGAACATCATTCATTATGAAAATTTGTCTTGAATCATTATGAAGTTTGTGTATTAGTGGGCAGATCTAGGTCAAATGTTCCCAAGAGCTGGGCTGCTAATGAAACAGGTTGAGATCTAGTTGTGTTTTCATTATAATTTCCATACATTTTTTATGAAAGCTGTACATGACCACTAGAAAACCCACTACATTTTTTTTAATAGAAGTACTCATCAAAATGAGATTAAAATATAGAATTAAGTTAGTTTTACTTTACTGTATCAATGAATTTTTTGGGGTTTGTTTATTTTTCCCCATTTAAATAAAGTTTACAGCATGAGACCATATTGCATTGTGTCCATTATATCTTTATTGAGGTCAGGTCTCTGTTCCACGACAACTTTCAGGTGCTTCAGAGACAAATGTCCATCTGTCTTACTTGCTAGCATCTTCTGTGGCAGGATATTACACTTCAAGGCATTGTAGAAGTGTACCCCAAGAAACTAAAAAGATCTCAGCCTCTTGTTTTGCCAAGGGGAGAAAAAAAAAGACAACCAAAACCAAAAAAACCACCACAACCAACAAACCATCCAGGCACTTATTTTTCACACACACTGAGTGTCTCATGGTATCTAATGTTGTTATACAACAGGTCAGTAAGGGGGGCAGATGTGCTACTTCTACACAAGCTGGGAGCTGAAGTACAGAATTATTTTTTGGTGTTGAGAAACTTATCAGGAAAAAAAAAATTAATCAAAAAGAATAGTTTTACCACAGAATTCTACTACCATTCCCCTGAAATTGTTGACATCACTAATGATGTTTTATATAGTACCTCCTGTAACAGGAACCATCAGGTCTCAATACAGTTATGGTAGCTGAAATGTTCTGGAAATATTAAAATATCTTTATCCTAAAAGGATGCAACATCCTAATCACCACATAATTTTCATTTTGCTCCTACTGCCTTAGGTAATAAAAAAAGAGAGAACAGGTCTCAAACTGTCAACATGCTGCATGGAATAATGGCAACAGGGTGAAAGAGGCTCCCACTCTAAGGACACCTGCACATCTGGCATAAACTGTTATACACTTTAAATACTTATACACTTTAAATACTGTGAGAAGAACTGAGCCAAGGGAAACTGCTGAACTTGCTCTTGGCATCTCACCAAGGGCTCCCCACTAGGACATCTTCCAATTTCACAGTGGAGCTTGGATAGAAGTCAGGAGATGTTACCATGTTCTTCCCTCTATTTTCCAAAGTGTATAGTATCCGTTTTCTGGTTTTAACAAAATAATGATTTTGGTATTCATCTGTTGCTGTTGTTTCAATTATCACTGTTCTTATTTATGTATGGGATAGAGTTTTGGTAAAGTGACTGCTTTAAAAGAGAACAATGCAACAACAAAATTACAATACAACAGCAAAACCTACTGGTGCAAGAAATCTATTAAACAGCCTCTTGCAAAAAGCATCCACAATATGACATGTCAGAAGAAGGGAAAGTGTGGTTAATACAGTTAGTTTATGTGTGAAATCTGGTAGGATACCATAGTACAGGACAAGATCAGCTACTGAAAACACGTCACTAAGGTGCAAGAAGCAAAGAATTGAAGATGCATTCTGCTACTGCCCCCACATACTCATTTACTAAGTCTGGCCACCATAGATCCCTTTCGTATTCCATGAAAGCTTTCCCACATGCAGGGAAAAAAAACAAATCAAGAGATAATTCATTCTTTGTGACACCTGACACTTCTTCAAAAATCACAGAATTCCCTCCTAGATGGAATTAACACTAACTTCAAAGTCACTTCACCACACACAAAAAATTAACTTACAGAATGCTGTTCACTGACTTGCTTCATACTGATCAAGGAATCAAGTGCAAGAATGTGAAACACTCAAGAGGAAAGCTGCTAACGTATTTTCAGTGTGTCAAAAATATTGTTTGTCTGGTCTCCATAAAACATAAAAAGTTCTAGATTACTTTCATGAGAAACTTCTAGAGTACTTTTTATGAGAAAAAGTCATCAAACACAGAAACAAAGTTGCCAGAAAACCCCTACAGAATAATAACCCAAATGTCATTTCTTTATTTTTTATTGAATGTAATTTGTCTAGCATTTTATTTTTTTCACCCATTAAACATGTTAGAAGACTGGACTACAAATCCCCTTTTCTTTTAAAGAAGACACAGCAGCTTTTGATAATACAGTTTTGACCTTATGCAATTTTTTACAGCCTATTTGCTACTTCTAAAGTATTATTCATTGCCCATTATTATACTAATAAACTTTATTATCTTTTATAAAGCCACCAATGGTTACATGCTTGAATGGCCCTCACAAAAGAAAGCTATAATAACATAACAAGGTAAACCTAATAAAACATTCTTTGTTCTCAAAGTGTATTTGTGATAATGGACCATTACCTTTCTTTTATTTATTATTCACATAAATGTAAGATAGGATTTGTACTCTCTCCAGTATTAACTTATTAACTGTCTCAATTTGCAGAAAACATAATTTTTATTATTATTATTATTTATTTTTTTATTTTAATATTTGGTCTCTAGTAAGAAGATAAAGAATGTATGGGAAAAAATATTCCAAATTTTCCCATATTATCATTTTTATATTCTCAGCAACTGCATATAAGTATAGTCATCTAATTGTTAAAGGCACTTTTCTTAGTTTCATACTGAGCTAATACTACCAACTTAAGTCACTTAAATATGTAATAAACAAGTAGAAAATTTTAGAAGGTGAAAAATTGTATTGTTTAAACTTCTAAAATTCTGCTGAAATGCAGTGGAATGTCACTGTCTCTGTAGTTTTATACCAGAAACCATTATTAGACTCTGTATGCATGCAACACAGGCAGAACAAAGAGCATAACTAAAAAACTTACAATAAACATCCATGGTGTATGTAGTTCTCATTTCATTTTGTCAATGCTGTCTTAACATATGCCTATATACAATTTATAGATGTTTTTCCTATAGCTATATGAAAACAGAAGACATCTTTCTTTGTCATATAACTCCTTAAATTTGTTTATTTTAATTAAGTTCAAAACTCTTTTCCACTTAGGTCTGTTAAGTATCCCTGTACTAGAAAGATTTAAATCTAAGGTGCCCCAGTTGTGTCAAACAGATATGAAATGCTGGACTGGAGGTGCATCCAAACCACAAGATCTTCTGTCATCCAAAACCACTGGAGGAAGAAACAAAATCAAAGCCAAACTAAAAAAAAAACAAAACAGTACAACAACAAAATAAACAAAACCAGCTCAAAATACTCTATTTCACAAAAGTCTCTTTCTCAGTGGTACCAAAAATCTGAAATTAGATTTTTAACCAGAACTGTACGTCAAACCTGTAAAAAACACCTGGGAAAACAGTCAGATTTAGCAGACTAGACCTTGCTTGGGTTGCACCACTGCTAACCATAATACTCCATAACTTCAACACAGGCAGGACAGACATTTCAACAGACACCTGGAGACTTCCCAAATGCAATAAAGATGAACTCCAAGGTGTACATCATACTCCTGGTCTCCTTTTGTCTTACACCTCATCATGGTTTCTCAGTCAAAATAGGGGTGTGGGATGAGCTTATAAACAAGAAAACAATGGCTCAGAACAACTCTGTGTTAGGGACAATTTGCCATTGAGCTCACCATAACCAGTTTTATTTTTCTAACATTAGTACCTGCATAGCATTTCCATCAGTGTCATACTGAAAACCGGTGTTAAACAGGGATAAAACACATCTTAATTTGAGCCAACACTTTTCAGCAGTATTGTGTACAACATAGGCCCAGTGCTAAAGACCTCTGATGTAAATTTAAGTGGAACATTCACTAAATGCAAGACAACCATTTTCTGCAATCAGAATACTGATACAACAGGAGTAGACTCAGACCATAGCTTCATATAGTATACATCAGTCAGGCAAGTTAACACATTGTAAATTATTCTTGGCCTAACTTGACAAAAGTCTTCATAATGTTCAGGCTGTCTTCCTTTTGAAAAAGACATGGTATTTCTCTGGCTACCATCCATCAGCTGGATAGAACTTGGTAGGAGTTATGATGTTCCAGCAATATTTTCTTACTCGTGTTAACTCAGTGTGTGCTGGTTCTCCCTTTAGAGGTAGCCATGGGAAATACATCACTATACAATTAATTTCTATTGAACATTGTAGTAGTACATTTATTTTTTGTAAGTATTTTTGATACACAGTACAAAGGATAGAAAGCAATAGGCTGTCTAATCAGACAGCATGACATCCTGCAGAATCCCAGCCATCTTCTACTTGGACCATTTTTTAATGCATTCTACGGTACAACACTATTCAGAATATCTTTTTATTTTGTAAGTCTTGGGATAACAGATAATCATTCTTCACACTCATGTAAATTGTTCCATTAGTTAAGTACCCTAGCTATCAAAAGTTCAGCCTGCAGACACACACATCATGGTCAAATTCTCTCCTAAATTGGTAGAAAACCTATATTAAATAAATTCTTTGGCTGTCGCTTTTATTTTTCTTTTAGATTCACATGAGTGTTTCCCGTAATTATTATAAGTTATTCTTCTGTATGCTAAGTAGCCTCTAATAGGATCTGAGATGCAAATATATATGCTTATTATTATAGAAAAGCAGCATTATTTTTAAATTATTCAGGTTAGTAAGTACACAAAGAACTTTCCACTCTTCTGATCCAGGGAGCACAACATAGCAATGAATATTATCAAATAAATATTCTTTGAAACTTCTGCTGCTCACTCAGTTCTAATCACAGGTAGACAGTGGGGAGCTCATAGCTGCACTGCCATTTATGTCAGCAACTGTTCACCCAAAAGATGATACAGTGTCGTAATCTGCACGTGAATTGTTTAGTTGTCTGTTATTAAGCTCATTCTGAAAATATTCAGAAAGGGCTGTCAACTGGCAGTGTTCTCAGAGATGCTCTGTCTTTGTCATAGGCCAAAAACCTGCCCACACTTATTAACAGAAATAACAATTCAAAGACACATATTTGTCAGCACATTAAAATTATTTGACATTAACTTCCTAGTCATCATAATCAATGGCAACTCTAACACCATTTTTAAAAAATCAAGTGAGGCACCTTACCAAAGCTGTAAGTTCAGTGTTGGACTAGGGCTGACTGTGTCCCAGCTCCTTAGGAAATCTGTGAGGAAATGACACTTAGTAAGTATCAGTTTCTCAGCTGAAGGTCTCATTCTGAATCATCCTGAGAAGCAACTGCAAAGAACTGTGTGAAACAAATAGCTCATGGCACTGTTGATTTCCCTTTATAGAGTTATAATCAGCATCCTTTGGGGGAAATGCCATTGGAATCCCAGAATCATTCAGGCAGCAGAGGACCTTGGAATGCCCTGTTCAAAGCAGGATAGTAATTGCATTCAGAACATACCTGGGGCTTTGTCTAGTCTTGTTCTGAAAGGCAAGTGGGCCCTCAAGCTTATGACTGCACCTTCTGTTTCTGTGTCATCTGCAAATTTGATATGGCTCCATTCTGTTTCTAACTAATTTATAAAGATATTAAACCAAAAAAGTCCCAGAATAGACCCTAGGGAACTTCCCCTCTAACCAGTCTTCAGGTAGAGTAGAAACTATTGACTACTAACTTTTGAGCCCAATCTTTTTTTAACTTATTCATTCTTTGTAACTATTTTGCAGAATGATAACCAAGGTCAAATTTAACATTATTTAGCTCAAGAGAACTGTAGGGCTATCAATGGAGAGTTTATTTCCTCCAAGTGACCATATGCTGTGAAACTGTTCTAATTTACAATGCAGACTGAAGTGATGCCTGCTGCTCTGAGGACTGAATAAATGTGGAAATGGCCCTAAGAACTAAATTCATTCAATTGAATGTTTAGGAAAATGAACAGTTTTGATCTTTCAGCAGCTTAATAGTTCAGGATATTTTTCCAGTGTGTTCTGGTGGACTACACAGTATGACCACTGTCCATAAGATTAGGAGGGGGTTAAGAGTAGAAACTGACTCAGATTCTAATAGCTGTGTGGAGCTGGTCATCCGTGAACAAAATTTGAGTAAATTCTTCTTCACTGCCAACACCCAGAGCAGAGCACACAGATCATCCACAGAGGCATTTGGGAAAGCAAGAAAATACTGTTGGCTGAAAGTCACTTAGAAGATAGGCTATGAAATGGAAGAAGGCAAGTGGAAAGAAAATCAAAGCATTAGGATACAGAAAAAGAAGGGAGAGATAGAAGAATCAGACAATATGCTTAGTTAGAAGAGACCGATCAGGATCATTGAGTCCAACTCCTGGACCTGCATAGGACACCCTAAAAATCACACCATGGGCCTGAGAGCATTGTCCAAATGCTTCTGGAACTCTGCCGCGCTTGGTGCTGTGACAATTTCCCTGAGGAGCCTGTTCTAGTGGCCAACCACTCTCATGAAAAACATTTTCCTGATATCCAGCCTAAACCTCCCCTGACTCAGCTTCATGACATTTTCTGTAGTCCTGTCACTGTCACCAGAGGGAAGAGATCAATGTCTGCCTCTCTGGTTCCCCTGACAAGGAAGTTGTTGACTGCAATGAGGTCTCACCTCGGTCTCCTCCAGGCTGAACTGCCCAAGTGACCTCAGCTGCTCCTCATACACCTTCCTCTCCAGACCCTTCACCATCCTCATGGCCCTCCTTTGGACATTCTCTAATAGCTTAATGGATTTTTTAATATATTGTGGCACCTGAAACTGCTGTCAGCACTCGAGGTGAGGCCTGCCCAGCTCAGAGCAGAGCAGGACAATCCCCTCCCTGGACTGGCTGGTGATGCTGTGCCTGATGTCCCCAGGACAGGGCTGGCCCTCCCAGCTGCCAGGGCACTGCTGGCTCACATTCAATTTTCTGTTGATCAGGACCCCCAGGTGCCTTTTCACAATGCTTCTTTCCAGCTTCTTATTCCCCAGTCTACACACACAACCAGGGTTGTCCCATCTCAGGTGCAGAACTCAGTACTTGCCTTTAGACTTCATACTGCTAGTAAGAGAGACACAAAAATTCAGGAAGAGCAAAGTGTGGTGAATGTTAGGCTCTTTCACAGACGTTTTCTTCTATCTGTGAGTGAATTGCACAATTTTTCATAGTTTCTTGCAGTGGAAACTCCTTTATTTTAGTTTTTACTGTCAGTTTGTAATTTCCAGTTCTTGAGAATCAACACAGACCCCAGTGATGGGTTGGACCCAGGATATGGTTGGCAAAGATTACTTTGCAGAGCCAAAATATGCCCTGTTATTTGCAGTATTTCACTCTTCATTGTCTTGGAGGGTAGATCCAAGAAGACTACTTTTCCATCAGCTTTACTCAGTACTTCCACACAGCAAAGTAATCAAGCTTTTGGAATAACAGTAGAGAAATTCTCTTCTGCCCAAATTAGCAGAGCTATTTGGTTTCTTTATCTAGGTTCACATGCCAAATGCCTGACAGATCCATTAAATTAACATTTGCTTTCAGCTCCCATCAATACAGGCAGAATAACCAAAAAGAGGGATAATAGTGAGGGATTGAAGGGCCTAAACATATCTCCAGTCTTGGAGACTATGCAACATTCCATCTTCTATTTAACAACCTACTAAAGAAAAGGAAAACTTTTGTTTCTATTGGACTTGCTCATCAGTAAGTCCAATAAATCCTATCCCAAATCTGAGAAATACCAGAAACTCCACATACTACTTAGGAATTCACTTGTGAGGAAAGTTATGCCAATGCCTGTCCAAAAGAACAGTTTTCAGAGAGGCATCGAAAGAAGTCTTCTCCTCACTTCTCCCAGTAGTGTGGTTTTATCACACCTGTTTGAGTGGTATAGTGCTGTTTGGTTCTTTACTCCTCAAAGCATAGTTTGGAATTGTTGGCTAGGGGTCTACTGGCCAGGGATGACAGCAAGAAAGCCAAAGAGAGATATAAATTCTGCATTTTTACTAACACTTCACAACCGAAATCCACTGAGTTCCACATTGGCCCAACCATGCATCTTCTCTGGCGCCTGCCAGAATTTCAGCATAGATTTAGTCAAAGCAGGACAGGGATGAGCTTCTCTGTTTCTACATAAGTCCAAGGACCTTCTTCTCAATAAAAATTCTAAGTTCCAGAGACAGTATAAATCTTGACACACACATGCAGAATATTTGCCTTCTGTTTAACAGGTTTTTCACCAGAAAATGTGTAACATTAGCTTATCACTAAAAGAGTAAGAGAGCAGGAATCTTGTGTATCTTCCACACAGGTTGCAGGATGAAATATGGTCAAGTAGGGAACTTGTGGCTTTCTTTTCTCTGCAGTTCTTGTCACAGCAGGACCATTCCTTCTCCTACACATCAGATCTGGAGCAGGGAGGCAGCAACCACAAGACAGCATAGAAATGCATACAATTCTTTCAGTGCCATCCAAAACCAGAAGAAACTACTCAAATCCTTACATACAGGAAAAGGCTCACCTGTCAGTACTAATAGATTAACATTTCTCCAGTTTTCTATTAAAATAGGGAAAGGTCACTTCAGTCTTTATTTATATTTTCATGTTATCATGCCATAAGATGTCTTGAAGGAACATTTACTATTCCATATGCACAGTGTGTCTATTCATTTGCTTTTAGTAAACTTATTAAGAAAAAAATAGGTTTTATTCTTCCTTTTATTTTTCTACACTAAATGGAATAAAGAGGACACAGAAGTCAGCTGGTAAATATTTATGCAAACTTCTGAGTAAACTCAAGAGCAAGAACTCAGTCAACGAAGGATAACCCTTCTCAAACAAGTAGGTGTAAAACTTATGGGGTCAAGGGAATAATATAAATTAATAATTTATATGTCTCCAAAATCTTTATCTATCTCTGAAACTAGCAATATTCAGCTAATATTGAAGAAATATATAACATGCTGGAAATGGAGAGTGAGTACCCCTTAACACAACATCACATCCTCTCTCAGCTACCCACTCTTCCTACAGTTTCAGTCATCTGAGGGATGATTCTTAGCTCTATGCAATCTCCTTGGCCCTTCCTTAGTTCTCCATCCTTCTCCTACTATCATGTTCCATTGAGCATAAACACTTAAAGCATTTAAGCAGCAGAAGCAGCCAACAAGAGAGCTTTTAGATAGACAATGTCTTTGAAAGTCAGTTCAGAGAGAAGCATCTGTTGGACAAGCATCTAAGCTTATTCTTTTCTGCTTTCCATGGGACTTGTTTGACCTTAGGAAGGTTTCCAGTACTTTGGTAGACATCACAAGCACAACACAGCAGCACAAAGAAGTGTCAGCTAGGCGGGCTCAGCAGCTGCACATATTCCAGCACATATTTCACACACAGCCAAGTGGACAGGTCTTCCCCTCTGAGAAGTATTTTTCATTTGGCTACAAGGGAATTCTGTCTTAAAGTCCAGTCAAGTGAGACAACTGGTTTAATAATGTAGCACACATTGATGCTTGTGTCAGCAGGACATAAAAGAGCAAGATGAATTATTTCTGCAACATGAAAACTGCACATGCCAAAGGCCTTGTAATGCCCAGATGCAAGAAGAGAGGTGAGGAGATTGGAGTTTTTACTACCCTTTCTTCTTTTAATGACATAGAAAAATAAACAGAAAATGCTATGGACATTTTCTGAGTTGAGCTGGTTCTTGTTATGTTGTTTGCCTAGAGTGATGGTATTAAACAGCTTTTCACAGCTGCTTCACATTCACACTGTGCTGTCATTTAGCACTGTTACCGGGCTTCTGGGAACTCTTGGAGATAATGACACATGCTTTCATTTTAGATAGAATTATCTGCATGTTCTTAAAATCCACTAGAGAGTGCATCAATTAACATATCCCAGATATTAACCCATAAAACTTGTTTGTATTTTTGGTTGTTGTGATTTATTGGTTTTATGCAGTCCTATTCTTTCTACTTTCCTTAAATAGTTGTTTATTTAATCAGAGATCTGCTGGTTTACCTAAAATGTATAAAAAAAAAAAAAAAATTAAAAGCTCAAACAAACAGGGAGAACTTTCAAAAATCCTGAGGAACTGAGGAGTTTTTATTGGGCAGAGCCAGGAAAGTGAAAAGTGAGAAGGGTTTTATAGCTTCTATTGAAATATAAGGTGTAGAGCTGTGACAAATATTTTCTTTTCTTTAATCATCAGATACTAAATACTTTGATATTAAAATTTGTCAGATATTAATGTGTTGGGTTTGTATGGGCTGGATTCTGTGACAAGCTGTCAGGAAATTTCCCCACGTCTGTCAGTGCCATCAGCTCTGAGACAAACCTGCCTGGCCAAGGCTTAACCCATCAGAGACAGTGGTGGCACCTGTGGGATAAGGGCAGCGTGGAGGGGAATAATCTACAACTACTGCTGAAGGGAGTAGAGAGAACATGTGAGAGAAACATCTCAGCAGACACTGATGAAGGAGAGGTGTTCCAGGTGCAGGAGCAGAGGTTCCTCCATAGCCTCTGGCAGACATGCTGAGGCAGCTGTGCCCCATTGGAGGTCTGTATGATTAAGGGTAAAAAAAATTCTGCAGTTAGGAGACAATCTTTTTGGCTATTGAACAGATCTTGAATAGAAGTTTATCTCATAAGTTTAAACCTGTCGTTTTTTGGGGGTTTTTTTCTCCAAGATCAATATAATAAGTGTAATGACTGGCTTAAAAAACACTCACCAAGCATTTTAAAAACAAGATTGTTATATTTCAATTATATCTTAAGATTGCCTAAAAATCTCTTGCAAGAAGTCTGTGAAATTTATGTACATTACCCATTTAGAAATAATTTAAGGAAAAAACAACAATAAAAATAACCAACAAAAGTCTTCCTGTATTTCCTGGCAGCAGTTTGTCAGGTGTCTTATCTTCAGCACAATTAAGAGGGCTTTAAAAAGAAAGGATTGTTCACACAAGGACAGGTTGTCAGCACGTGAAATCTTGATTTTTATTCAGGGTTGTTGAAATACAAGGTTCACTCAGATGAAAAGTCTGAATAAAAATGTTCAAAACATCTCCATTCAACTCTTCTTTGTAGCCATATCATAGGATTGTAAAAACTCTAACTGAACATTCATAGAAGTTCTGTGAAATGTACTAGATAATCACAAGATAAGGGCCAAACAATTGCAGGCTATTCTTTTCCAATAACTGTGTGTTCTGTGCCTTTTTCAGTAGGATTTTCGTCTGATTCTGCAGCTGCTGTGTGCCAAAGCAATGCAAATACTGCAGGCAGAGGTCTTCCAGTTTGTATGCCTCTGAGAAGAATTAATGAGAAAAAGAGCAAGAATGAGGGTGTTTCTTGGCCTGCCAAAAACATCCTCCACCATCTGGGTAAGCACAAATAGTCCATCTATAAGAAATGCTTTTACATGTACAGTTAGTTATTGTCATTTTGACACAGAAAAGCATTTATATCTTATCCTACCATTTCTATATGAAGGTGTCTGAATGAATGTACAAAACGAGTATGTTTGAGCAATATTCATGTAAAGTGTAATAATACTAATATAATGATGTTTCTGGGAAATAAATTAAAGAAGAAACTTGCCTAAATCATAATTACAGCAAATTGTGATGCAGGGAGGAGAATTTTGATCTTCAAAGTCATAGGTTTTATGATTCTCCTACCAGAAAGATTTCTCTCATTGAAACAAGAACAGCCAAAAAAAGAAAAGCAGAGGAAAGCTCATGGACTGAATATGCTAATCAGAAGTAAATCTAAAAATTTACAGAATTTAACAGAAGGAAATAATTATGTCATTATTTTTGAAACTGTGACATAGAATTCTACTCAAGATATTAAAGGCTCTTAAAATTTAAATTATTACTGCTGCCCCAAACAGTAGGTGTGCTTCAGAAAGTACAAGGACAGCAGCACAGCACTGGTTCCTGGAACTGTTGAACTAGACCTGCAGGTAACGTTCTTACAACATTTACATGTGTTCACATTAAAAAATACCATGGCAGGTCTAAAGCTCAGCTTGTACTACGTTTTATTACCTTATTATTATATTGTAGGTCAGTATGCATAAAATGGGCTATATACCTTAAATAACCTATTTAATCATTCTGGATTTATTGTGACAACCACCCATGAGACAGAGATGTCCAGATATGGAACCTAGGCTGACCATAACATTGCCTGAAATCAGAGGCAATAAGGCAATAATTTGTAATTCAACCAACCATATCAAGCAGTGAAATGGATTTATGATGGTGTTCTGTGAGAGAAATGAAGGTCAGCTTTCAGCAGTGAAGGTGCTGTTGACTGCAGAAGTATGTGATAAAATTATATATAAGTTTCTGTCATCTTTAAAAAAGAGAAAAAGAGCTGAATGAACTTCCATTCTGTGGTTTAAATGATTCCCTGCCCTTTCCCACAAGACAAGATGGAAGATCATAGCAAAAGAATGATACATTGTTATTTATCTTCATCAGCTGATAAAAACAGTAGCATCATGTCTGCTTGAATTTAATGTTAGGAAGATATTTCATAACTTAGATTTTTTTAGTATTTCACCAATAAAATTGATAATAAGCATTTTAAAAAAAATCAATATTGCCATTGGTATATTCTGCACAGATAGAATCTTTCCAATGGTTGTTTTTCAGACTACTGCAAAAATTGGGATGTTTGGGAACTAAATGCTATCAAAATTCATTGGGAGAGAGGAGATCCTGCTGTCTAATATCTGACAAATTCTTATTTTCTACATTATATATTACTATGTTAAATGTGTAACTATGACACCAGTATCTCACCACCTTTTTTTACCTCGCAGTTGCCTGCTAGGATCTTATCTACAGATGCTCACCTGCATAAATATTTCTAAAGCTGTCAGTAGAAATATGGGCAAATCTGCAACAGATGCACTAGTGCACCTTGGGAAGAATTCTTCGTGGACTTTCAACCAACAGTTCTCCCTTTCCCACCACATTTGTTTTCTTTTTGATCTTGAGGTGCACATCTGTGCCATCTTTACTGTAAAACTGTACTTCACCTTTATGCAAAAGGTCTATCTGATCCCTGCCTTGTAGTCCTAAATGTGAAAATTCTTTTGCACAGTGTCTAAATTGTGCTCCTTTTTAAAATGTAAGTGAAAAAAATCCAAATTTATATGAAATTCTAAGAGGAAGGGGGAAGCAAAAATGCATATCTATGAGTCAATCAGCCAGATTAGCGTGGAACACATTTTTGTTTGTTTGTTTGCTTGTTTGTTTAATTCTTGTGACTAGGAGGATAAATAAAAATTGAAAGTCTCACCAGTGCAGAAAAAAAAATCAATTTCACAGAAACTCTTCTGGCAACTGAGCATTTAATATAGCAAGACTTGAGAATTATTAATTACAATGACACTGAAGTTTGCCAAGATGATGTCCAAACACTAACTGTGAATTTAATCTGTTGTCCTACCAACTCAGCTTTTAAAGCACAAGCTATAATAAAGCTGAGCCTGAAGCCTTTAAAGACTCAAGGATCAATTATTATCAGAACAAGAGAAGGTGCTTAGCAATTTGGAGGATTGTCAGAAAGAAATATGACGTGTATTCATTTGATTATGGAACATAAAGGATGCAGGATGAACTGACTAAATAGTGACTTTGTATTTAGTCCTTGATTGACTACATTCCAGATATGCCGAAAGTATAAATTAATCAAAACTAGATCTACAATGGAAAGGAAGGAGTTCTAATCCTTTCACTAATCCACAACAAAGGAATAGAGTACTGTATGATGCAGCAACTATTTTAATGTCTACTTGCATAATTGTGCTGCATTCTAAAGCAAACATCATGCATTATATACACTCTCTTCTTATTCTCTTTGAACAAATGTCTGTAGTTCAGAAGAATATTTTGCAAAAAGGACAGTGGCATACCAGTTTGTGTTTTATAAAAATAAATGAGGAAGGAATCACATTGATTAAAAGTCTTACCAAACCTTAGAGTCCTGGATAGCCCTTACACTAGCATAAGTGTTTTTTGGGGATTCTTCTCCTAGTGAGGCTACAGGAGTGGCTTCACTGAGCATCTGCCAGAAGCTTCCCTTATGTCCAGCCAATGCATTTGGCTCCAAGATAGACCTGCCACTGGCCCAGGCTGAATCCATCAGGGATGGTGGTAGTGCCTCTGGGTTAGCCATATACAGAAAGGAAAAATAGTTGTTATTCAGGAGACATTGGAGCCAGAGAAAAAGGAGGAAGAATATGAGAGAGGAAGAACCCAACAGACACCAAGGTCAGTGCAGAAGGAAGGGCAGGAGCTGTTCCAGGAGCCAAAGCTGAGATCCCCCTGCAGCCTATGTTGAAGACTGTGGTGAGGCAACTGTGCTGCCCATGAAAGTCCACGGTGGAAGGGACATCCATCTACAGGAGGACCCTACGCCAGAGCAGGTGCATGCCCAAAGGCAGCTCTGATGCTATGAGAAGACCATGCTAGAAGAGGCTTCTGGCAGAACTACGGCCTCCCCATGTGGGACACATGTTCTGGCTGCTTGTTCCTGAAGGACTACAGCCTCTGGAAACGGACCCTAACTGGAGAAGTTCATAAAGAACTGCAGCCTGTGGAAGTAGTCAGTTGGAGAAATTGTCTCATGTGGGAGGGACTCCCACACTGGAGCAGGGGAAGGGTGTGAGGAGTCCTCCCCCTAAGGAGGAAGGAGCGGAAGAGACAACACGTGATGAGCTAACCAAAGACCCCACTCCCTGTCTTCCTGCACCACTGCGGGGGAGAAGGCAGGGAATTAAGGAGTGAAGGTTGAGCCTGAGAAGAAGGGAGAGCTGGGGGACTAAGATTTATTTCTCATTATCCTAGCCTGATTTCAGGATTGTCTGATGTTTGAAAAACCCTAATTGCAGCTGTGGGTCAGCAGCTCCCAGCAGAGAATTCTCATCCTCTCCGTCGTGGTACAACAGATTCCTTGTGGGAAGCTGTTTGCTGATAGCTAAACAGAATTTATCCTAGCATCAGCTAGTGCCATTGTTTCAACTCTCCTCCTGGGATCAGGAGAGCAACCAGTTTCTCCTTGCCCAAGGTATGTAAATAGATATCAATATAAATAGTGATACAGTCCTGACTACTGCAGATTCATAAATGCACTCATGTACTTATAGATAGAAATGTATAAAGCAGAGCCCTGACTATAGTCCCAGTGCGATGCATGGCTGGTTTATATCTTTTTTTTTTTTTTTTTTAAGAAATATGCATTAAAATAACTAAGTTATTGTGGTAGAAGAACTAATTACCAAAACCTTTTGCCAGTCTCCAGTACTGAAAGAAGAATGGTGCAGGGGATAGGATAGTAGGCTACAAGGTGCTGAGGAAGCCACCTATCTATTTTCTTTTCCTTCTGATCAAACTAGAGTGGCAGTGGTTTCAGGGAAAATGCACAAAAATATTTTTTATTTCTTAATGTAATTCAGAAAACTCATTCAGGTGAGAGCATGCAGAGTACTGTTAGGAAAGAACAGAGGTCTCTATGTAAGACTAGTTATGCTGACCTTGAGAAATTGATTAAACAATGCATCATTATGATCCACAGTAATCTTCTGTTTAGTTCAAAACAAAGTTTGAGAAAAATCTCTAGAAAAATGTGCAAAATGCCAAAAAAAGAGTGAGATCTGTGCATGACTGAAAGTTACTTTTAAGCCTATATTCTTCCTTTGATGCAGGCTTATAAATCCAATTAACATTAATGAGAAATGTGTTGTGCCCATATGCAAACCATGAGCTGAGATTCCCTACTGCCCCTCCAAGATTCTTTTGTGTAATTCAAATACTGAACTGTTACATTTAAAGCATATTTTGACTTGAAGAGTTTCAAAGTTTAATGTTTATTCTGACTTAATAAAAATTAATAGCAGCAAAGTATAATTACTTCGGTAATGTTTTGCAAAAACATCAAAGTCTTTTATGTTTCTGCAGTTTGAAAAGAAACCTCAGAAATAATGTTGATGTATTTTGCACAAATCATATAGCCTACATTGCATAAATCACAAAGTTTGACAGTTCTGTAAATATTGCATTGTAAGGTGTTCAAGTCAGATTTCTAAACAGACAATAAATCAAATAGAAGGGAGCAGGATCCCTGATTAGGAAGAAAAAAATTAATCACAGCTTAGAACTGCAGAAAAACTATTCTTGGTTTCAAGACAGTATTCTTCAAAGGAAAAAAAAAAATCTTTAAAATAGAATGAAAGACTTCATTTGTTCCCTGAAACAGATTTTAAAATGAGGAAAGTAAGGCATCTGCATTATTAATCAGAAAAATACATCCTACGAATTTTAATACTGCATTTGTTATTTTCTACTGAACACAGTGTTCCTTACAACCTGACAAGGTGATGATCCTAAAATCAAAACAGATGGTCTTTAAAAGATCCACAGATCCTCCCTTTTAATGAATCTCAAGAATCCTATAGGATTTATAATAAAGCTACTCATACATATAAAAAGAAATGTGCTTCTTCAGTAGCTTGCTTAACAATATTTCTATGAAATCAATTACCTATGTCTGGTGGATTTTATGACTAAGACACATCTTCTTGCTGGTGTTGTAATGCTATATTCTAATTATTCTTCTTCCTTTCTGGATTGTGCCTATGATTTTTTGTATTCCCAGTTTTGCTCTGTCAGCTACTTCAAATTCAGTCAATTTTCCCATTCTTCCCTCTTGGCCTGGAAAAAGACCAGCATCAATTTCCCAAACTGGGTTCTTCTCAATCCCTGTCACTGCTGTGAGTCAACAGTTCACTCCTGTTTTGTATTAGACAACTGCTGACCTGTGTCTTCTGCATTTCTGCCAACCTCTCCATCTTTTAAAATTATCTCCTCATCCTAGACTGCTTCATACTTTTTTCTACATTTTACATGCTGGAAACCAACTATATTCTATTCCTTGGAAGGAGATGTTTATGGGGTTTTTATATGGTTGTATAATGTATCCTTGAGTGCCTCTCCTGTCAGCTACAGCAGTACTACTTATGATGCAGTTACTACTTTGGTGGAAAAGGGAAGAGCTACATAGATCATGTGTCTGGACTCAGTGTCCCACAACACCCTTCTCTCTAAATTGGAAAAGTATGGATTTGATGGGTGCACCATTCAGTGGATAGGAAATCTGTTGCACGATCACATCTAGAGATTAGTGGTCAATGTCTCAATGTCCAGAAGAAGATCAGTGATGAGTGGTAGCCCCCAGGAGCCCATAGTGGGGCTGGTAGTGTTTAATATCCTGATCAAAGACATAGACAGTAGCAATGAGTGCACCCTTAGTAAATTGTAGATTACAGCAAGATGAGTGGTGGGGTTGACACACATGAGGGACAGGATGCCATCCAGAGGGATCCGGACCAGCTTGAGAAGGAGGACCACGTGAACTTCATGAGAGAGCAAAGCCAGGTTCAAGGTCCTGAACCTGGGTCAGGGCAGCCCCCAGTATCAATATAAGCTGGAGGCCGAAGGGACTGAGAATAGACCTGCTGAGAAATCTTGAGGCTACTGGGGGATGAAAATCTGGATATGAGCTGGCAGTGTGTGTTTACAACCCAGAAAGACAATGACATCCAAAGCAGTGTGAGCAGAAGGGTGAGGGAGGGGATTCTGACCCTCTGCTCTGGCTAGACCCCACCTACAGTGCTGCATCAGCTCTGGTGTCCCAGCATAGGAAAGACATGAAGACATGGGCCTGTTAGAGCAGGTCTAGAGGATCTGCTCATCAAGCAGATGATCAGATGATGGAGGATCTGTGCTATGAAGAAAGGCTGGGAGAATGGGAATTTTTCATCCTGAAGAAAAGACTCCCAGAAAAGCTTATTTTCACCTTTCAGTGCTTAGCGGGGCTCACAAAAGAGATGGAAGTGGATTTTGTGTTAGAGTCTGCTGCAATGAGTGAAGGAGAATGGCTTTAAATGAAAATGGTGTAGGTAGATTTAGATTGGATATAGGATTTTTTTTTTTTTTTATGAGGGGGGTGAAACACTGGAAGAGGGTGTCCAGAGAGGTGGTGGATGCCCTATCCCTGGAGACATTCAAGACTAGGTTGGATGGGGCTCTGAGCAACCTGATCTTGTTGAAGGTTTCCCTGCTCACTGAAGGGGAGTTTAACTAGATGACCCTAGAAATCCTTTCCAATCCAAACCATTCTATATCAGGCAGTAAAATACTTAAGGACATGTATTTGTCTATTGTATAGACAATGAAAGAAAGTCTTTAAAAAATACTGTACAAACAATCCTATATATTTATTTATAACACTCAATCAATGATTTAACAGATTTCTACCAGTTAACTGGTTCCTGAGGACAGCTGCAGATAGCTCAAACTTCCTATGAAGTGTTCTTTCAAGAGTTAAGCACTCCCTGTCTTGGAGAGTTACTGCACTGGAACAATGGGACTTTTATTTGCTTCTGATTCTTTTGACTGACCAGGAAGGAAAACAAGATGAAAAATGTACATTGTATTTCACAGAATTTATCCAAACATCACCGTGCTGTTATCATCAGAGTTTATTATTTGAATCCAAATACAGCCAAAAAAAACCAGAAAAACTCTTAATTGCAAATTTCAGCTGGGTTCCATTGAAGTAATATGAAACTTCAGAACTACAAAACAACTCATAGCTCAATGGAAATCAATTGTGGAATAGATTTATTAAATCATATAACCTAGTCCACTGACAGTATGCTATCTATCCCTACTATTTTTGGTGCTTTGTTCAGGTTGGTTTTCAAAGTCCTACATAACAATTGGGAAAACATTTCAATATCTTTTCAAAATTACTGAATAAAATATAATTATGAGTAGAAAAACAGATGTTTCCTGAATTTTTTGCAGAGTATATAGCTCATTAGAGGCATTGTAGTGGATCTTTTTCTGTTAAAAAGTTTGCTGCTTGAAAAAATATTGCAGTCTTTGAAATCTATTTTGGTGGTGTTGTTGGGTTTGTTTTATTTTATCTAATGGTTCTCATATGTACTTCCATCTCTACTACATAGAAATAATTTTCTACTCCTGAAGCCCTTCAGATAAATGTAGAGAAAAATCATGTGATCCTGCAATCTCATTTTACTGAAATCTCATGTATTGGGTACTTTTAATCTTCCTTCAATCCTTCATCTTTAACCTCTATTGTTTGTTTCTGATTTACACTGTACTCCATCTTCTTTGTGATAATGTGATAGTGTTTTGTAATTTTCCATAGGAATCTCTACCAAGAATGAAATTTTTAATACAATTTTACAACAGTGTACTTCACATGGTTTGAGGCATTTTAGACATGATGTGGAGCTCTAGTGTATGCCTTCTAATAGCCCTCAGCCAGTAAAAGTTCTCTTGTTTAGGTGGAAGAGGCCTATGATTTCAAAGAAAGTTGTAATTTCCTCTACATTCATCCATTCAGTTAGCTGGTAAATGTGATTTCTGAGTACACAAGCATCCATGAATGGCTTTATAATGATCCTGCAGTAAATTAATGTGATTTAATCTGAAGAGATTTGAAGGCAGCAGCTGCATCAGATGATGTTACCCCACTCCTGAAACACAGAAGTAGTTTTTTGGTGTATCAGAAAAGCTATCTTTTGCAGGGGGGTAAACAGGACAAACCAAATGAAATCTAAGGCCATCATTTCAGCTACCTTACCAACAGTAGAACTGTTGATGAGAGAGTAGTTTCCAAAAGAAAAGCGGTGGGCATGTAGAACTGAAGGGAGATGAAATCCAGCCAGGAGGAAAGCAAAGCTCTTGAGTAACAGCTTACACTGTGAAACACTAAGAAGCAGTGAGCTCTTACAAAATGGAGCTGAATGAAACCTGCTGGTCATAGAGATCATGATGAACATAAAAAGCTGGACAATCCATTCACTTATGAACACTGCAGATTTTCTTGAAGCTAGAATACAGGGGCAAAAAAGGAGAAAGAAATCAAAATTCTGAGATAAGGATCTACTAGTAATGCAACCTTAGTAAAGCAAAAATATATGTAGTATTTTCTCTCTGGGAAGGTAGGAAACTACATACAAAATTAGTCAGATATTCCCTTCATTTCATTTAATGGACTATCTTATTTTATTTGGTCTTCCTGAGGGATTGGTCTCTTTGGTCTCCTGCCTTGACACAGATGACAGTTCTTCATGAATCCTAGCTCATGGGTCAGCTGGTACCAGACCTGTGAACATGCCATCTGGAAACAAAACATTGTCACAAACATTGTAAAAGAAATCAGATTTGTTGCATCACTTCCCATACCAGGTAGCAAAACGAGATGATAATGACTCATTTCTCATTGCCATTAGCCATCAGAGTAGGTGGGGATTCTGTTAAAGAGCTCAGGCTTCTGACTCAGCCTCCGTGTGACCCCTACTAACAGGTTAAGCACTCAAATTTCTGAGAGATCATCTGTGTGAACCCGTTTGACCAGAGCCCTCTTGTGCATGTATAGATTTTGCTTTGTAAACTATGAGTGATAAACACTGACATGTTTCTGAAAACTTAGCAGTGTTTAGCAATGTCATATATTACTGAGTTTCTACACACAGAAATCAATACCGAGTGAAATCAACTATTAGAAAAATGAAGAGTGGGAGAGAGTCAAGAATAGTAACCAATTAAAGCTGATGCAGCTTTAAGTAACAGATGCTTTTAGCAACATCTGTGAAAATGAATACACTTGTTTTTCATTCATTTCAGAGAAAAGTTTTCTTTCGCAGTTCACTGTCTCCATTAGAATATATTAAACCACTTAAAGCACTTAGCACCTTTTGTGAAATTCATGTCTTCAGACACACACAGAGTATTTGAAAAGTAGAGAAGGCTTATTTTTTTTAACCCTTCCAAAGCATTTGGCCATTACTTCTATGCTATGGTTGTTTCCACCTTCAGACCATTCATCTTCTCTTAATAAATAGTGCTAAAGAGTTGTTTTCCTGCACTTATAAGCATGCAGACTAAATAAGGAATATCCATTTTGCTTGTAAAAATTTAATTTGATTAATTATCTCCATGCTCTGGCATTGTACTGCTATGTAGTTTCTGACTTAATGTGCAGCATTTGAGAAAATTTCCACAAAAAAAAAAAAAGAGGATAACTCCCTATTTATTTACTTGTAATCAGAAAGATAAACAAACTCATTTTTCCTTGCCATGCAATCACGAGAAGCTCTAAATCTAAAAACCCACTCTAAACAATGATATACTAAGCCATGCAAGCATTATCTGCTCATACTTTGTGTATGAGATCAGTTAAGAAATAGGCTTATCTCATGGATAATGGATCTACACTAGTCAGGATATTTTTAATTTGAAAGGATGTTCTGTTAAAACAAAGATAGCAGATTTGGAAGATCATATATTATTATTTTGCTCTGCTCAAACATTCTTAATGAACAGATACTAAGTATGAAAAATAAAAACTAACAGAAAGTACAACAGTATGAAGGAAAGGAAGAGACTGGCATCATGAAGGAAAAAACATTGCAGCTGAATTGGAACCTCTCCCACTTGTTTTATATCATCAAATACATTTATGCTTCATAAGCCATAATAAGTGCTGGGACATAAATGTTTCAAGTGTTCTTTGTCTAGGAATTCAAATTAGAAAAACAAGAGGAAATATATACAAGCAATAATTAAAAAAAAATAAAGGGAAAGTTCGCTATTCGCTATCTAGGAATCATCAGGTTTGTTCTGTTCTGTCATTTTATATCTAGTTGGCTAAGCAAATTTTATTTATAAAAGTATACTGGAAGATCAAATGGAACTTAGGGTTATAAAAAAGGAGATGGATAATGGGAAGATCTTGTGAGACTCAGGGAAAGAAAATTTCAGAAGTTAAAGGCAGAAAGCTCAAGCAAAATAAAAGTGTATGACATAAAACTAAGTCTGCAGAAGCAGAAGCCTTGAGGGCAAACACAGGATGAGGCAAAATGGGATGAAGTGGGTTGGGATGAGATGGGAAAAGATAGAAGAGAATTATCAGAAAATAATAATTAAAGCAAAATCACCAAATATGTTATTTATGTTCCAAGGAATAGCAATTATGAACCCTGAGAAATCTTAAAACTCCACCTGTGTCATGAGCCAGAAGAAACACAATATTTTTGAGAATTACAGTAACATATATAATTTTTGAGTTGCATGTACAATTTTCAAGTTGCATATGCGTGTCAGTGGCATATACTTATTTTTAAGGTATGACAGTAAAAAGTGGGTATGAGTTGATGCATTATGTTTACATGGCAAGTAAACGTAATGGGAGTTGGATAGGCACTGCAGGGGTGACTTCTGTGAGAGGAGACATGGGGTCACCCTAGTATTGGACAGATTCTGTGCCAGCCAGCTCTGAAATGGAGCCACTGGCCAAAGCAGAGCCCACAGAGCAATACATTTAAGAAAGAGAAAAAAACTTCTGTGCAGCAGCTGTGGGAGAGCAAAGTAAGAAAAGATTTCAGAGAAAAACTCTGCAGTCACCCAGGTCAGTGCAGAGGGAGGGGCAGGAGGTGCTGCAGGTGCCAGAGCAGAGATTCCCCTGCAGCCCCTGGTGCAGCCCATGCTGAGGCAGCTGTGCCCTGCAGCCCATGGAGGTCCAGGGTAGAGCAGAGATCTTCAAGCAGCCAAACCATGGGGGAATTCACACTGCAGTGAGTGGGTATGTCCTGAAGAGAGCTGCAGCTCCTGGACAGGGGTTTGAAAGGCTTCAGCAGGTTTGCTGGCAGGATCTGTGATCCATGGGGATCATGCTGGAACAGTCTGTTCTTGAAGGAGTGTGCTTCATGGGGAGACCCATGTTGGAGCAGTTTGTGAGGGACTGTATTCCATGGGAGGGACCTCAGGCTGCAGCAGGGGAGGAGGAAGGAGCGGCAGGGACGATGTGTTATGAATCAGCTGCAATCCCCACTCCCTATCCCCCATCCCTTTGAGAGGGGGATGTAGAGGATTTGAGAGTGAAGAAATAAAGGAGCCTGAGCAGGATGGGGAGAAGTGGTGGACGGAAAGTTGTTTTAGTTTGGTTTTTTTTTTTCACTATACTAATCTGTTTTAATTGTTAATAAATTAATTAAATCTTCTCAAAGTCAAGTCTATTTTGCCCATGATAGTAACTGGTGAGTAATTACCCTAGCCTTATCTCATCCCGTGAGCTTTCTCTTCTTATTTTATCTTTATGTCCTTCTGAGGGAGAGGAGTGAGAGACCAGTTTAGTGGGCACCTGGCAGCCAGTCAAGGCTAATCTACTGCTGTTGAACAATCATGTTTAGATTTATACCCATAAAGGACATTCAAGGTTTAAGGCAGAATAAAGTTTGCCATTCTAACATATGTGCATTAAAGTACTTAACTACAGGAAGTGGATTTCCTACAAGAAGAAAAATATGTCCAAATGAACTGTCATCCCCCACTGCCTTAATAAGTAATGCTTCCACCAATAGTACAAGGTTAATGTGCAAATAAAAAAATTTTGAAGGTGAAGCTAGATGGATTTCTAAAGAACAAAAAAATAACAAACTTTTTTCCCTGGCTCCATGTGAGGTTTCAGGAAATCTCACAGGATGCACCCTTCAGGACTCTTCCTGAAAGGAAAGTAAGTTTGGGTGGAGTTTGGTAATGCAGAAAGCAGAAATTCCAGGCATATCCGTGAAAGGGCAGAGTGCTTGGACCAAAAGCAAATTTTCTCCCTCTGGGAAGTGAGTATCAGATCAGCAGTTCTGTGATTTGGCTCACAAATCAATAAACGGACAGGAGAACAAAATGTTACCCAGTAACACAAAGAAATTATTTCTTGTTAGGAGCCAAGCTGAGAGGAAATGTATATACACTGACAAAGTGCAAATACATTTATCTACTGCAGTAAGACTAACATTTTGGTAAAATAACTACATGAACATCAAAACCAGAAGATTACATTTCTCAAATCCTCAAAATGTGTCTAGATGAGTGCTACTCAGGACCAAGCTGTTGGTATTTTTTGTTGCAGTGGAATATGATCCTCTTTGAATGTGAACACTAACAAGCAGCCAGAAAGGATGGAGCACAAAGTATTTATAGGGAATAATTTGGGTCTCAGATATCTTCATTATTCTCAGAAAGTAGAACATCAAAATGTGTGCATAAGTATGTTGGCATAAAACAGATATAAAATGTCTATGTGCAAAAAATCTATGTCTTTCTCACTGCAAGAACACACTTAACTTATTCTTATGAATTTTAGAAATATCTTTTTGATTTTAAAGACCTAACAGAGGGTTTAAAAGGAACAAAAGCAACATATTGTATCTTAAACTACAAAGATTTTAGAGAATTTTAACTAAGCTGACACCATTTTAAAATTGTGTCACACAAGTGCTTCTGCATAGAGGAGATGACAGTAAGTGGGCTGAATTATATGATCTGGGGTTCCACCCCATCTTTGATTTCATGGATACACAGCCTGAATAAAGACTATAAGACAGAAATTTAAAGCTCAATAATATTTGCCAGGGATGTAGTGAAATACAAGAATTAACAACTTCCTTTATTCAATAGAACCTATAAACCTATAATCCAATTTTCACAGCAACAACCTACTTGTTGCCTTCTGGTCTTCTGTCATTGATCATCTTGTAAGGAATACAAGGGTCTGTTTCTTTGATGTAAATGATACATTCAAAATAAACCCTCATTGTAAGACTAATTGCACTTATGTGATAACGTAAATGCCAAGCTTATTTTCTAATGTGCATTTTTTGAGTGATAATCTGAGTGCAGCGTGCTAATTTTTGCATGTAGGCAGACTACATTACTGAAGGTCAATTCAGTCAAGTTATTTTGAAATGAGAGTATATAATGACATTCACTAGGAACAAGAGGGTGAGTAATTTTTGTTTTAGATGGGGAAGAATTGAGTACATTTTCATGTGCATGTATATTATTCAGCACATTGCAAGACTAAAAGGCAGGAAGGTATGTCCGGATGTCATTCAGTTGCTGTTTCCTTGATAGTAGTGAAGTCTTAAAGTTGTAGTAGTGACTCCACCATTATCTTCCTAGGAAAGAAGGTACTTTGAACACTTGAGAATCTTAAACTCAACAGGAATTTTCTGCCAGCAACATCTGAACTAAACTTTCAGTTCAGTGGGGACTTGTTGTTTCATATGAAGCTTAGCTGTTGAGATTTTTTTGGGGCATCTTAATTTTCGTAGGTCAAATCCTCTCACTAAGTGTCTTTTCAGCAGTTAATAAATGCAGAAGCAAAAGAAAACTTGCTATAAATTCATTACTGCTTTTACTCCGAAGACCTGGGTTTTCTACAATAGTGTTAGAGCTAAAACCCAGAGACAAATGAAAATAGAGGATTTGGCAAGACCTGTTTTCTGGAGAACTGACAGAATCTAGAAGGGCAGCTGGTGAAAGGTCTCCAATTCAGTGGCTTTTAATATAGACAAATCAGAAATAAACATCAAAAAAATCTTATTGTGACACAATACAACAAAATATTTTGAACAAAGCTTTACAGGAGAGTCAGCTGTGGATTTCTGCATTTAAGAAAAAAGAACTTACTATTTCCGTAGAAGTCTGTTTGGTTTTGTTTTGTTGACCTTTTTTTCCTCCCCAAGAGGATGAGCGCAATGTGTGAAATATTCCCTGGGGTCCCACAGACTAGTTTATCCAGGACAGTGCAAAACCTGTGCTCATTATCGTGGATCACATGGAGTGAACACTGCAGCCACAAGAGACCACTCTGACCATGGGACCTACAATAACATATACTGGAGAGTTCCACTCTTGTTCACTAACTCCTGCATGATTCTGGATGCCTTCCTAATGAAAGAGAAAACAAATCCATCTCTTCAAGCTCTATTTTGGTAAAGTTTGCATGTGCTAAAAATTTCACAACTTTCCTTGACTGATTGTACTAGTAACTATATAAATGTTAAAGCCTGTGTACATCTGTTTGTGCTTGAATTTGTTTAGTCTTATTCCAACACAAAACTAACAAGAACAATGAATTTTGAAAACATTTCTGTTCCATAATTTTTCCACTTCAAGTCTCACAAGAAGGACAGCTTTAGCAGTGTTGATAAGCAGCACTGATAATTATCCTGGATTATAAAAAGGCCAAACAAGCTTTTATGTGAGGGAGCCTTTTCCTTTATCTCTGTTGAAAACAAAGGCAAACACCTTAAAACTGAACTATGGAGAAAGAAAACTGTAACATATAAAACTAATATAAAATACAAGTATATTTTTATTAATAACTCAAAGCTTTATTTTTTGTTTGTTTCTCTCTAGAGATCATCACAAATTATAAATTGAAATACAAGCCTCTGCAACTTCAGATCCAGGATATTAAAATTATATTTAATCTACATCATAAATTCTTGGAGATTAAGTCCCAAACTAGATCTTATTTTCAGCTCCAATTCAGAAGGAGTGGAAATCTCACATCACAAGAAACATCACTGAATATTTCAATGTAACATGGCCTCTCTCATGATAACATTAAGAAGAGTCAAGATTGTGTAGAGATAGTTCATAATGAAAAATATATCTAGGATTTTGTATAGCAGGAGGAAGTTTTGCTTCACTTTCACAAAGTATTATATTAAACACAGACACTGGTATTTTTTGAAAAAATGGTAACATTAATCTCACCTGATTTTAACCCTTTTCTGAGCTTCTGAGGGTTTCTACTGCAAGATTGGAAATATGTTTGATACCCTCTAGTGGACAAAGTAATATATAACTTCTTATCCAAAAATGGCTTCAAGTTCAGAAAAAAATACATTTTTCTCAGGCAGCTCTGATCCACAAATATATAATATAAATATATGTATATTTAATATTTCACTTTTCTTCTGGATTAAATCATGTGACAAAGCCACATAACAGATTGCTTTTCTCTCTCACTGTCTGGAATGACCTAGTGCAATTTCATGTAATTGATCTGACTGTTTAGTCACAAAGTCATGGTTTTGGGTTTTCAGAGTTCTATCAGAAAAAGAACAAAAGTCCCTTTAAAATGCAAGATAAGTAAAAACACCTCAGCCTAGAAAACTGACATTTACTTTTTCTAATATATTTCATAAGGAAGTACAAAGTAAGATTACTCTTTAAAAATCTTTTTTTTTCTTTCAGCTTCTGCTCAACTCAGATTTATATTATATATACATATTTTTGATATCACTTCAGCTACGCACTACCCATTCAATGTAAGCAGATACAGATCAAACGTAGATTTTATTGGATTTCTCTAAGGAGGAGCTGTGAAAACTTCACAGGTTGAATTGAGGATTATTGCGGTACACAGATGCTGCAAATATTTTTTTCTTAGACGTTAAAAGGCTTGTCTGGGTGAACCACTGCTGGCTACCTGGAGCAGTAAATCAGATATGGTATATTTCTTTCTTTTCAGTTTGTTCTTACATCTTATATGTCAGGTTCTTTACAGAAAGTGCAACTGTTTTTGGCATGTTTTGATGGTCACTACACAATTTACATTGACTAATTTCTCTTCTTCCATGCAACTGACTGACATTACTGGCTTGACATGTCAATTAACATTTTGTCAGTCTTTCCTTCCCACATTATTCATTACTAGGTCACCTTCACTTATATACCATCATTATATCATTTGATTGCATAGCTATTTCCATCACTGATTTGACACATATATTATCAGTGCTTCTGTTTTCTTGATGCAAATGAGAGAAAATGTAATTTGACTTGGAATCCAAGAATGTTCCTCTCCTCACATATTAGAAAATTTCATAATACATATTTAATATTCTCTTTGTCTCAGCACTTCCATTTTTATCACAGACACTTAGGTCTGAACACAATAAAGGATTTATGTGTTTAAAACCAGCAGCAACAAAGTTACATTTAAGAAAAAGGAACAGAATTTCCAAAGGCATAGACTTGGGTATCCCAGAATGGGATCCAAAACAGCTAGCAGACAGAATAAGGACAAACAAGTTGTTAGCCCATAAAGATTCTTAGACAGGACTGTAACCAAAATCATCCCTTTTGAGAATACAGATTCAGGACTTTCTCTGTTCACAGACTGAGACATAGACTAAAACCCTTCCATCCATTTTTCCACCTAGTTCTTTTCTTTCAGAGACATGAGCCAGGCTCCCTTCTGGAGCCTGGCTGGAGACAGCTGTACTGCTGCCCACTTAAGCAGCATGGCAGACTGTTCTTATCTAGGACATGAAAAGACAGAGTTTCAACTTTTTTTCAGATTCGGTTGTTTAAAATTGTAATTTTTTTGCCTCCTGGGAGATTGAACCAAAAAACAAATATGCTTATCTGAGTGGCACATACACCTTTCTTTGAAGTTACACCAACATTCACCAAAGGATGCACAAAGGTGGTGTGCAGAGCAGGTTGCTGCAGCTCACTGTGAGGACTTGTCTTTCCTGCCTCTGACCTGTTCCCACATGGAGCTTGGATTAAATAGCTACTCAGATTACAGTGAACAGAGGACTGGCACAAGATATGCTGTTACTATGCTTAATATGTTTGTGTTTGGTTTTAGAAAAAATAAACAATCCTGCTTATCTGGAGGAAAGGGTAAAATTATCCACATACCACATTAAAATATTCCAGGGAAGAGTCTGCTTTGTTTCTTATTGCCTTCCCCTTTCTGGTCCATATGGACAGCTTTTGTGTGAGAGGAGAGAAAAACAATTTCCATCACCTTGAAAAGAAAAGCCCTTCTGAAGGGACAGGGAAGTTTTAGGACAATTATCTTTCAGCTCCAAAAAGATAGATGTAACCTCCTAGATTAGATTAAAAAAACACTATCCAAGGTTTATGAAACCTCCATGTTTCTAGCAAAACCCTTTGTTCATTTTCTTATTTGAAGAAAAAAATAAATAAAACTTCCCTACCTCAGGTAGCTTTTTTCTCAGATGCTATGATATTCATATTTATAGGAGAGTTTACATGTATTCTATACACCTGGGAGTTTCCCTTCAGTCTAAAAGTCTGATTAGTATTTCTTTCATGCCTGAATAGAGTTCAAAATGATTTCAACTGGAAGCAAGGGAGGGGAATCCAGATCTTTTTCTCTAACAAATCCCTTGAGCCGTACAAGTGCTCAGAAGGTAAGACAAAGTAAGGATTGCCATGTAGAGAAATTGTGTCACTATTTTTCTAAAAGGAGTAACACCAACCATTCTTGAAATCAAAATCAAACTTGTACTAACCCAGAGAAATAAAATTTTAAAACTAGTTTAATTTTGTTATTTCTATGGCTAATCCTTTATCATAATGTGGTCTGTAACTATCCCATCTTCATGTAGTGAGTCAGTTTTTCTTTCTATATAGATATTTTTAACATATGTTTAGGAGATTGGAATAAATTAAAGCTGCTCTTATTGTAGAAGGTTAGTGGTAATTACATTTTTGTGAAGAGAATACAAAGCTTGGTTTAGATTTTAATCTAAACATTTTGTAAAATCAACAGATGGCTGCTGGCACTGTAGCATTATCCAACTGAAACAAGTGGTAGAGACTAAATACTTACACAAGAAATGAAAATGTTATTGAATTTACATGGTAAAAAACCACAAATTCTCAAAATTTGCCCCTTTTGTGACAGCAAAGGCATACACACACACCAAGGCTGGAAGACTGCTTATTTTCAGGAGGTACATACAGAAATAATAATGGCTTAATAGTTCTAAAAAGAAGGAATTGTGAGTTCTGGTCCTTTGCTACCTACAAATGGTAGAAATGATTTAGTCATTTCTGAATTGATCACAGCAAAGAGACCATTTCCTGTATCTTTAAGCAAAGTGCTTGCCATAGTCTCTGGGCATGTTTCTAGTGAGTTTTATAGCTTATCTCATAAAGCCACACACAGGAATAAACTTTCCTTCACATAGGATCCCTGGAACTGCCCGCACTGTATCCCTGGAAAAGGATTAAAGTAGGAAGGAAGCTGATGAATGAAGGGCAGAGCCATGATATCACCCTCCTCTCATGTGAGCCGTGATATCACCCTCCTCTCACACTGCAAATGCACGTGAACACTTGTATCAGACTCACTTCCTCCTGCCACTGTCAAACACAAGTAATTGCTGCCAAAGAAACGAGTTTCTGAGGTGGGTTGCCTTGTGGAAGTGGCTCTGGCAAGGTGGCAATACCCCTCCTAAATACTTCACTTCTCAACATAACCCCTTTTTAACCTGCATCAAACGTTAAGATCGAAATGAGTGCCTTCCCTTGGCTGTTGGCAAACTTACCACATCTCTGCAAGGAATCTATATCCTGCTGCAGTGTTCACCTGTAGTTCTCCACAGTGATACTCTACATTCTCTCTAGGCTGCATTTCATGATCTTGGTCCCTTCTACATTCCCCTGGAGTCTGAGAGTTTCTGACACTCAGGACTGGGGAATGAGGGGCAATGAGGTCTGACTGTGAGGCCTGGGAAGACTGTGAGTATAGGTCCATCAGTACATCATTTCCTACCCTGCCTTCTTCCTGTAGGCTTTCCTGAGCCAGTACTCCTAAGGAAGGCTTCCCCTGCACTTTTCTACCCCTCCTGCACTTTCACAATGTCCTCCCTGAGTTTTTTGTTCTGCTCCCAAAAACTCTCCTGCAATGAGCTCCCAAAACCTACCTCCTCATAGGCATTCTGCACCCCTTATCTGTAAAGTCTCTACTGCTTGCCTGGGCAATTATGCTGCAGGAGACAAGCACCAGTTGGCTGATACTATTATAAATATTATAAACCACTACTACTAATTTCTACTAATTTTGAATTCTGAAAGTCATTCTGTTCTCAGATGCTCAGCCAATTATTTTTTTCATGAATTATTGTGTCACAATAACCAGCATATTTATTTTGCTTTTTCATAAGCAGGACTTTCAGTTTTCTTAATTTTTTTGCTAGGAGTATGAATTTCTAAAAATTAATGATCTACAATCCTCCACAGACAACACTTGAAAAAAAATGCAGGTGGGCCACATATGTTCTCTTCTTGCCAGACTCAGCCAATCTAATGACTTCTGATAATATCTAGCAAAGGCCTCACAGCCCACATTCTGCAGGTACTGTACCTTATGGAATTTGACATCACATATATTAGTTGTGGTTGTCCCCTACGAGCTCATCTTATCCCTAAAAAGGCCAGATAGAATCACTGGAGTTTTTAAACTCTCAAAGAAAACATAGATAAAACAAGTTAAAGGCAATCTAGGATGAACCCAAATATTTTCCACCCTTCTCTGACTAAAGATGGTTGATTTTTCATATGTTCAGAGAACTAGGCTTAAAGATACTTGGGTGACCCTCTGACTAAGACACGTGGCAGATCATTCTATTGTCTTGAAAACAGTCCATATACTTTATTTCTTTTATTTATGACACTGCACATGCATTCATCTGGATGTAAATTTCCTCCTTTCCTCCCGTGATAGGTGAAGGGAATAAGCTCCCCAGACATAATTTTCTTTTGTCATGTTCCTCAGCAAATTCTGTGACAATCTTTGTCCTCTGACCAGGAAAGCTGTCACAGTGCTGTCACCCTACAGGCAATGCAAAAGAAATTTGCATCCTTCACAGATCAATCCTCAGAAATTAAAATGTCTAGCTAAGGCCAGCCTCAGGGGCTTTAGGATGTTGGTTTATTTAGGGTGGTTTTGTTCTTTCTTTTTCTTTTTTTTCTTTCCTTTTAGTAAAAATAAAACACTTTGCCTGGGAAAATGGTGTATAATTTCCTCCAGAACCATATTACAAGGATGCATAATCTTATAATCGTGCACTGAATAAAGAACAGTCACCTCTTGATGGATATGCCAAGGACTGAATAAACAGTGATGTTTTTTTTGCTCTGTGTACACAGTGAACATTTGCTCCTGCGGACAGACTGTGGGAATTCACTCAGACTATCAGGCCCATCCTTTGGACAGTCCCTCTTGAGATTTGGGTGGGTGACTTGGCAAGGTGCTGTGGGACTGCTTGATGTACAGGTGCTCTGAAGTGTTGCAGATTTGA
Source organism: Hylia prasina (assembly GCA_013397195.1). Classification (NCBI taxonomy): domain Eukaryota; kingdom Metazoa; phylum Chordata; class Aves; order Passeriformes; family Sylviidae; genus Hylia; species Hylia prasina. Next base: position 467,116 of record VYXD01012026.1, on the reverse strand, counting down.
CTACAGCAGTAGGCAGCTCGATTTTTTATACAAGATTATCTCATGGTTTCTCCATCATGCGCAACAGCAATAAATAAATGACAGGTCTGAAGTTAACTGGATGCTCTGCAACTTAGATCATGCTTGCTTTCAAGTCAGAAGTAACACAGACACAAATACAGGGAAGAGATTCTGCACAACACTGTGTATATCTTTCACCCAGGTACTGATCTTGAACAACCTAAGGGAACTATAAAAATCATCTAGATCCTATTTTAAATATTCTGAAAGATTCTTTTTCCTATTCCTCAGCATTTAAATCTTGCTTTCCAAATCTGCACAGACATTTTCACTTCAGCAGATGTTTCCCCTTTGAGCTTTTCCTATTTAATATATTTCAAATTGAAGTCTCAAGCTGCTTGCTCACCTCTCTCTACTTCAATGGAGCAGTTGAGATGCAAGAAGAAAAATAGCTCAAGCAGATGCTTCAGAAGTTAAAAATGTTAGAAAAAAATAAAAAATGGAAATAGCTAATGTGGATTTTATATTTGTCTGTGGCATTAACAGATGCTCACAGACTAATAACTCCTTCTATCATTTTTGAAGAAAACTGATACTAAATTTGAATTTTAAAAAGCTGCTTTGAAAAGCATATATGGAGTAATATGATTTATTACATGCAGTGAAAGAAAAAAAAATTTGGCCAGACAAACAGTTATTATATTGGAAACAATGAAAATTATATGCCATGCCCCAAGGAATTTAGCAGGAATTCTCCTCCCTGCACTGAGCTTCAAAAGATCCAGTCAGTCACAGGCCTTCATTCCTTTTGTCTCTTTTAATACAAGAAAAGTAATACAACTACACCTTTGTGTATTTTGGTTGCAGTGACTATTCCTCTTCAATATGAACAAGCCAGCTTAGTGCATGTGTTTGTGCACACTCTCCTGATTTGACTGGCTAATGGCATCTTCAAGCAAGCAGAAAACCTTCAGCAGCACTGAAAGGTTTATAACCTCTTAAAGGTTATCCAGACCATTCTATGTGTGATATCCTGCTGGCATTTATATATATATATATTCCAGAAGTCTAAAGAGAGAGTACAAAAGATGGGAAAAACCAAGGCTGTTGATGCACCTGTTGATAATTAACCTCCCAGTTTATTTTTGGACTGATATTTCCAGGGCCACTGGCGATCAGGGTTCAGTTCTGGGGAGAAACAAGAGATGGCTCAATTGAATGGACTATCTCTGACAAGGATGAGCTACAAGAAACAGAAGGAACTAGAAGAATTAGAAGCAGTGGTTTAGGATATCTTTTACAGTAAACTATAGCTGGTGGTAAACAGTGAGAGTTAGCATAGGATACAACAACACAAACAAATCCAAGTTTGGTGCCTGATGAATTAGGTACTGCACATAAAATAGTATGGAAACTGTTCCAACTTACAAATATGTTCAATAAGACAGTGAAACTAGCTGAGGTGTCCAAGCCTAGATAGCACAGAACCGCAGTGTTAACATGCTGAGTTAGAAGTGATCCATCAGGATCATCGAATCCAACTCCTGGCCCTCACAGGACACACAAGTCACACCATGTGCCTGAGAGCATTGTCCAAATGCTTCTGGAACTGAGGCTGGTGCTGTGACACCTTCCCTGAGGAGCCTGTTCCAGTGCCCAGCCACTTTCTGCATGAAATCCTTTTTCCTGATATCCAACCTAAACATCCCCTGACTCAGCTTCATGTCCTATCCTTGAGCCTTGTTACTGGAGAGGGATGAGATCTGTACCTGCCCCTCCTCTTCCCCTCATGGGGAAGTTGCAGACTGCAATGATGTCTCCCCTCAGACTCCTTTCCTCCAGGCTGAACTGACCAAGTGACCTCAGCTGCTCCTCATACACCTTCCCCTCCAGACCCTTCACCATCCTCATGGGCCCTCCTTTGGATGCTTTCTAATAGTTTAATGTGTTTTTTATCCCATGGCACCCAGTGCTTGGCACTCGAGGTGAGGCTGCCCCAGCTCAGAGCAGAGCAGGACAATCCCCTCCCTGTCCCCACTGGCCATGCTGTGCCTGATGTCCCCAGGACAGGGCTGGCCCTCCCAGCTGCCAGGGCACTGCTGGCTCATGTTCAGCTCTGTATCAGCTGGAACCCCCAGGTTCCTTTCCACGGTGCTGCTCTCCAGCCTCTCATTCCCAGCCTGTCTGTACATCCAGGATTGCCCCATCCCAGGTGCAGCATCTGGCACTTACCTTGTTAAACTTCATACAGTTGTGGTGGAATTGAAAACCCCCAACTCCTCTCACACACTATTCTGTCCTATTCAGAGTTTGAGCCATGGATTTTCACTGTGGGAGAGCTCTACCTTGTAACAAAACCTGCCAGAATCTTACTGAAAACCTGAATCTATTTCCCCTCGATATCAACTGCTGTCCAAAAATCCTTTGATTTCAACAGGACTTGAAGTGGACCCTTTATGAGTGAAAAATTAAGAAACTCGACTTTTTTCTTCAGCTTTTTGTGATAGGCACTTTCACACCACATATTGGTGTAAAAATGTTACTCAAAAGCAGCGTATGCAAACTGCTATGTTTTTGTTAGAGGTTTTTTTAATGCACTCAGAACATGCTTTATGTTTTCTATGCTGAGAGGTGGAAGAATATCAAAACACCTGAGAGAATAAGAAATTCACAAAGCTACAGGGAATACACTTAAGAAAACAGTTATTATGTAGGAAGCAGCAATTATAGTTTAATATCATTCTAGTTACTTGTGAATTAAAAACTACATTTTGAGTTTTATTCATAGAATATAAATAAATCTTTAGACAGGAGAAATAGACATTGTTATGGAAGCTGAAAGTTTTGATGGTCTTGAAAAGATATGTTACACATATTTAAATTCAGACCAATACACATTATTAGCACTGTGGGAGGTTTGCATTATTTCTCCTCCATTTTTTAATGATACAGGGTTTGAAGCATTTTTAACATAGAATAGGATGTAAATGTTTATTCTCTTTCTCCCTTGTGTACCTTCGTTCTCTTCCATTTATTGTCTGGTCAGAACTTCAGATTCAGCTGAAATTAACTGCACATAATTCAGTAACTTCATCCATGCAGGATGGGGGAAATTTCATATTATTTCTCCACAGAATCCCATTCTCAGCCAGTTTTCTAAGAATTGAAAAGGAAATAACACTGCCCATGAGATTCAGCAAAGATACCTGTGCACCATGTGATCCTGTTTCCATAATGGTGTTTTGATCCATAATTTCAAATAAAATGTAAAAAAGTTGTTCTTAAGTGAAATTGTGTATTCCTAAGCCAAGTCTGTAGAAAAGGTCTTCTTTTATATACTTTACTGAAAGGATATAATTTCACAAAAAAAATAAGAAAGATGTATGCACACTGCTGTTTAGGTTAGTTAAACTCATATTCTCAGTTCTGAAGATAAATTTAGACTGTTAAGCTTGGATACGGTGCCATTTGACATGGAGTTGTTTTTGTCAGCAGAGTGTTTGGGAACAGGTGATACAAAATGAAAGTACAAATCCACATTTGTGACTGTGGGCATACTTAGAAGGAGTCAGTGTAGAACTATATTCATTATCCTTTTTAAACACTTGCCTCAGTAATGAACTCTTCAATCTTATGTTTTTGGGATCCTACCCTTCCACGAAAAAAATTAAATCAGAAAATGAATGTTGGGTGTTTA